>JAHDVF020000945.1:0-600000 GCA_022606425.2 Lepidostoma basale
AGAGAAAAAAAAATCGATTTTATACATTATATAAGAGATAGATGCTTTCTGAGGGTAGCCTCACTATCGTGGAAGATGTCCACATCCGAAGAGATGCGGTTTAGAAGAATTTGGAATTAAATTTAAATCACAATTATCTTGGAACTAGAAAATATCACAAAACGATTTTTGAAAAATGTTTACTAGGAAACATAATTAAATAATATTTGATATTTCTTAGTATAAGTGCATTTAAAAAATGACAATACAACTAATATTGTTAAAAAATCCTTTATAATATATATTTAGTTCTATCTTCTATATTCCGTAATATAGTGCACCTAGTTGTAAAGACGTTGGTCGTTATCAAATATCAGATAATATATTTGATAAGGTCTGAGAAAGGCAAAACATGTCATTCCCATAAATTATAATAAAACTTCTAGAAAACAGATGAGGTTATTGCATTTTTTAGTATTTAGTGCCTATTTCACTTCAACCATTTAAGTTATTATCAAGAAAGTAAATTATATTACCCAACAAATTTTGCTTGTTTGTTCAACCATACATAATTTCAAATTACAAGGATTTCAAAAGATAGAGGAGGTAATTAAATAAGATCACTGAATAAGTTAATTCATTTGAATTTAGCACGTACACACATTGAAAAATACATAGATAATAATTGTAATTATAATCGCCGCTACCAGGAGAGCATCCCGCGGGGTAGGTTACCGCCAATTATGTTAATTCCCTACCGGTCCCCTACCCGCGCGCGCCCGGCCCAACTATAATTATTACGCACGACCGAGTGAGAAAATTTGGTAATTTTAACTATTTAACGAGCGCTACCCGAATGCAAATAATCCGGGACGTTGCCAACTCGTCCCGACCGCCTTCAAGATCGGATTGCCTACTCCAAGCCTACATACTTGACAATAAATCTTTATCACACATTTCTTGTTATCTGTTAATATAATATTTAAATGTTTTGTGTACTCTTTACTATCAATATCAACATCAATATATCAATAAAAATACGATTGTGATACATAAAACAAAGTTGTTTTAATTTAACAGTTTATACTGTTTAATTAAAACAACAAGTATCATAGCGTTTCGGCCAAAACAATGGACTATTTAAATGTAACCTATTTTTCCGAAAGCCACCCAGCTACAATTACTATCGCTACCACTCACTATACCTTGGTTACTATTATTTCTAAAACCCACAATTCCACAATAATTTATTAAATTTGTTTCATCTATTATTTTACTATGAATAACTTGGTTTTTTTTTTCATTCCTGAAATAAATATGTAAATTACAGTTTATTTTTACTGGGATATTTTATTTTAAAAATATTCACAATTTTTCTTTTAGCAATTAAAATCATAATCTACGTAAATACCGAACGCTTGTGAAAATTATTCTTAGCCAATTTAAAATCACATTACTCATTCTTTAAACAATTATGGTATTTTCTGTGAAATTTCCAATATTACAGTTTTGTTTTTGACATTTAATTAAATCGGCCGATAACCTCTTAAAGCGTTATATTTTTTTCTTATTTTGTAGAAATATATTGATTCTAGTTATAATTGACAACCTTCGTGGCAGAATGGTAAGAGCTCTGATATCCATACCGAAGGTCCCGGGTTCGATAACCGGCGATGGCAGTGTGATTGTGACACAGTCATTGGTCTGGTGTAGAATTTACGTGACAATAAAATGGCGATAGATTGGCCACCTATAACATATCATGAGAATCATCAATATAACTGCTAAAAATAAGGTGTATTCAGTAATTGGTTTCAAACGACCTGTTGTATGCAAGGAAAAAAATGTAACTTCTTATTTTTCGTCTTCTTCTCCATAGTGTAGATCTTGTTTAGACTGGATATATATTTTTCCTGTGATGAATACGTTTGGCTTTCTCTCCATCTCTTTGATGGCCGTTCTGATGGTCAACTGCCCTCTGGAGTCTCGCCCATCACGGTCTTGGGAATCCTTGCAGGTTCCATCCTCTCAATGTGGTCCCTTCAGAATCGTCTTATCTGCCTACTCCATCATATCTACAGTTATCTCCGGATGCTTTAATGACACTATTTGAGACAATAAGCATATACTAGTGGAAAACAAAGTCAAGATATACAATACATGCATCAGGCTCATAATGACTTACGGGATCGAAGTAGGAGCAAACACTGTCAGAACCAAACATCTCCTAAGAGCAGCAGAAATGAGATAGGATACCCAACGAATAGATTTGCAGATCCTGCGAAATTTATGATATAATTGCAACTACTCGTATATACAAAATTCTATTTTAAACAGTTTTGCATACTAGATTTTTAATAATTTAATACCTCAATTTCAAATTCTCAAATTCTTTGGCATATACGAGTAGAATGGAATAATACTCCTGGCGGCTTCTAACAGTATGTTAGGCGACAGCCTTCGCATTGTGTTAATAAGGTAGTTTGCTAAATGCCGAAAATCATTCTCCATAGATGGCGTTAGTGGGTCGGTTGTATAGGTTAATCTTGAAAAATTCACAAGTGCAACCAAATCTACATAGATGGCTGATTGAAACTGACACGTGAAGATAGATATGGATTTTGAAGTATACTCGTATATACATCTTCCAAAAATTTGTCATGCATGATCATAATAACAAAGGTGGAATGGGGAATGTTGTAATTACATAAAGCTTGCGCTTAACCCAACCACTGACAGGTCATAAGTCCTGTAAACACCTTGATCATCCAAGTTCAGTTTCCAGTTTGCGTCTTCGTCTCTATTGAGATACAACTGAAAATTTAATTCCTCTTCATACAAATGTTCATACTTTAATACGAAAGAAATAAAAAAATCGCTTCCTCGTCACATCAAACCAGTATTTTAAACCCAAAACAACCAGGGCCAATTCCTTTTAAATTCTAAACAAAAAACAGATATTTGACAAAAAAGTGGTGTATATAAAATTAAATCTAAAATAGTGATGCTTTTTACATAGGCAAAAAAGGACAAACATTTAAAACACGTATCAACGAACACACACAACTTTCTCCAAACATACTCTTTTTTCTGAGATGGCTAACCCTTGTATTGAATTTGACCATAGTTTCGATAAAAATGACACAATATTTCTGCACACAGTTAACAATAGCAACAAATTGAACAAACTTGAAAATTTTGAAATCCTCAAGTTGTTGAAATTGGTAGTAAACATAATTAATAATCAGATTCCTCCTTTCACTCCTTTCTCCTTAAATACGAGTACTTTGTCTACAAATGCATATTAATTATTTATTAATGTTATTTATTATTTTACTGTTAAAAAATAATTGTTAGTACCTACTTATAACAAAAAGCCCAACTTAATTTTTAATTTTTAATTTATGTATCGAATTTTAAATGCGTTTTTTATTAGTCTTTCTTTGTTTTGTTTTTGTTATTTTTTTACACCTGAACATATGTTGTGTATTTTAATATTTTTTATTAAAAAAGTGGTCTAAACAGTGTTTAATTAATTCCCAAAGTAGATTTATTAATTTTTATATAAATTATGTCTTTTCAAATGTATGCTATATAATTTTATTTTTTTATTTTTTTATATTATCGTCATGTATTATTACAATTTAATATTGTTTTTTTTTTTATATTAGTCTTGCTTTGTTTAGTTTTTATTTTATTTTTATACCTGAAGATGGAGGTATCCTCCGAAACATGTCTAGTTTTTTTAATATTTTGTGGATTAGACAAAGTTATTTTCAATATCCTATGTATATTTCTTTAATAAGAAGTACTGAATTTGTGGTGTGATATTTAAAAATACATTTTTTATTGAAGGTTCTTCTTCTTCTTCGCGTGTCCTGCCGGGTCCCCCTGACGTTGACGACCATTTGGGAGAAAACTTCCCAGTGCTGGGCGGCGCGAAACAGGTAATATATTAAAGGCGATCACTGCAGCAAAGGCATCTTCATCCTGCGCCACTTGGAACAGGTTCTGAACTCTTGTTATTCCTTGACCGCTGCCTTCTACCAACTCCCCGACGTCCCTCCACCTTACCCATTAATATCATTCGAAGGAGGTGGTATTTTTCTTCCCTTAGCACATGACACAAATATGCGACCTTTCTAATTTTCACACTCGACAACAGCTCTGGCTCTCTGTAGTAGGTACGTCTGCATTACTGACCCTATCGGTCCACAGTATACGGAGCATTATGCGGTACATCCACATCTCAAACGCTTCCAACCGGTTCATTTCATTCACTTTCAGAGTCCAGGTTTCGCAGCCATATAGTAGAACAGACCATATATGACATTTAATCATTGTTTGTCGGAGTTTCAAGTTAAGATTATCGTTGCAAAAGAATGTTTTCATTTATAATACTATAAAGGTTAATACTATAAAATTCCATTGTTAATTTGGAAGGAAAATATTTAGTACTAAGAAAATACTAAAAAAAATAAACAAACAATCCAAGTATGATAAAAAAGAGATACTCAGATCAGAAAAAAACAATTCACAATTCAATTCACAAAGTAGACAAAACAAGACAAAGCTCAAGACAAAGAAAACATAAACAAATCAGGTAAAACAAGGCAGTTTACCCAAGAGAGAGAAATAATATAAAAATAACAAAATGAGAAAAAATCACACAAATTCAAATCACGGCCGTTAAATAGTGGGAAAAATAAACTCAAAATATACTAACTAACTAACCATCACGCCGTCTCCCCGGAGGGGTAGGCAGAAAGAATGGTTCGCCACACTGTTCTGTCCTGACAAACTTCTCTCGCTCCTCCACATTCATACATCTTGTCATGCACGCACATCGATTTTTCCGATTCCTCACGTGTCCGACATTTAATATCTGATTTATTTGATCGTGCCACGTTTTCCTAAGTCTTCCTCTATTTCTAGCTGCGTTCACGTCGTTTACATATACCTTCTTCACCATTTTGTCTTCACTCGTTCTTTTCATGTGTCCAAACCATCTTAACGACCCTTTAATCATTTTGTTCATAACATTTTCATTCGCACCGCATTCACTTCTTATACTTGCATTTGTCACTCTATCATATACAGATTTACCACATTATCGTCTGAGAGATTTCATTTCTACTGCATTTATTCTACTTTCATCCTTCTTTTGCCAGTTCCATGCTAAATATAGATGCATGTGGAATATTTGGTACTCAAAATATACAGGAGTAAAACAAAATACAAGGGAATTTTAATTTATTTATATATGAAATGCTTGTTTTTGATTCGATTTATTAATTTCAGTTTATAATTTTTCATTCTCGCGTACCAAATATTCCAAAAAGCCAAATAGATTTCCCATATTGCACACGTTTCGTTATTGATTGCATCAGAATTCCATCACGGGATAGTCGGACAACAAAATAATAACTTGCCCGCCGAGCCGTATCGGCCAATCGGCAGTTAGTCTCTATGGAAGGCAGAAAACGATTTTTCATTTATAATTTTCCGGTACAAAGTAGGAAATGAAATAGTCTGTCCAGTCGGAAGTAATGCGGTTTGAACAGGGTGTGTTTTTATTCGCTTGTTACGCCACGTATTTATAATCGAACTAGGTGTTCATGTTTTATTGCTAATTTAGATACAATAATAACAACATTATAATAAATAGTCCATTGTTTTGGCCGAAACACTATGATACTTTAACATTATAAACTGTTAAATTAAAAAACTTTGTTTTATGTACCATAATTGTATTTTTATTTTATGCGACAGTTGTTTCATCAACATTGGTTGACGAAACAGACAACATTATATTAAATCAACTTATTGAACGCTTAGGCATAAACACTGTGGAATTCCATAGTAATATAATATATTATATTTAGGAAATTTAAAATAACTTTGTTTTCTTCACAATATATTAAAAAACACGACATGTTTCGGAGGATACCTCCATCTTCAGGTGTAAAAATATAATAAAGACTAAACAAAGAAAGCCTTATATAAAAAACGCGTTTAAAAAAGTTTAAATTAAATTTTTTAATTTTTTAATTTAAATGATTGTATCGAATTTTGAATCCGTTTTTTTGTATTAGTCTATTTTGTTTTGTTTATATTATATTTTCACACCTGAAGATGGAGGTATCCTCCGAAACATGTCATATTTTTAAATATTTTTTTTAATATATTATGAATTAAACAAAGTTATTTTCAATTTCCTAGTTTTAGTACCAACCTTGATGTATAGAAGTAAGTATGAAACTGGCAGAAGGATGAGAGCAGAATAAATAGAGTAGAGATGACGAATGTGTCGTAAAACGATGTACGACAGAATTTCAAATGCTGATATAAAGAAGGAATTTAGAACAGAAGAAAGTAACTGACTAACTAACTAACCATCACGCCGTCTCAGACAGAAAGAATGGATCATCGTAGACAGAAAGAATGGACTGCCTCCACATTCAAACATCTTGTCATGCACGCACGTCGATTTCTCCGACTCCTCACGTGACCGACATTTAATATCTGATTGATTTGATCGTACCACGTTTTTCTCGATCTTCCTCTATTTCTAGCTCCGTTCACGTCGTTTACATATACCTTCTTCACCATTCTTTCTTTACTCATTCTTTCCATGTGTCCACGCCATCTTACATTATTTTGTTCATAACACTTTCTTTCGCACCACATTCACTTCTTATACTTGCATTTGATTCTCTATCATATACAGATTTGACATACATTCGTCTTAGAGGTCTCATTTCACTAGACAAATTTCTCGTATATTAGTAATATAATATATATAAATTTTATTAAAGTAATGCTACTATCCATAAGCAAGATAACTCTTGCAAGTACTTTTCACTGTGTTCAGATTCTCTTAAAGTTGACACGCGCAAGTTTAGTAGTTAAGTAGCGAAACTTGTCGCAACTAATCGCAACCTGCGCTTATCCACTTGCAAGAGGTGTTTACTAACTAACTAACTAACTAACTAACCATTACGCCGTCTCACCGAAAGGGTAGGCAGAAAAAATGGACTGTCACACTTTTACTGATGCGGCACTCCATCCTTCTCTTTTTGCTCCGCGGGAGACGCGGTGTGATGGGTTGCGAACTTCATCGGCACCAATAGACATCTCCCGCGCACATTTCGATCGTCCAACACCCACAAAATAAATCTAAAACAAATAATATAAAATACAATGATATAAAATAAAATAACAAAATAATAATAATTTAACACAAAATGTTATTTTTAGATGGTGCACATATTGACTATTTAATTTATGTTCCACGAATCCACCGGTTTTTTAATATAGCACATAATGTAATAACACGTAATGTTTTTTTCGATGTTGCACCTGTTGACATGGACGATCCGGACTTTTGTGTTTATTTAATTTATGTTACACGTATCCACCGTTTTTTAAATTAGCTATAATTAGGCACTTAACCAGCAAGAACTTTAAAATGATATTGAAGAAATTATTCAAATTGTCATTGAAACAAATGAAAAATTCATTTTTACAGCTGTCAAAATTCTTTATAAAAACGATAAAACTAATTTAAATTTTAATAGGTGTTTACTACTTGTGTATATTTTCTTGCTAGTTGACATTTCGCTTTATACGCTTAAATCTCTGCCTATCTCTTGGGAGACACAGTTAACTGGTTAACTTTTTACGGTATGATGATGAATAAACAGCACGCAAACAAGATATTCTAAGTTATATTGATAACTTAAATTATCATTTCCTATACAAATAATAAGCAAAACGTTTATACACGCAACGAACAACCAATGTTTGCGTAGAGTACACAGCATGTACTTATCACTCAAACTATAATTAATTAATATATTTACCCGGAGAACAGAATTCCTGGAGAGATCAAACACCCTCAGGCTATTACGCAAATCCAATCCCGATGGAGAAACCGAATAAATACACACATCTTATCGTTTGCATGATATACGAGCACATAGTGTTCATACCAGTGGCGGTACTCCCATAGAAGCCCAGAAGTCCGGCTTGGTGAAATTAATTAATATGGAATTTTAAAATTAAATTGAAGGCTGGAGAGTGCGGCATAATGACGAGCTGTACCATATTTACAAAGCTCCCAGTCTCTCCACACAGGACAGATTGAATAGACTGAGATGGGCCGGTCACGTGCAGAGGATGCCGTCATCACGAACCCCAAAAAGATTGCTGGAGTGGCACCCAGGTGGTAGAAGATCAATTGGACGACCAAGGCTGCGATGGGAGGATGAAGTTGGGAGAGATGGGGCGAAATTGTTACGAGTGTCAGATTGGTGGGGTCGAAGCGGAGGACAGGAGGAGTTGGAGGCGAAGAATACTGGAGGCTCGATATGGACTGTAGGGCCATCGAAGAAGAAGAATATGGAGTTTTAAATCACTGTTCAAGAACCAAGAAATACTTTGGTTAAGAGAAATAGCATTAAACACAGCTGAAAATTTGTCTCTTTTGCATTCGCGAGTATAGAAGTAGAGAGAGTGTGACGTAAAAAGCGTGTGTATGATACTCGTATGTTCTTACACTTCAATACCCAACAATGCAGCATATAGGAATGCAAGAATACTTAAGCATATGATTACGTTAATAGATTAAAGTTGTGGAAAATATTGTCTGAAAATGTAATAAGTACAAAACTGATCACGGCAATTAAGTCGCTATACACGGAAAGCTATGCAAGTGTCAAAGCCTGGTTTGATATCAATAAAGGTTTCAAACAGGGTTGCGTAATGTCCCCGTGGTTATTCAATCTATATATGGACAGGTGTATGAAGGGGCTGAAAGAGTTGGATGTAGGTGCCAAAATGAGCAAAGTGTCAGTAAGTTGTCTCTTGTATGCGGATGACGCTGTCCTACTTGCAGACAACGAGCATGAACTATAAATTCTGGTGAATAGTATGTATGAGGTATGCATGCGAAATGATCTGATGATGAATGTTAATAAGTCCAAGGTAATGATTTTTCAAAAAGCAGAAATCATGACAGTCTGCAACATTAGCGTGAATGGAGAAAATTTGGAGCAAGTAGATGAGTTCGTGTATTTGGGTAGTATGTTTATAAGAGATGGGCGAGTGGAGAGGGATATTGAAAGAAGGGTTAGGGCAGGCATACAACCCTTTCAGCTCTTTCATACACTTGTCCATATATAGATTAAATAACCACGGGGACATTACGCAAACCTGTTTTATGTGTATAGTTAATATTATTATATTATTTCGTATGAAGCACTTAATTGGTGGTGTGACATTATTAAATATAATAATAATAATTATATTTTGTGTTAAATTATAAAACTCTGTTTTAGTAACACAATTCTTATTTTTTTTATTCTTAGAGAGGTTTATAATTTAATACTTAATAATGTTTAAATATCATAGTGTTTCGGCCAAAACGATGAACTATTTAATAAATAAACTTTTATTTTTTTATTTATTTAAAACAATTTATTATTTACAACAACCAACCAGTTTCGCTCCCGCCGGAGCTTCGTCAGGGTTACAAAATACACTGTGTCTTTTGTAACCCTGACGAAGCTCCGGCGGGAGCGAAACCGGTCAGTTGTTGTATATAATAAAGTAGTTTAAATAAAAATTTATAAGTTTATTAATATTATTCTCCCAATGACGTACATAACCGTCGAGCCTAGTCTAGAAAAATTAATTTGAATGTGTAAAATACAATGTTTTAATTTGTTTTTAAAATCGTTATTACATTTGTTTAAGGATTAATTATATCTCAATAGAGACGAAGATGTAAATTGTTTTTTTTTTGGAAACAGAATATGGTGGTCGAGGCGCTTACAGGACTTATGACCTATCATTGGTTGGGTTAAGCGATCACTTTCTGTTTAACAACATTCACCATTCTGCACTTCTTACGACACCACGTTTGACAATTTTTTGGAAGATGTATATATGCCACCATGTTGAGAAACACTTCACATTTTTTAGTTCAATCTACACTAGTGCCATCCATTAAGATTAGGTATACATTTTTATACATTCAAAATGTTACATTTGTTTAAGTTGAGTTTTACACCATTATTCATACAAACAATAAATAAAATCTGCTAAGCTTATTTAAATACAAAGCTTTTAAAAATAATAATGCTGAGTTTCAGGTTAACGAATTCATAATTTGCATGTAAAAATTACAAAATGTGAACAATACACAGGAAACATTGCATTTCGAATAATTTATGGGGGGGAAAAGATTTATTGAATTGAGAGAGGAATAATGTATGTATTGTAATTTCAATGGCTAATTAGTACCGTGTTATACTAATGGGTAATGGAATTATATTACCGGGGTGATTACAGAACTGTGTTCTCCTGTTCCATTTACCCTCACACTTTCGTGTCTCCCGGGATGTCGGAGGCTGTAGACGTAATAATATGTACTTATGTAAATAATGTACGCGTTGGCGTATCTTAATTATTATTATTTCCGTATATTAAAAAATATGTACCCACGAATGTTACCATTAACAAAAAAAATTATATAACTATATTTGTATTCGGGTGGTGGTCTAGGGGATAGAACGCTTGGCTCCTGATCCAGGGGACATGGGTTCAAGCCTAGACACGGCCAGATTCCTTCTTCATAATAATGATCTATTTTCTGCTCACATTGAATATTGTAAAATAAATTCTAATATCTTTTTTTAAATAAAAAATAAAACGATAATAAACTTTGTTTTTTGTACCACAATTGTATTTTATTTTACGCGACAGCTGTTTCATTAGTATTACTGTTTCATTATCCACATTAGTACAAAGTACATTAAAAACTTTTCCCCTGTACAATCTAGCTAAAAAAAATAATACTAACTTAAATTTTTGTCACCTTTCCTATTAACGTAATCTATGTACTTGCTGTTATTGTTAATCGTTTTTAATTTATTGTGTTTCATCGTTTGACTCTATACAATGTGTAATTGTTTCTTTTAATTACTGTTTTATTATTATTATAAACTAACTAACTAACTAACTAACCATCACGCCGTCTCCCCGAAGGGGTAGGCAGAAAGAATGGACTGCCACACTTTTCTTTCCTGACATATTTCTCTCGCTTTCTCAACATTCATACATCGTGTCATGCACGCGCGTCGATTTCACATGGCCGACATTCAATATTTGATTTATTTGATCGTGCCACGTTTTCCTCGGTCTATCTCTGGTTACATTTACATCATTAACATATATTTTTTTTAACATTCTTCCTTCATTCATTCTTTCAATATGTCTAAACCATCTCAATGATCCTTTCATTATTTTGTTCATGACACCATCATTCGCACCGCATTCACTTTTCATTCGGCACTCTATCATACACAAAGTATCCACACATTCTTCTAAGATATCTCATTTCAACTGCATTTATTCTTCTTTCATCCTTCTTTTGCCAGTTCCATGCTTCGTTTCCATACATAAGGGTCGGTAGAAGAACACCATTGTGCACTGCCATTCTAGCTTTTTTTGATAGGTTTTTGTTTGCGATGACAACTTTAAGTGCACCATTCACTTTGTTGCCTGCCCCAACCCTTCTTTCAATATCCCTCTCCACTCGCCCATCTCTTGTAAACATACTACCTAAATACACGAACTCAACTACTTGCTCCAAATTTTCACCATTCACGCTAATGTTGCAGACTGTCGTGGTTTCTTCTTTTTCAAAAATCATTACCTTGGACTTATTAACATTCATCATCAGATCATTTCGCATGCATACCTCATACATACAATTCACCAGGACTTGTAGTTCATGCTCGTTGTCTGCAAGAAGGATAGCGTCATCCGCATACAAGAGACAGCTTACTGACACTCCGCTCATTTTGGCACCTACATCCAACCCTTTCAGCTCTTTCATACATTTGTCCATATACAGATTAAATATTATTATTGTTATTATTTTTATATTTTCCACCTTAAATATTTTCTCCTATAAATAGTAACTAACTGTTCTTTTAATTAAAACATTTAGGTACCTAACTCAATTTCAGCAAGAACTTCAAAATTATATCAAAGAACTTATTCAAATTGACATAGGAACAAAAACACATAGAGATTAAAAAATCACGAAAATTTGACATTTTAAATATTATTGTAACACCTGATGATGTCAACATTGGTTGATGAAACAGCTGTCGCGTAAAATAAAATTTTATTGTGGTACAAAAAACAAAGTTTATTCATTAATAGTTTAAAATATTAAGGTATCATAGTATTTCGGCCAAAACAATGGACTATTATAAAAATAATAATAATTAAAAATCAAACATGTTTTGGACACACAAGCCCTTCATCAGTGATATTATGTATATAAATATAAGTATTAAAAATATTTCAAAATAATAATAATACAACTAACTAACTAACTAACTAACACGCTGTCTCTCCGAAGCGTAGGCAGAAAGAGCACACTTTCATTTAATTTATTTGTTTATATAATTAATATCAATAGCAATTACTTAATTAATACTAATGAAAACGACAGTTTTAACTAACTAACCATCACGCCGTCTCTCTGAAGGGGTAGGCAGAAAGAATGGACTGCCACACTCTTCTTTCCTGACATATTTCTCTCGCTTCCTCAACATTCATACATCGTGTCATGCACGCGCGTCGATTTCTCTGACTCCTCACATGGCCTATATTCAATATTTGATTTATTTGATCGTGCCACGTTTTCCTCGGTCTTCCTCTATTTCTGGTTCCATTTACATCATTAATATATAATTTTAACGACAGTTTTATAAAAGTTTTATTATAGTTTATGGGGATGACATGTTTCGCCCTTCTAAGGAATTATCAAATGATAATAAAAAATATAATTAAACTTCTAGAAATCTTTCGTTTTCATTCGTATTAGTTATTTAATATGGAGTTTTACATCATTGTTCAAGAAACAATAAATAATTTCCAATTTACTAAAGATACAGTTATGAGAGTTATGAGAGAGAAAAACACTGTTTTTTCTTATTTTTAGTTATTTTATCTCGACATGAAGCATGATTTGAAAGAAAGTGCTGTTCATTAAAATTTAAAAAAATTAAATCTTTATTTTTCCAAACAGGCATTACAAATATAAATACATTTATATCGCGGATTTGGAAAAATGCATCCACATAGTACGATGAACAAGTACGATGCTAATGAGGCTAAATATTTTCCAGTATTTAGAGCAGTGATTTCCAAAGTGGTCTATATAGACCCCCGGGGGTCTACGACAACTTGCAAGAGGTCTACAAAAATTGGGGTCTACGACAATTTAGTTAGTTAGTCTAATACCATTAATTTAAAATTAGACTAACTAAATAAATAACTATCCAGCTGTTTTCCCGGAAAAGTAGGCATAGAGGATGGACTGCTATACTGCTCTGTCCTGACATACCTCTCTAGATTTGTCTTCATTCAGACATCGTAACATACACGCTTGTCGATTTTTCCGACTTCGAACGTGGCCGCCATTCAGTATTTGATTAATTTGGTCATGCTTGTTTTTGGCCTTCTACGACTTCTCTTTCCACTCACACTGCTTGTTTACAACATTTAAATCATTATTCTCTTCCATATGTCCAAACTTACGTATGCATATTCTTTTAAATTTACTTATGATGCAATCATCTGCCTTACATTTCTTCCTTATTCCATCGTTCGGTATTCTATCATTTCTACCGCATTATTCCTTTTTTCATCTTTTTTGCCAGCTCCAAGATTCACCTCCTAACATAGTGGTACTAGAATTTTATTATACAATATTCATTGTGAGCACAAAATATGTCAATATTACGAAGAAGGAATCGAGTCATGAAAGGCCTGAGCTCAAGTCCCCTAATTCAGGTTCTTAACGTTCTCTCCTCTAGACTACTATACGAGAAATTAATGGGAAAAAGGTTAAGAAAAAAAGAAGACAAATATAAAATAAGTAGGATTCCAAATTAACATGTCCAAGACAGAAGACCTACGAGTGTCCCCAAATGAATCCACCCCAATCTTGCTCCACGGTGTCCCCCTTGTGACCACGACCAGCTTTTGCTACCTCGGTAGTATGATAGCAGGCTTGGGAGGTACAGAGGAAGATGTAGCCAGCAGACTCAACAAGGCAAGGGGAGCTTTCGCTATGCTTCGCCCTCTATGGCTTTCCAGTATCATTTCGAGAAAACTCAAGCTCCAAATCTCTCTGGTCTCGTATGGGGGGAAAAATAAAGCGAGGCAGACCTAGAGCCACCTGAAGAAGAGCCCCCCGAACGAGTTTAAGGCAGCAGGCTTCACTTTGGATGAAGTTACGCATCAGACATACGATAGAGTCGGGTGGAGAAGGTTGCTTGAGGCCCTATGCACCACGGATGTGTGACAGGACAAAAATAAAAAAGGAGAAGAAGATTTAGCACTTAATTTATGGTGTGGCATTGTTTAATATAATATTAATACACTGGTAAATTTGTATTTACACCACTTAATTCTTTTCAAAAACTTCGCTTCGGAGCTTCGTCAAGGTTACAAAAGAAACTGTTTTTTTTTGTAACCCCGACGAAGCTACGGCAGGAGCGAAACCGTTTGGTTTTTAAAAAGAATTAAGTGGTATAAATACATTTTTCTATGTTTGATAATATTATTCAATGTATTATTATGCATATGAACGTATTTACGTATTCCGCCAATAGATAATTCAGGTACCGAATAAACACTTAGATATAATCCCCACCCATCACTTAGATAATTAATTACGTTTCACTTACCCGAGTACTTACTCGTGCCTACCTAACGGCAACGGGTACCTACTTTGGCTTTGTGATTAAATTGCGAATTTATCTTCTGATGATAATTAACGTTCGTGAAGCCAATGAGGAGGAAGTATTTTTTTATGAAAAAAATATACAATTTATTCGAATATCTTTTGAAAAACATTGTATTTCAAAACATTTTTTTGGCAATCTAGTTTCGGGCCGCAAAAATCCTTCCTCGGTATTAAATTTTCAACTATAGTTAGATATAAAATCGTAACGTAATTTTTTGGCATACATCAGGTTATTTGAACGCAATAACTATATACAATTTTAAGTTATTATTATTTTTATTATTTTGTTGAATCGCTCTTTACATCATTACAGCGCGAGTCAAATCTATGTAAAGGGTATAGCTATATAAAGTCTAAGAGACACTGTATAGGACAATAAGCATATGCTAGTAGAAAGCAATGTTAGAATTTATAAAAAAATGCATTTGGCCTAGAATCGAAGCAAGAGCAGACACTGTCACAACCAAACATCTCTTAAGAGTAGCAGAAATGAGAACATTGCGACCTATTGTGGGGAGAACCCTTAGAGATAGGATTACCAATGAAGAAATTCGCAAATCCTGCAAAATTGAAGACATAGTGAGATGGAGTAGGCAGAGAAGACGATTCTCGAGTGACCACATCGAGAGAATGAATCCATCAATGATTCCTAATATCGTGATGCACGAGAATCCACAGGGCCGTCGACCACCAGGACGACCACCAAAGAGATGGAGAGAAGGCTGGTCGTCTTCATCACAGGAAGAAAGTTGATATCCTGCATTAATAGATCGCAAGATCTACAATCAGAAGAAGAAGAAGAAGTTCAAGATACAATAAATGTCTACAGACGTCTTACTCAACTATCTTCGAAACAATATTTATTTTTTAATTTCGTAAACTAGTCTATCTGCTAAATCTTCATATAATCGAAAGAATCTTTAAAAATATGTTTCTCAATAGAGACGACTATATAAATTGTTTTTTTGAAAACAGAATATGGTGGTCAAGGCGTTTACAGGACGTATGATCTGTCATTGGCTGGGTTAAGCGATCGCTTTATGTTAACAATATTCCCCATTCCGCACTTCTTACGACCACCACGTCTAACAATTGTTTTAAATATGTATATATGCTACTGTAACGGACCGGATTCTCCTCCACGTTTTAAATAGGAATAATATGTTGTATGATTTATATGTTTGTAAAATAATAAAGACTTATATGTCCTAAAGATAATAGAGAATTGTTTAATATTTAAGTTTATATTATATTTCATTTATATTTCATTATTGATGTTGTTCTTTGTGTATTGTATGATTTTGTATTGTGAAATAAATGAGTGTAGCAGCGTACGAAGTCTCGCAGGAGTCAAATAGAAATTACGGATTTTACCGAGGAAACATTTTGAGTACATCTGCCAGACGGACGGTGTAGCAAGCAAACAGAGCCGAGTACCCGGCCGGCACGTAAGTATGCCGCGAGGCCTCGCGGCGGCGACCAATCACAGACGCCGTTCAATAGCCAATCACCGAGCCCGCTTTCAGCGACTAATTACAAGTGATCATAATTAACACTGATCGTCGACAACACGGTATCGCTGGCGGGTACTTAAGCGTCTCGGTTTTCTCGGTCAAGTCACCTCTCTGCTCACTACTACCTGAAGACTTCTACCTGCTACTACTACTACGAAACGTATCTCTGCCTTTCTCTTCGAATATAAAACGTATCTCTTCGAAATTAAAAGTATCACTACGCTCCGGAGCCTGCAGGGACCTGCGACCTATAGAAAAGTCAATACAGTCCACTTACGTACGCAACATTTGGTCCTTCGACGGCGGATAAGGCCCCTGCACCCCGGAGAACTACAGTCTTCAAACCTACAGCAGAGAGGCCGGTGTGCAGACCGCACATCGTCAGGACTGCTGCTTACTCGTCACGCTGCGTCGCCGGACCGGAACGCGAACGATTTCGCCCTCCACCGGGACTACAGCCACCGAGAACTAGCCGCAGTATAAACGCTGCATCGCCGGACCGGAACGCGAACGGCTTCGCCTACACCGGGATAACAGCTATCAACGACAGACGTCGTATCAAAGAGTTTCCGATGTCTCAATCATCGGAAAAGGGAAAAATGCCGATGGGAACGCGTCAACGAAAGGCGGCCGAGGAGGAACGAGCTACGCCAGCAGAGATGGAGTCAACATCCAGTGAAGCTTCTGGCAGCTCGGACTACAATTCCATGAAGGAGCTGGCACGCACAACAAGGGAAGGAAATTCCAAAATACTGGAGCTATTGCAGAACCAGCAATCACAGATGGCAGCCAGAGATGAACGGATTGCAGCCAAAGATGAACTGATGCTTGAACTGCTAACACAACTGGTAAGAAAACAAATTCCAGTGACCGCATCTCCAGTGATAACTACAACTCCAGCCGCAACTCCAGTGACCGCATCCCTGATGGCTACAACTCCAGTGACCGCATCATCAGTGACCGCATCCCTGATGACCGCAACTCCAGTGACCGCATCCCTGATGGCTACAACTCCAGTGACCGCATCATCAGTGACCGCATCCCTGATGACCGCATCTCAGATGACCGCATCTCAGATGACCGCGTCTCCAGTGACCGCATCTTCGATAACCGAATCTCCAGTGACCGCATCTCAGATGACCACATCACCGATGACTGCTGCATATGTTCCCGTATCACAATGGTCTGAACGTGGACATCCAATCCCACCAGTGCAAGGACAGCTTCCAACAAATCCAATCCAGCAGTTCGCCCAGCCATCATGGGCTGGTCCTAGCCGCCCTGCACAGGAAGGAAGCACCCACTCAACTGCAACCCCGTGGTCGGTAGGAGCTGGCTTCGCAGCTCAAACCGATCAAATGCGAGATTGGATTGGCGCATATTCTGGACATGCTCCATCATACCCGTATCAGAGGAGTGCCCCACCATCACCCCTGCCTGAGTTCAACGGAGATCCAGCGATGTGGCCTCTGTTTAAGAATGCTTTCTACGCTTCAACCGAAGCAGAGAGATTATCAGAGGCTGATAACTTGGCTCGCCTACAACGAGCATTAAAGGGAGAAGCTCTCAAGATGGTACGAGGAGTGATGCTGGAGCCTAGAGATGTCAACGCAGCAATGATGGGCCTGGACATGCTGTTCGGGGACCAGACTCAAGTGGTGCGGCAACTACTCCAGGAGGCAGCAAAATTGCAACCACTCTCCATTGAGTGCACGCGGAAAGAGGCGGTGTCCCTAGCCCTCCGCATCCGATCCATTGTAACGACTTCGGACCGGCTCAACGGAACCACACTCAGCACAACAGACCTGCGGATGCTGAGCGAGAAGATGCCACCCACTTGGAGACATGAGTGGTGGCGACTGATACGAGAAGGGTCGGTCAGCGAGTCAGGGGCGAAGCTCGCCGACTTTGCTTTATGGCGCGCGGGGGATATAAAGGGCTCCGCGCCGGCAACGCACCCCGCTAGGAGCGAGGTTAGAAAAAGTACAAAGCAGCAGGTGCACGCCGTAGCGACAACGAACCCGCGAAAAGTGAAAAAGTGCGCGATCTGCCCGGCAGACCACAAACTTGCGTCGTGTGGATTATTCATCCAAAAAAGTGTAGATGAAAGGTGGGAAGTTGTTCGCAAAAACAATTTGTGCTTCGTATGCTTAACGCACGGACATCGGGCACCCGATTGCAGAAGTAAACAGGAATGTTCTAAGTGTAATCGCCGCCACCACGAAACGCTGCATAAAGAACCGGCAAACAGCAGCACTCGGAGGGAAGCCAACCATGCAGAAGAGTACGTAATGCATACGTACGACGGCCGCAATCCCGTTCTACTAAAAGTGGTTCCGGTCACAGTGAAGGGCCCGCTCGGGACATTGGACGTATATGCGCTGCTTGATGAAGGGTCCACCATCACGCTTATCGACGCGAAACTCGCGGAACATATAGGCGTGCAGGGACCGGAACAACCACTGCGGATTCATGGAGCGAACGACATGTGCACCAAAGAGAGGGCCTCACAGCGAGTCTCCCTAGTCTTACACAGCGATAATCGCCGATTTTCTATTACCGCCAACACGGTGCACGGGTTTCGCCTTCCCAGCCAGATGTGCGGATCTAAACAACAGGTCACTCCGTGTATCCTAATTGGTCAGGATCACGGCCACTTAATAGTGACCCGGGAGATTAAGAATGACACAAAAGGCTACTTGCGCTCTCGCACAGCGCTAGGATGGACAACGCACGGCGCCCCCAGAGGAACACCATCTACCACCCGTGCCACCACTCTCACCATCCACGCGGAACGCGAATCGGAAGACTCGCGTCTGGACTTGCTTATGAAGGAGAGTTATGCTGTTGACGCCCTCGGAATTAGGGTTACGGAGAGAACCCACAGCAACGACGCCCGCGCTTCAAGCACCATGAAGGAGACAACCCGTCAACTAGAAAACAGCCAGAAGGGGTCATCCGACCACCATCTACTCGGATAACGGGACGAACCTACGAGGAGCTGCCGCGGAGATGAGGATGGCTATAAAAGAATTCACCGCAAGCGACGACTTTCAAGCCGCACTCGCTAACCGCGGCGTTGAGTGGAAGTTTATTCCCCCGGCAGCACCACACATGGGAGGCTGCTGGGAGCGACTCATTCGATCAGTTAAAATCGGCCTAGAAACGATGCTAAAAGATCGACATCCCCACGAAGAAACATTGAAAACTGCACTGGCGGAAGTAGAATTTACAGTGAACAACCGGCCTTTAACCCACATCTCCGTGGACCATAGGGACGAGGCACCGCTCACCCCTAACCACTTCTTAATAGGCACAGCGGGGCTGATGCCCCACCTGGCGCATTACCAAAGAGCAGACGAGAAAATATGTCTTAAAAAAGAGTGGCAGAAAGCTCAACGTTTCGCCGACATGTTTTGGCGTAGGTGGATGAAAGAATACTTGCCCACTCTAGCGCGCCGCTCGAAGTGGCACACACGACAGGACCCCGCCCGCGTAGGAGACCTGGCGGTAATCATCGACCCAGGACTCCCGCGCAACCGCTGGCCCCGCGGGATCATCACGGCAGTTCACACGGCAGCCGACGGACAAGTCCGCACGGCAACTATCAAGACGACACAGGCGGAGTACACTCGCCCCGTGATCAAGCTGGTCATCATCCACAGGGAAGAACCAGAATCCGATCATGCTGAGGGTGAAGGCTAGCGCTCCACGGGGGGAGTGTAACGGACCGGATTCTCCTCCACGTTTTAAATAGGAATAATATGTTGTATGATTTATATGTTTGTAAAATAATAAAGACTTATATGTCCTAAAGATAATAGAGAATTGTTTAATATTTAAGTTTATATTATATTTCATTTATATTTCATTATTGATGTTGTTCTTTGTGTATTGTATGATTTTGTATTGTGAAATAAATGAGTGTAGCAGCGTACGAAGTCTCGCAGGAGTCAAATAGAAATTACGGATTTTACCGAGGAAACATTTTGAGTACATCTGCCAGACGGACGGTGTAGCAAGCAAACAGAGCCGAGTACCCGGCCGGCACGTAAATATGCCGCGAGGCCTCGCGGCGGCGACCAATCACAGACGCCGTTCAATAGCCAATCACCGAGCCCGCTTTCAGCGACTAATTACAAGTGATCATAATTAACACTGATCGTCGACAACACGGTATCGCTGGCGGGTACTTAAGCGTCTCGGTTTTCTCGGTCAAGTCACCTCTCTGCTCACTACTACCTGAAGACTTCTACCTGCTACTACTACTACGAAACGTATCTCTGCCTTTCTCTTCGAATATAAAACGTATCTCTTCGAAATTAAAAGTATCACTACGCTCCGGAGCCTGCAGGGACCTGCGACCTATAGAAAAGTCAATACAGTCCACTTACGTACGCAACAGCTACTATGTTGAAAAACACTTCACATTTTTTAGGTCAAACGTGTCAGACGTGGTGGTCGTAAGATGGGCGGAATGGGGAATGTTGTTAACATAAAGCGATCGCTTAACCCTACCAATGACAGATCAAAAGTCCTGTAAACGCCTCGACCACCATATTTTGTTTCCAAAAAAACAATTTACATCTTCGTCTTTATTGAGATACAATTAATCCTTAAAAATGATTAACCCGCAATGGGTGAAATCCAGTTTTTGTCTACAAGTATTTATATACATTCAAAAACAAAAATTATGTTGGGGAATGTTGTATTACATAGAACGTGCGCTTAATCCAACCAATGACAGGTCATAAGTCCTGTAAACACCTCGATCAACAATATTATGTTTCCAATTTGCATCTTCGTCTCTATTGAGATACAATTAATCCTTGAATTGATAACCCGCAATGGGTAAAATCCAGTATTCGTCTACAAGTATTTGTATACATTCAAAATGTTGTAAAAACAAATCTGGTTCAAATTATAGCATATAAATGGAGTGACATCTCCAGGCGGTTTCTAGAAATAGGATAATGGCGGTAGCCTTTCACATTACGTTAAAAAAGATCTTTTGCTTAATGCTTAAAATACAATCTTCATAGATGGCTCTAGTGTGTAGATTGAAAACTACCATGTAAAGGGTGGTGTTACAGATTAACATATATACAACTTCGTCAGACATGGTGGTCATAAGAAAAAACGTGGAATGGGGAATGTTGTATTACATAAAGCGTGCGCTTAACCCAACCAATGATAGGTCATAAGTCCTGTAAACACCTCGATCAACCATATTCTGTTTCCAATTTGCATCTTCGTCTCTATTGTGATACAATTAATTATTGAATTGATAACCCGCAATGGGTAAAATCCAGTATTTATCTACAAGTACTTGTATACATTCAAAATGTTGTAAAAAGTTATGTTTGTTTTAAATATATTGTCGTAACAATTGCAAGTATATTGACTGATGGAATATAACACTAATTTGGAGTTATAACTGTTATAACAGTGTTCTGCGATTTATCCAAATGCTATGCGATTAGAAATTGATTGCGGTTGGATCCGCTATAACACGTTGTACAAATTGGAAATAATGGAATGGAATTTCGACTAATGACTGCAGTTAATGAGGGATTCCAAATTATCAACTTCGTCCAATGTAACAGATTTAATGTTGTCAATGGTAAATTATAATATTATTGACTGATTTTGATACAGAAACGTGTAAGAACGAAATCATGACATTTTATTAAGCTAGCTACCTTTTTCTAAATAAACAAATTCATCCACTTGTTCCAGATTTTACCGTTCGCACTAATATTACAGACTGTCATGTTTCTTCCTTTTTCGAAAATCACCTTGGACTTATTCATATTCATCATCAAATCGTATCGCTTGCATATACAAACTAGACACTAGGGTTTGTAGATCATGCTCTTTGTTTGCAAGTAGCACAGCGTCGTCCGCATACAACAGACAGCTTAATGACGTACCGTTAATTTTTGCACCTGCATCCAAACCTTTCAGCTCTTTCATGCACTATAATATTAATGTTACATTATTAAAATAAAAAATTGTTGACGAAAACAGTGTTTTAGTTAAATATTAAAGAAAATGTATATTTAATTTCATAATTTATAAATGAACACCATTGAGTCGTATACAGTAAAGTCAATACGTTTTACCTGTTTGTTCATTGTGCTTTATCTGCTCAAATATCAGGTGTTCTCTATCTCGTTATGTCTCAAAGGGTACAAATCCTTTTGTGTGTAAACTAATGCAGTACAATTGATTGTACCTTTGAGAACTAATAAACTAATTTCTGTGATCAAACTAGGAATTTTGGATTACGTAAACAGCCAGTAGCAAATTAACATATGCAGTTTCTGCAATATATGTATATTATATTAAGTAGTCCATTTAGATTTATTATGTAGACGTTGAACGATCGAAATGTGCGCGGGAGATGCCTTTTGGTGGCGATGAGGTTCGCAACCCATCACACCGCGTCTCTCGCGATGGCGAAAAGAGAAGGATGGAGTGCCGCATCGATTAAAGTGTGGCATTCCATTCTTTCTGCCTACCCTTTCGGGGAGACGGCGTGATGGTTAGTTAGTTAGTTAGTTAGTCCATTGTTATGCTATGATACCTTAATATTTTAAACTGTTAAATTAAATTACTTTGCGTAATACAACAGCTGTCGCGTAAAATAAAATATGATTGTGATACAAAAACAAAATTATTTAAGGATTAATTGTATTTCAATAGAGACGAAGATTTAAATTGTTTTTTTGGAAACAGAATATGGGTAAAATCCAGTATTTGTCTACAAGTATTTGTATACATTCAAAAAACAAAAAGTTATTTTATTTAACAGTATATTTTACAATTATGTGATGCTAATGTACGCAGAGTTTCTAGATATTTGATTGTATTGATTATCGTTAGTGAAAATTAATTAACTTATTGAACGGTAAGGCAACTGTGGAATTCCATAGAAATATACTGATAAAATTGAAAATAACTTTGTTTAATTGTTTTTTATTTAGGAAGTATGTTTACAAGAGTCGAGAAGGATATTGAAAGAAGGGTTGTGGTAGGCAACAGAGTAAATGGTGGATATAAAGATTACATCGCAAACAAAAGCCTATCCAAAAAGCTAAGATGGCAATGCACAATAGTGTTCTTGTGCCGACCCTTCTGTATGGAAGTGAAGCATAGAACTGGCAAAAAATGATGAAAATAGAATAAATGCAGTAGAAATCAGATCTCTAAGACGAATGTGTGTTAAATCTCTTTATGATAGAGTGCCAAATGCAAATATAAGAAGTGAACGCGATGCGAATGAAAGTGTTATGAACAAAATAAAGAAAGGGTCGTTAAGATGGTTTAGACATATAGAAAAAATGAATGAAGACGAAATGGTGACGAAGATAAACGTAAACGACGTGATCGGATTTAAAAATAGAGGAAGGCCGAGGAAAACGTGGCACCATAAAATAATCCAAAATTGAATATCGGCCACGTGAGGAGTCAGAGAAATCGACGCGCGTGCTTGTGCACGATGTATGAATGTAAAGGATTCGAGAGAAACTGAGGAAGGACCGGGTTGTCCAAAATATGTGTGTTATTTAATTTTTTTTTTGTTTAAGTAAGTGTTATATGCAAGTATATAAAAAAGAAAAAGATAATTAAAACGTCTACAACACAAAGATTGACGAACATAGAAGTAATTGCTTTTGTTCATATAAAAAAATATTATTAAATCAAGCCTTATAAACAAAGTCTCTTGTGTTAAGTAATGGGATTTTAATGGATGTTTCGAGCATAATTTTCTGTTAAAAGTCTGTCTTTAATTAATTCATTTATATTATACAGTGCGAATGAAAGCGTTATGAACAAAATAATGAAAGGATCATAAGATGATTTGGACACTTGGAAGGAATGAATGAAGAAAGAATGATTAAGAAAGTATATGTGAGTTTGTTTTGGTTAACATGAATGGTTTGAAAATACTAAAAATTTACACATTTTTGAGGCTTCAGGAATATTTTTAATATAGTATAATACTCGTACATCCAAGGGCTACTAATATTGCAACCACATCCATTTATATATTTTTGAAATTTAATGTGTTTGATACATATACATATAATTTATATATGTCATTAACACGCTATAAGAGTGGTTATGGAATTGTATATACGAGAATATAATAGTTTAAAGACATTATATTTTTATTATTTATATCGTTTATTTTTATTTGTTATTTTATTTTATTTTATATCATTGTATTTTATATAATTTGTTTTAGATTTATTTTGTAGACGTTGGACGATCGAAGTGTGCGCGGGAGATGCCTATTGGTGGCGATGAGGTTCGCAACCCATCACACCGCGTCTTTCGCGGGGGCGAAAAGAGAAGGATGGAGTGCCGCATCGATTAAAGTGTGGCAGTCTATTCTTTCTGCCTACCCTCTCGGGGAGTCGGCGTGATGGTTAGTTAGTTAGTTAGTTATGTAAGGGATGTAAATCGAACTTCAATATAAATAAAGGACCGAGGAAAACGTGGCATGATCAACTAAATCAAATATTGAATGTCGGGCACGTGACGGTTCGTTAGTTAGTTACGAATGAACACGTCTGTTTTCTAGAAGTATTGTTATATTTTATGGGAATGAATGTTTCGCCTTACTAAGGCATTATAAAATATTTTTAAAATGCATGTGCTCAAAATTAGATATTGCCTTAGTATGTCATTCCCATGTAATACTTATTGTCTTAGCGACGACCAGGAACAAAACTGATCTACAGCTTTTCACTGAGACTTATAACTGTTTATTACGAAATTTCGTATACAAATAAATGATTTTCAATGCCCCAAGAAAAACTCGGCATTTTCATTTGTGTGCAAAATGTAATCAAGGTTTAACAATAATCCCATTTTCATTTCCAAGATTTCCTCGTTCCTCGGAAGGTCTTGTTACGCGAGTCTTGAAGATAAATGAATAAGAAATAACCATCGAATGATTATGAAAACGATTTAAGTCTCTAAGGCTGAAGTTCCTCAGATAGAACGACATAATAGATGTCTTTTGCCCGTTTCGAATGCCCTGTTTGCAAACGCATTACAAATCTGCCTATTGAAGACAACTCGAAAAAATATGGAAAAAATGATTAATATCTCTCCCGCCCTCTCGGCGCTCAGCCGCCACCCTTGGCGGGCTAATATCAAGCGGTTAAATCTGGAAAAATCCCGAAGTTATACGAAAAATATTATTCAAAATGAGAGTGGCGCCGCCGCCGCGTATAGGAGTACATAGGGCCGCGAAGATGGAAATCTTAAGTTATATCCGAGCCGCTAGCGGTAACATCTGCGCTCGAATACAAACCGTCACTTATATTATGCTCTCCTGGTATTTGGATAAGCCGCCATAATGGATTTTTCTAAGCACATAAAAATAATGCTCAAAATCCAGAATTGATTGCTACGACGAACACTGGAGATGTGTACACAGTACAACATTTTACCTTTTTTAAGATTGTCATCCAAATGACTTAGGTCTTGTGCTGAAATTGAATTAAAAATGTGTACACAAATACTGTGTATACAGTATTTGTATACATAATTTTTTTTTTTAAAACAAAAACTGATCCAAATTATAGCATATAGATTGGAGTGACATCTCCAGGCGGTTTCTAGCAATGCGCTAAGGCGGTAGCCTTTCACGTTGCGTTAAAAAGATCTTCTGCTTAATGCTTAAAATACAATCTTCATAGATGGCGTTAGTGTGTAGATTGAAAAAACTACCATGCAAAGGGTGGTGTTGCAGATTAACATAAATATTACTTCCAAAAATTTGTCAGACATGATGGTCATAAGAAAAAAAAAAGGCGGAATGGGGAATGTTGTATTACATAAAGCGTGCGCTTAACCCAATCAATGACAGGTCATAAGTCCTTTAAACACCTCGATCAACCATATTCTGTTTCCAATTTGCATCTTCGTCTCTATTGAGATACAATTAATTCTTTAAAATGTGTCTCTAAGAACAAGAGTTCATTTATGGAATCTTGAATAATGATGTAAAACGCCATTTTAAATAATAAATTCGAATGTAATAATAAATACGTTTTCTGACAATTTTATTATATTATATTTTTTTCCATATTCGCCTTCACTTTGTGTTGTGGATTCATATTCGAATAAATATATTCATACTTTGTATTACAACACTTTATTTTCACTGAATTCAGACATGTATCGGTTACAAGTAACCTTTATCAATGTATACAATTTAAACAATCAAATAAAATAGAGCGGTCACTTATATACTAAATGGAGATCGAGTTATGTATATAAGTGGAAAGGGTATTATAATAAGGATTGAGGAGAAGGGAGATGTAACGGGAACATATCGAGTGGAAGGGGTATAATTAAGATTGAGGAGAGGGGAGATGTAACGGGAACAACTGTAGCATGGGAATTGAATTTAAATTTATTTGGTTTTTTATGATATTTTCGTTGTTTTTGATGGCTTTTTAATTTCCGAAATTTCTAGGAAATTTTTAATGAGTGTGAGCTGAAAGAGAAGTTATGGTAGACCAAGGAAAGCATGGCATGACCAAATTAATCAAATACTGAAAGGCGGTCACATTTAAAGTCGGAAAAATCGACGAACGTGCATGTTACGATGTATGAATGTGGAGGAATCAAGAGAGGTATGTCATGACAGAACGGTAAGGCGGTCCATCCTCTCTGCCTACCCCCCAGAGAAAACGGCGTGATGGTTAGTTAGTTAGTTAGTTTAACCCTTTGAAAGCTAGGGCATTAACACTGTTGAATTCCATATTAATACACTTAGGAAATTGAAAAAAAACTTATCCGGAAAGTATTAAAAAACCCGACATGTTTTGGAGGATACCTCCATCTTCAGGTCTAAATATATAATGAGATACTCGTATTTACGCCTGAAGATGATGATATTCTCCAAAAAATGTCGTGTTTTTTTTAATATTTTGTGAGTAATAAACAAAGTTTTTTTCTAGAAGTTTTATTATATTTTATTGGAATGACATATTTCGCCTTTCTAAGACATTATCAAATGTTTGATGACATTTGATAATGCCTTAGAAGGGCGATACATGTCATTTCCATAAAATATAATAAAACTTCTAGAAAACTGACGTTTTCATTCGAATTAATTATTTAATATGGAGTTTTACATCATTGTTCAAGTAACAATCAAAAAGTTTTTTCAATTCAAGTGTTTTAGCTAGTTTTAATTTTTTTTTTTTTTGTAGTATAAAACCGACGACCTTCGTGGCAGAGTGGTTACGAGCTCTAACTTCCACGCCTAAGGTCCTGGGTTCGATTCCCGGCATTGTGATTGTCACGCTGTCTTTGGTCTGGTGTAGAATTCACGTGACAATAAAATGGCGATAGATGACAATAAAATGGCGATAGAAAATCATTCTCCATAGATGGCGTTAGTGGGTCGGTTGTATAGGTTAATTCTTAAAAAAATTCACTAGTGCAACCAAATCTACATAGATGGCTGACTGAAACTGCCACGTGAAGATAAATATGGATTTTGAAGTATATATACATCTTCCAAAAATTTGTCATGCATGATCACAAATAACAAAGGTGGAATGGGGAATGTTGTAATTACATAAAGCGTGCGCTTAACCCAACCAATGACAGGTCATAAGTCCTGTAAACACCTTGATCATCCATGTTCAGTTTCCAGTCTACGTCTTCGTCTCTATTGAGATACAATTAAAAAAAAAAAAAAAAAATGGCGATAGATTGGCTACCTATCACATGTCACAATAATCAAAAAATAAAAATAGCTAAAAAATAAAAAATGTATACTGTAATAGGGTCCAAACGACCTGTTGTGTACATAAAAAAAAATAATAATAATAAATAAAAAAATAATAAAACCAAAATAAAAATGTATTGTTATTTTATTCTATGATTTGGTACTGAATATTTGTATTTTGTTGAGTTCAAAAAATCTCACCACCGTATAGGTTAATGCAGCATCAAAAGTTGACTGCTATACTTAGATGTCAGTTCAATAGACGCGTCAGCTAAAATCTAATTGCTAATTACTCCAGAATTTCTCAGTCTTTATTATTATCCAGTAGTAAAATCCTTTGTTAATAAACCACAGGCACACACGAGATGAAATTAATTCTCTACGAGTACCTACATACCTATCTCCTCAACGGGTACTTTGCCGCGTAATTGGGAGATGGAGATTATTGCTTCATACGTTTCTATTTATTCTCTTGAATTTCCTACCAGGCCCTTATTAAATATTATATATTAAGCTATATATGGTAAACATTATTCTGGAAGTGTTTACTGCGATTTGTATGTTAATTTTCTTTCAAGTATAATCTGATGGTAATTGATTGGGACATGGTTGAAGATTAGGGTTGGTAATTTGTTGACATCATAACCTTCGATTGGTGTTGTAGTATCATGTTGATAAGAATACAAATTCTTTACTTTGAATCTAATCTTCTTCTCCGGTCTCAATCTAACGATTGGTCTGCAGCAAGGCGACGCATATCCTCTTCCACTCCGCTCGGTCCTCGGCATCCCTCTTCAATTCCGCATAAGAGGTGCAGCCCATACCTTGGTAAATCTGGTCTAGGTACTCTAGGTACTCTTGGTCATTCTCTGCCAATCGATCTCTCGACCATTCCCTCCGACACATTATGCAGGAAACATTCGTGTCGCAACACATGACCAATCCATTTTGCGCGCCTCTCCGCTATGGTGTTCAACACGTGCCTACTCTTTTCAACTCTGCTGAGAACTTCTTCATTTGTAATAATAATAATAATAATAATAAGGCTAATTTGTATAGCGCCGTTTACGTGAATAGTTCACCTCAAAGGCGCATTGATAATGTTTTTAGTCATGAGAACTGCATGTGACACCAGCAATCAGACAACCGTTGTTTACATTTTATGCGATATTTTGATATGGTGGGTTTTTAGGTGAGATTTAAAATCTATCGGATTATCAATGCATCTGAGACGTGCAGGAAGCATATTCCTGCAACTGCGAAAGCCCGATCTCTGAAATTTGTCCGGGGTTGCACTTTGGCTCAACTAGTCTGCCTATTGCCGGGGAGTTTGCTGTTCGAAGCGTAGATTCTCGCAAGTTAAGGCTATCAGCAACACATAGTTCAGATATATAGGCTGGTGCCATTGCGTTAAGCGCTTTAAAAACCGTCCAGCATAGTTTATACTGGATTCTTTCAGGACACTTGAGCTAGTGAAGGTCTTTTAGATTTTGTGAAATTCGCGAGTTTTTTGGTTATGATGATAAGCAGAGCTAACCTATTCACAAACACAGGCCTTCTCTCAGATTTGGAAATTGTAAATTAATATATCTATGTTGGATCACTGATAACTGACCAGGGGGGATGCAAGAGTGAGATTCGAAGCAGAACCCAAATGGCTAAAACTGTTGCTGTTGCTGCTAAAATATTAGCATCTTCAGGTCTTAAAATCAACTTAAAAAATACATCAGAAAGACTTAGTTTGTATACAAAATTAGTAGGAAAGGAAGAAACTACAGACAATATTGTGGACGAATATAATAAAGATCTGTCAAAGCAATAATTAGGTTCAGTAACAGAAATATAATATTGTTGAGTCAAACAAAATTAGGAGATCCTAATTTCGCTTAGCGAAACAGCTGTCGCAACAAAATATACTCAATTGTGATATTTATAACAAAGTTTTAAATTTAAACAGTTAATAATGTTGAAATAACAAATTGCTTCAGCCAAAACAATGTATTATCTATATACAGATTTATCGCACATTCTTCTAAGATATCTAATTTCTATTGCATTTATTTTATTGTTTTTCCTTCTTTTGCCAGTTCTATGTTTGACTTTCATACATATTCTCTCTTTCTACCTCCATAAATATTTGATTTTCGAATAATTGTTTCAACTTAATCGATAATTAAAAATGAGCGTACTCCTCTCTATAGAAGCTATTGACTTTTGTAGATTATCAAGATTAATACTCTCGAATCCATTTCTTTGCGATCTGTAGGGGCTTTTTTAATGGAATGAAGTGTCCTTAAGGAAGTTATTCCCTGTTTATAAAATATTTCGCAGAGTTCAGACTCGGTTTGGAATTTAATTACTTAGCCCTTTGATATTTCTTACTGGGTATTAATTTATTCCTTCGCTGCTTTGACAAGTCGGACAGGAATGCGTCATAACTGCTTTTCTTGTCAAAGGATGAGCCCGGAGGAAAGTTGCCGCGGGAGGGAGCACAGCCCACATTTCGCATGAATGACCTTGAAGGCGCCACGTAAATATTTACTCCTTATTAATACATTCACGAGGTCACAAACAGGTTGACTATATAATAAACCAAATAATCCATTGTTTTGACCGAAACACTGTGATACTTCAACATGATTAATTGTTAAAATTTATAACATAATTTCTTCTATGTTCGCCATATCTTTGTGTTGTAGATGTTTAATGTTTCTTTTTTATATACTTTGTACACAACTTGTTCTTCTTCTTTTTTTGTATTTTTTTTTGTATACAACAGGTTGTTTGAACCCAATTACTGTATACAATTTATTTTGGCTATTATATTGATTCTCATGACAATTTTTTTATAATGGCCGAGCCATAGAGGGCTCCCTCCGCTTACCCGAAGCTGTTATAGGCGTAGCGGCGCCTTTCGTCAGCTTCACTCGTGCACTCCCTAGGCCCGTCCCCCGTCCATGCGGGACTTAATAAATTATAAAATTAAATAAATGCAACCAAGGGGGACCCAGACCACATTTAAGTTACGCTACCTCGATATCCCGCCGTACACACATAGCAATACAACAGCAAAATAAAATACACAATTGATACATAAATAACATATGTTAGAGAAAGAATAAAAAAGTCATGACATGTGATAGGTAGCCAATCTATCGCCATTTTATTGTCACGTGAATTCTACACCAGACCAAATACAGTGTGACAATCACAATGCCATCGCCAGGAATCGAACCCGGGACCTTCGGTATGGAAGCCTATTCCCGTCCAATCCTGGACAAAGGCCTCCTCCATTCGCTTCCATGTCACTCTGTCCTGTGCAGACTGCAGCCAGGTTATTCAGACGTGTCTGTTCAGATCATCCTTCTACTGTTGCGGTCGCCCTGCACTTCTCTTCGACGTCCACGGTCTCGCAAGTCAGCAGTCCTCTTGTCCACTTTTTATCTGTTTTTCTGGCTACGTGACCAGCCCATTGCCATTTTAGAGTCGCCACCCGGTGGATGAAGTCAGTGACCTTTGCTTTTTCTCTCACCGTATCGTTTCTAACTCTGTATCTTAGGCTTATTCCTAATATGGCTCTTTCCATGGCTGTTTGGGTCACTCGTAGTTTCTCGACACTTTTTTTGGACAAAGTAAAAGTTTTAAGACCATAAGTACAGGCAGAACGCAGGCTTCATAGACTTTCATAGACTTTTTGTTTTTGTATACAATACTCATTATATTTAAAAAATAAAATATCAAACTTGTTTCGGACTAACCAGATTTTCATCAGAGATATTACGAGTATATAAATATTTAAAAATTGTTTAAAAATATGGTAAATTTGGACAGATGTTATGGTGATTTATAATTTTATAAATTTATAATGTTATCAATCATTATAACATCTGTAAAAATGACCAAATTTGTAAAAAAAATATATATCTATAATATTTATATAATATCACTGATGAAGGGCTGGTTAGTCCGAAACATGTTTGATATTTAATTTTTATTAATAAACACAAAGCAGGTAAAAAAAGACACGTTATAACTTTTTAATATGATTTACTTTTGAGTGTCGCGACAGCTGTTTCGTTTTATTAGGAAATAAATATGGATTCTTGTATTTGTAGTTTTTATTTATTGTTAATTTAGTATTTAATAATGATGGCATTGTTATTTTATCATTTATAATAGCTATTTGAACATGTCAACAGAATGGCAGATTCAAGAGCCGTAAGCGCAGGAAGGGATGGGTTACCTCAAGGAAGCACACCTCAAGGACGACCTCCAAAAGGATGGAAAGACAGCTGGCAGTAAAGAAAGAACTTGACGCAGGGAACAGATCTAAAGGTAATTAAAAAAAAACGATTCAATTACTTTTTATAATTATTTTAAACGAGTGCGATATAAATTAAAGAGCGAATGTCAAAAATTGCGCTATAAAAATCATACTCTTAAAAATACAAAATAATGATGTTACGGTTGGCGTTTTGTCCATGGCGTTCTGACGGTATCAAAATCATTTGATATTTATGTTTTTTTTTTGTTATACCTGAACATATGCGAAACAATTTTCACTTTATATTTAAAAGAAATAAATATTAAGTTTACAGATATAAAAAATAACACTTACTATTTAACCACGGTATGGTTACTATAATTGATGCCAACTAGTTTGCCTTGGACCCAAGCTTCACCAAGGCAATATAATTACTGTATTTTATTGCCCTGGTAAAGCTTGAGTCTATGCGAAACAAGTTAGCATCAATTATAATAACCAATTATAATTATATTTGTATGATTATTATAATTGATGCCAACTAGTTTTCCTTGGACCCAAGTTTAATCAGGCCTTTATAATTATTATATTATATTGCCCTGTTGAAGCTTGGGCCTAAGCAAAACTACAAAGTTGGCATCAATTATAATGTCATGACGTATGATAAAAAGGTCAGAGCCGATAACAATAGAACTAAGAACCTTGTTAGAGTAGCAGAAATGCGAACCCTACGCTACATCGCCGGCAAAACACTCCGAGATTAGATCAGAAATGAAACGATAAGGTCTGTCTGGGGTGTTGAGGACGTAGTTAGATGGGAAAGAAGCAGAAGGCGCTTTTGGAAAGACCACGTGCACCTCATGGAGAATACAAAAATTAAAAAAAAATTAAAGATGAAAACCCAAGCAGCAAGAGACTATTAGAAGGTGGAGAGATGGCTGGAACTCATCATCCCAGTACAACTCACTATCACAAACAGGTCATACGACCTAAAGTGAGAGGAAGAAGAAGAAGAAGAATTATAATAATAAATGTATGGTTATTATAATTGATGCCAACTAGTTTGCCATGGACCCAAGCTTCACCAGGGCAATATAATTACTGTATTTTATTGCTCTGATAAAGCTTGGGTCTAAGCGAAACTAGTTGGCATCAATTATAATAAGTATACCGTGGTTAAATAAAAAGTATTTTATATCTATAAGTTCAAAAAATTTAACCAAAAATGTGAGTCATATAAAAATTTTATGATATATCAAAATTGAGAATTCAAAACATGTATTACAGTAATACAAACGAAATTAAATCGTTGAAATGGGAAAAGCTGTCTTATGAAATGGTACATCTGCGAAAGCCCAATCTTTCAACGGAAGTGGTTCCAAGAAGAAAAGCCAAGTCTCTTTTCGATCATTATGAGACTGACTTTAATTTCGTATTCCAATTAGGCACTTAGCAAGCCATGGAGCTAGCAAGTCAATTTCAGCAAAATATAAAAGGGGGCTTAGAGTTAAGGATAATAATGTTGCCAATGTTAAGTTTCACGAGAAGCAAAGGCTGACTTTGATCTCACAATAATAAATTTAATTAAATCTGCATTTGGTAACAACTACAACAACAACAACAAACCGCCACACTACTCTATCCTGACACACATCTCTAGTTTCCTCCACATTCATACAGCGAGTCATAAACGCACGTCGATTCTTCCGACTAGCATGGCCAACCTTTAAAATTTTATTAATTTGGTCATGCCATGTTTTCCTCGGTCTGCCTCGACTCCGAACTCCATTTACATCAATAACGTATACTTTCTTAACCATTCTTTCTGCATCCATGCGTTCCATATGTCCGAACCATCGCAGCGATCCTTTCATAATTTTGTTCATAATACCTTCTTCCGCTCTACATTCCTTTATTATATAAGCATTTGAGATTCTGTCGTATATCGTTCTAACACATATTCATCTTAGGGACCTCATCTCTACCGCATTTATTCTGCTTTCATCCTTCTTCTGCCAGTTCCATGCTTCACTTCTATACATTAAGGATAGGACCAGAACTCCATTGTGAACGGCCGGCTAGTCGACACAATAATCCATAATATGACATTATGATACCCGTAATGCAAAACCAATGGTAAATATACAAACCATAAAAATCTATGGGTATTCGTGCATATCTGAAACCGGAAATACCGTAATTTTAAGTCGGTTCTAAATGAGCAAAATAACGTTATATGTAATAAGAATAAATAAAATTGTATATAATAGCATGAATCCGGAAAATCTTCATATTTTTGCAAACTGGATAATATTGAAATTGTTGAGTGGACCTGTACCTTGAAGCAGGGTCTGTTCGTGATGGGAAATATTTATTACGAAAAAATATAATGAACAGAGTGTCAGTAATATGTCTATTGTATGCGAATAACGCTGTCCTACTAGCAGACAACGAGCATGAACTACAAATCCTGGTGTGTAGATGTATGAGATGTCATTCGAAATGATCTTAAGATGAATGTGGAAAAAGTCTAACAGGGGTAGGTAGAGAGGATTGACCACCATACCGTTCTGTTCTGACATACCTAGCTTCCTTCACATTCAGACATCGTAACATAAACGCGTGGGAAAGTGAAGTTGGAGCTGGCAATAATAGAATGAATGTTGGATAAATGCCGCAGAAATGAGATCACTGAGAAGAATATGCGGAAAAACGATATACATATTATATGATAGAATATATTATACGGATGTGAGACTTGGAAATCTACCGCGGACGTTATTTGAAAACTCCAGGTGTTTATAAATAGGTGCCTTCGCTCAATATTCAAGATCTATTGGCCCCAAACAGTGTCAAATGCCATTCTCTAGACCATGGCAGGCGAAAAGCCAATTAAATAACAAATCGCTAGACGAAAATGGCAAGGGATCGGTCACACTCTGAGAGGGAACCCAGGTTGCATCACTCAGGGCCCACTAGACTGTTCCCCTATGGGAAAGAGGAAGCGAGGCAGACCTAGAGCGACCTGGAGAAGAGACCTGCAGGACGACGTTAAGGCAGCAGACCTTACTTAGGATAATGTTAGGCATCAGGCAAGCGATAGAGTCGGGTGGAGAAGGTTCCTTGAGGCCCTATGCACCACGGAAGTGTGACAGGACAAAAAGAAGAAGAAGATGATAGAATACCGAACGCCGAAAAAGGAAGAAATGTGCGGCAGATGATTGCATCATAAGTAAAATTAAAAAAGGATCCCTGAGATGGTTTGGACATATGGAACGAATGAATGTAAGAAGAATAATTAAAATGTTGTATACAAGCAGTGTAGTGGAAAGAGAAGCCGTGGAAGACCAAGGAAAGCGAGGTATCACCAAATTAATCAAATAATGAATAAGTCTAAGGTGAAGAAAGAAGAGAGAATCCAAATTAATCAAATAATGAATAAGTCTAAGGTGAAGTGAAAAAAGAAGAAATCATTACTGTTTGCAACTTTAGCGTGAATGGTGAAAATCTGGAACAAGTGGATGAGTTTGTTTATTTAGGTAGCATGTTTACAAAGGATCGGCGAGTGAAGAGGGATATAGAGAGTAGTTTACAATACTCTTTAGTCCTTTCAATGAGAATTATGGATAAGCTTAAGACGTTAAAATTGTGGAATTCCAAATGACGATATTTTTATCATTTAAAACACATTTTTTCCATATTTGAGTTTATTTTTCTCGACATATTTTAAAGGTTTTACATTTTCACCTTCGGGAGAACGATATAAACTTAATGTTTTTACGAGTTTATATCGTTCTCCCGATGATGAAGGTATAAAACCTTCGAAACATGGCGAAAAAAATAAACTCAAAAGTGGAAAAAACAGTGTTTTAATACATAAAAATCGTTTAAAAATGAGAGTTTCACGAACAGCCCCTGCTCCCAATATAGAACAGTACATTCGCAGAAAATGTAACATTCATATAAAATTAGCTTCATTTCAATAAAACACATTTCTGGCGCATTTACTCTGTCCCGTTCGATGTCGCTGCTTGTTGTCAATAATTTGATGATAGCACAAAGCTATATAGATGTATACTTTACTTAGTAACCTAAATAATATGTATTGTTCCACAAACAAATATATAACTAACTAACAAATATACGACAGGTCTTTAGAACCCAATTACTGTATACATTTTACATTTCAGCAATTGTGGTATGTACCTATATGATCCTTAGAGGACGCATAGGTCATTTGGAGAATGTCCACATTGACTGACACCTCATTTGAGAGCACCATACCCCGGGTCATTGTATGCTGCGCCAAGACATTTGTTCTGCTATGCGATATGCACAACAGGAGCATACCTGGCCGGTTCATTGAAGCCATACTCTAAGAGGTATGGGCTATCCATGAGGTTACGGAGTATTTTAAATCCTAAGATTATCAATGTACCTTTTCTTCTTGATTCACGACTGCGGTACTATGTGTTACACAATAGTACAAATCTACAACAACAAACCATCACGCCATTTCCCCGAAAGGGTAGGCAGAGAGAATTGACCGCCACGCTACTCTATCCTGATACATCTCTCTAGATTCCTACACATTCATACAGCGAGTCAACACGCACTTCGATTCTTTCGACTTCTAACATGGCCGACCTTCAAAATTTGATTGGCTTGGTCATGCCATGTATTCCGCGGTCTTCCTCGACACAGTATTCCATTCACATCGTTAACTCACACTCTCGATTTCTCAACATTCATGCATCATGTCATGCACGCACCTCGATTTTTACGACTCCTCACGTGGCCAACATTCAATATTTGATTTATTTGATCGTGCCACCTTTTCCTCTATCTAACTATCCTAATTATCCTTTCATTGTTTTGTTCGTAACACTTTTATTCGCACTACATTCGGGTATTATATTTTTTCTTACCATATTAATGATTTCTTTAAGTATAAGAAAGCAGTGCATAACGGTGTTCTTGTACCGATCCTTGAAAATGAAGCAATGAACTGGCAAAATAAAATTGAGGGTAGAATAAATGCAATAGAAATGAGACTTCTTATACGAGTGAGTGGTAAATTTGTTTATTATGGAGTGTCAGATTTAAATATAAGATATGAATGTAGTGCGAATGAAAGTTTTAGGAACAAAATTATGAAAAGTAAATTAAAATGGTTTGGACACATAGAAAGAATGGTAAAAGAAAGTACGTGTAAACATTGAAAGATGAAAAGACTGGCTGGAGACAGGATTGAATGGAGGGAACGAATGATACTTGGTGCAGAACAATCCACAGGATTGTAACCGTGAAGAAGAGAATCAAAAGCGAAGCGTAGTTGGGTTCGGTAAATTGAAATCTTTATATATAAAATTCTTCTGTACGGGCGTGTGTTGTTTAACTCCTCCTAAACGGCTGAAACGATTTTGATGACATTTTGTGTGTGTTTTAGTGGGTCCCTGGATGGTTTAGATTCACAATTGGACCCGGTAGGTGAATGTTTAAATCTTATAGGAAGTTCGTTCCATATATAGCATGTATCACAATTATAATAATAATAATAAATTGTATAATTTATAGAGCGCCATTTTTATGAATTACTCATCTCAAGGGCTGTAGAAAATGCTCCGTTTTATGAACTAGTTAAAAATAAACATATTATAGTCAATGAACCCTTCTTATCAGGGAAACATAATTTGATAAGGTGCGTTTTGAGTCTCGATCTAAACTCTGACTGATTCTTAATGCACTTAAGGTCTGCTGGAAGATTGTTCCAGGCTGATGGGCCGGTTACCGCGAAGGCTTGGTCGCCAAAGTTTGTGCTAGGACTGCGTTTTGGTACAGTTAATCTACCGATCGCAGAAGTCTTAGCTGATCGCAATGTAAACTGTCTGGCATTCAGGTTCTCGTTGATGCAGCGTTCAGATATATAAGCTGGTGCCATACCGTGCAACGCCGTCCAGCAGAGCTTTTATTGTATCCTTTCTGGACATTTCAGCCAGTGGAGCTCCTCAAGATGCTGTGTTATATGACAACTCTTCGGCACCAATCGCGAGCGTATTGAGGATTAAGATTATCATTTTGCATAAATAAGTGCAGGCAAGCCAACGTTCGGGAGGACAACGTCTGTCGGGTCCGCTAGTATTATTCTTCTTCTTCTATTATTATTATATAAGTATTATATAAAACCCAAATTTTCTTGAAATTTTGCTAATTTTATGATAAAGATTTCATCATCATCATCATCAGCCGTCTGTCATCCACTGCTGAATGTAGGCCTCTCCTAAAGCCCTCCACCGCCCCCTATCCATTGCCGCTCCCATCCATCCATGTCCAGCAATCCTCTTCAGATCGTCGGTCCAGCGGGATAAAGATTTGGTTTTTTATAAAGAAATACTCCACGTTAAAACCTAGTTGACTACATAATAGGTATTATTTGATGTGGCCTGCGTCTGACACAGTCATTGACCGCATTTTTTTTAAATAAATAACATTATGAATTCAAATTATTTTTAAAATGATATTTTGAAAATTTGAACTTTTAGCGACATCTCTTGAGCAATTGCTCAATATTTCTACAAATTTACCGCGTGCGCCATCTATGTAAATCTAATATAACTATTAATTTCTAACATTTACATGTATACAAATATTAAACTTTTTATTTTATTTCAATAGATGTCGCTAACGTCGCGACCAACATTATTATAACAAGTATTCTACATGCATTCATTCGAGCACACCGCTTCTTGGATATAATGCACATTTTAGTACAGATCCTTACCACTGTTGCGTACAATGCGCAGCGCGAGTGGCAACGGTGGAGGGAGCATTGTTTGGCGGAAGAAGCAGCAACGTGAGCGCCAGCTACCAGGAGCGCAGAGCCCGCGAGAGAATTTATTTGGGGCGAGGCCAGACGAACGGGCGGAGCGTTTACTTTCAATGTGTGTGCGGTCTCCTACACGTAGATTTCTGATAACCAGTTTGGTTTACACAAACCTAACCATTAAATATTTTCATTAAAATTATTTTACAGTACACGTGTTTTCATTTCGTACTTGAAGTTACTTTTATAATACCATGCACACATATTATAGACAAGCGTTTTTTTTTTTTTCTAAGTACTATCTTCTACTATCTACTTCATTATAGGCATATCAAAAAAGTCCCATATAACACAACATCTCAAAGAACTTCACTGGTTAAATGTCCAGAAAGAATCCAGTATAAACGCTGCTGAACAGTCTTCAAAGCGCTTCATGGAATGGCTTCAAGTTATATATCCGAACTCTGGATAACGGACAGCATAAAATCCAAGGAAATCCACGCTTCGCTCGGCGAACTCCTTTGCAATAGGAATATTAGATGAGCCGAAACGTTGTCCTAGTACAAATTTCGGGGATTGAGCCTTTGCGGTCGCCGGCCCATCAGCTTGGAACAATCTCCCTTCATATCTTAGATGGATACATGATCCAGCAGATTTCAGATCTAAGCTGAATATCCACATTTTCATATTTCATTTTCAATTTAAAACTTGTATATTTTGTCCTATTATATTTTTTAACCGATCGCGAATATCAGATGCAGCGTTCATTTTTAGATTTTTAAATTTAAAACACGTCTCAATGCGTCCTTGAGATGATTACATTTCAAAAGCGGTGCTTTAAAAGTTAGCAAATTATTATTTTTATTAAATAATACAAATATACTTTTGCGTCGTTACTATGTCAAAATTTTTTTCCTCTCTTTTAATTATAATATCATTTTAAATAAAGGAATTATTTCGTGCATTTCAACTGTTTATTACTACTCACACTTATTGTGTTATTTCATATACAATACTATAATGCCCCTTACTTTTAATTTTGCTTCATAAATTTGATAAAAGAGCAAACTGTTTCTATTACGTAAAATTTCTTATTTAATAATGATGAAAACGTTCGTTTTCAAGAATCCAATGAAATAAAAGCTGGCTCTTTTTTATGAATCATACTACTGTTTACAAATATTTTTGTACGATATTTCCTTGTGCTGTGCAAACGCAACTTTAGTTTACACTACTACACCTACACAAAAAATGTGAATATTGTTCCTCACAACTCGCGCCATTCCGAGCGTTCTGTACCACCGCGATTTCATGTACTCCTGGTAAAACGTCCCGTAACGGTGTTACCTAAGTCCTAAGCGATGGTAGATTTTGACGTCAGCCGTTGGGTTCCAAGAGTAAAAAAAAATTAACACAATAAAATAAAAACTATCAAAAAATTAAATAAAAATTTTGTCTTAATAAATCATTTGTGTTTTTGGAAAAATGGAAAAAATGTTTTTCTGCAAAATAATTATTGTTTGGAACCTCGAAAAAGCAGCATTTATGAACAAAATAATTCTATCCCAATTTGCCCCGATATTTAGAATTTTCATCGAATGTAGCAATTCGGTTTGTATCAGGAATCCATAAAAATGAATAGATTACATACTTCGTACGTACGTAACGTAGATAACATAATATTTTTATTATTAACGAACATATACAAGCGCATAAAACCAATTCAAATTTTTAAAGATTAAAATAAAAAGTGATTTCGATATATTGTTATTTTTAATAAATAATTAAAAGTCAGTTTACTACAACTTATCATCTTATTGTTATTTTATGTTTTTATATAAAATATATTATGTATATTTTACTGGTGGATTATTATTATTATTTAATAATATTCAACTATTCTAAAAATTGATGCGGGAAATAAAACACCGTGAGATTAATATTTTTGCCTGTGACGAGGGCGCTAATTACAGTTACATTTTAAGCTGTTCCATATGTTATAAGTCTAGTTTATATTGTTATTGAATGCATACAAGTCCCAAATACCTTTAGTATTAGATTTGACCGCACGCAAAAACAGTTTTGTAGCAGCGAATGGAACGATGTAACCGCGCGCGAGTGCGAGTAACGTTATCTCTTTGAATATTCTGTGCTCCTGGTAGAATTCGCCGCGGCAAGGCGTTCCTAGGGCATGTTCCACAGCGGGGCGGTGCTGTGCCGGTGGCCGCTTCCCCTCCAAAGAGGCGGATGTTCGAAAGTGCTAGAAAATTCTCTCCCACGGGGGATGGATGGCAGACCGCGGGTACGGCACGGGTACTACAAGGCGAATCCACCCCACGACAGGAGAGTGTGGCGAGGGATCAAACTGCATTGCACAGAGTGGGATGGTTTGCCGGGGGGCGTTCAGTTTCCGCCACCTCCCCCCGGGCGATCTGTCCGGCCAGCCCATGTCAGCCTTCCCACTAAAATAATACTTCTATACGTACCTACATACTTCTATTATCCTGGTCGTTCGCTGTTTTGCATGACAGGAGTAGCACAGAGGGCAAATTTTAATTAATTAATTATAATTAACATCCCTTTATTTTTATTTTTTCTAATTTTTGTTTATTTGACCTGTTATTTTGGTTTCAATTATTAGAACGAATTCAACAATAAAACATTTGTTTTTCCGACATTGCCATATAAAACCATATAATTTAATTATTATTCGATTCACTCAGGCAAGGCATTGTGAATCATAACTGTAGAAATAAATTGTAATGTAGAAAAATAATTAAAAAAACTGTTTTATCAAGAAATCAATATGTAATATTATAAATATCAGTGTTTTTTTTAATGTATGTTTCATCGCGAATTAAACACAAAAGATGTTTTAAATTTATAATCAATAAATTAATTTTTTTATTTGACGCAAATTTCAAACGTGGCGAGATTATAACTATTCCGTACATCCAATTTACCTTTTGATACATTATCTAAAATTTGTTCTATATTTTTATCCATAATCAACAATTTATCGGATTATTATTTTATTAATAAATGAAAAAATCATTATTTACACACGGGCGGAGCATTTTATTTGAATTTTGTTACGCCCGATAAAGAGCGCGTGCGCAAGTTCGACATTGCATCGCGTCACCGCCCCCTGTTACACCCATCTCGTCACAAGGTTAAAGGAAGAAAGCCAGATTTTAGTAATTTAAACTACATTACAAAAAAAATTTAACACTAACCAGCATGGTATTTTAATTTTCATATATGACTTTGTACCTTTTTACAATATGTTATATTACTACAATGTAACAGATGGGCCGAACTTTGTACATCGCATCCACAGTGCGTCTATATTCAAAAGAGTATAATACACTTCACCAAAATGTAATACAATATAATACTACAATACTAATTAAATGCTTTATCTGAAAACACATTTTTATAAAAGCCTTTATTCATCTTTCATCATTCAGTCTCATAACTGTTAGATTTTAAAGCAATTGAAATTATTCTCTTTACTTTTCTGCTCGCCTGATATTCAGAGCGGTTTGATGGAGAGGAGAAAGACATCGTGAAGTCATCGGACGAGCGGCCATGTTGCAAGACTTTGATTGAAATTTTAATTGTTAAATTCAAGGTTTTACATAAATTATTTCCAGATTCATGGTTTGAAACCGATCCTTGATGATGTTATAATATTGTATTCGGATTTAATTAAAAAAATTAAATGAATATGCAGAATATTCAAATAATGAGACAAATTTAAGACACGACGAGCACGGAGTTCTCCACCTCCTTATTGCTTATGAATCCCGGATATGCGGTTCGCCAACGGTGAAATAAATAAAATCGAAAGTGACGTTTATACTCGGATTGGTATCGGTTTTGTTGAATCAGGTTGGTTGATTTGAAATTAATTTTTTGGAAGGTTTATTAATTTAACGTTAAGCTTATATTTATTATTTCTGTAATAAATTTATAAAAATACATAACCACGACAATAAAACAAAGGAGGGGCAAACAAGCGACCATATTCGTAATTAATTTATTTATATAATTTATCCTTGTCATTGCGACATTAATTATTTTACACGTAACAATCTACTTGTTTACGCAAACAATTTATTATTTAAATATTAGTACAATTATTTGTCACGGTGTTTTTAGCTGTTTATTTTTTAACAAATCTGTATTTTTATCCCTTTATACGGCATGCGCTCCTGGCCTAAATTGGACTTTCATGACGTGGCAGATGATTGACAGACACCACTAATGAAAAATGATCTTAACGGGATGATTTTTTTCTTGGTATAAAAACTTTTTGATGTGCGAGCGTCAATAATTTATTAGTAGCTACTACGTATTGTTTGTTACGTTATATTGATAAAGTATTCGAATTAACTTAGTGTTTTCCTGCTGCGTCATTTTATGATGCTAGTCAACAAATAACACTAAACTTATAAATTTTACTCTACACTTTTATGTGCTCCTGATTGAAAATTCTCTGTATTCCGCGCGAAATAAGCATCACTTATTTAATTATTTATTTATTAAAAACAATTTTTACCGCAACAATTTTGATGATATTTTTTTGGTCAATTGGAACAATAAATTAAATCAGTAAAATAAAAACGTTTAATAAAATATTCCATGAAAAACTAATAATAATAATTGTTTTCAGTCCGTTATCGGTTATGTCGTCAAGTAGTCGCCATTTTCCGTTACGTCAGAGTCCCACATACGGCTTGTGCTGATTTCGAAATTTGCGAATATCTATTAGGATACCATAAGATTCAAAAGGTGATATTTTGCAAGATGAAACAATGTTGCGAATTTTTAACAGCGACAAATTACCGGTGTACGTACAGTTTGTTATTTTTACTTTCGCTAATGTGAAGTCTGTTTTATAAGCAGAAGTGAGAAATAATTTGGTAGATACAATAACGCATTCATTCAATGCCATTTCCGCATGATATGCTCAAGGTTCATGATTACATATTGCTTCATAAATATGTTAAAATGTGGCGGCCGATGGGTGATAAAAAAAAACTTGTATTCTCATCAGTCTCTATGCTCGATTATTCCTATAATAATAATGATTAGTAAAAAAATGTTTTAATAGATTATTATGTTATTTATGTATTTAATATGAAATAATATATTTTATTATACGTAATCCTTAAGACTTTGTAATTTTTCTAGCTAAAAAGGTTTGTTCTTTTGTTAAATAGCGAATAAAAAATAACAATAGCTTTGAAGCTCATCCGCTGGGAATCAGTTAGTGGCAAAGTGCTCTACTTTCATTAGGAGACTATAAGGCGAAGAGGGGATAAGTTAAAACGTTGAAAACTGGAGCATGCCGGACTTTTCTGTTAGCTGCACCCGCCTTAGATAAGTTTAATCGTCTAAAATCTTTGTATATCGATGAAATATAAATTACTAACGTAATCAAATGCATGAATATCGATAATATAAATTACTACATATATAATCTCGATTGGAGCAAATTAATAATAAATTTATTTATTGTATTGTTTTCCTTTTATGCCTTTTTTTCGTTTAACCAACGTTTCTTCATATTTCTGAACAAGTGAAAACTCAACCATAACTACCAGGAGTACATGTTATCGAGTAGTAAACGCACATAAAATTGTGTTCTTACTTCAAGTTCTACGCCTTTAAAAATAGTTACAGGAAATATCACTAGATGTCCAGAATAATTAATATAATATAAGTAACATAAAAATTCACTTAAAACAATACCGCATAAAGAAATAACATTTTCCTTAATTTTAAGATATTTATTACGCTTTTTTGTCGTTGGATTCACGTGAAAATTAAATATTTACATTAAAAGGGCATTAAATTATTTTAACTAGAGACATCTATGGAACTGTAGACTAACCGCGCGAGCTTTGTGGAAAATAATTATTTTGTTTGCTCTGATTCTTGCCCGCCACACTTTATGTGCTCCTGGTAATGTATTATTATGTGAGTTCGAAAAGCGTCGAAAAGTAAGGATTGAGGAAGTTCGGTTTACTCGGACGAGAGAACTCAAAGGAAACGCCGTCGAACTGCGAGAAAATACGTCAAAAATGCTCAATCGCCGAATAGAATGAACACGAATACAATAATAAACATTTGAATGCTCGATGCAGGAAATGTTTCGTTATACAAACCACAGATGTCGGTTGTTCACAAAATATAAAACTGAAAAGAAGTTCACAAAATGGTACAAAGATGTCAGGGTATTCTAAAATTTTATGATATTCATAAAATTATACTTTAATAAAATTATATTCACGCTTACAGTGAAATTAAAATATTTTTAAATATTAGAAAAAAATACGGATATTCAATTTAAGTAAATATTTTCATCAATGTTCGCCATATTTTGTGTTGAAGATGCTATGTTTATATTTTTTTAATATACCTTGTACCTATATACAACACTAAAATTAAACAAATTATAATTTCATTGACATGTTTCGGACAACCAGTCCTTCTTCAGTGATAAATTTTATAAAGATACCTACTTATTTAAAAATATTATAAAATTGTTTACATGATCTGACAGATGTTATAAAGATTTATTTGGGAACGTTTATGCTTTTGTTATAACAAATATTATGATTCAATTTAAAATGTAAAAGAATAATTAAAAGTTCTTATTGGAGTTTAGGTACTTACAACAAAGGAAATAAATCTTTATAAGATCTGTCAGATCATGTAAACAATTTTATAATATTTTTAATATGTATCTTTATAATATGTATCACTGAAGAAGGACTGGTTGTCCGAAACATGTCAATGTATTTTTTTTAATGTTAGTGTTTTATATGCAAAGTATATAAAAAAATAAAAAGAGAAATAATGTATAGAATATATACAAATAATATTTTAGTGATTTCCATAACGAACTATCACGTCTTCTCGAAGGAGTATGCGGAAAAACGGTACCTTTACACCTTTATTTTCTGTCATACTTCTCTCGATTCCTCAACATTAATATATTATGTCATGCATTCACGTCGATTTCTCCGACTCCTCACTTTGCCGATATTTAATATTTGAATGATTTTTTTATTATTATTTACCATCAATAATATACGATATATTTATAACACGTAAGATGTTTCGCATCATCAGGGTGTTATCAGATTTGATAATGTCCTAGTAAGGTGAATCATGTTCACCGCATAAAATACAATAAAACGTCTAGGTGTCATCGCAAACAAAAGCCTATCCAAAAAAGCTAAGATGGCAATGCATAATGGTGTTCTTGTGCCGACCCTTATGTATGGAAGTGAAGCATGGAACTGGCAAAAGAAGGATGAAAGTAGAATAAATGCAGTAGAAATGAGATCTCTAAGACGAATGTGTGCCAAATCTGTATATGATAAGAGTAAATGTGGTATAATTAGTGTATAATTAGCATACTTAGTGAATGTGGTGCGAATGAAAGTGTTATGAACAAAATAAGGAAAGGGTCATTAAGATGGTTTGGCCACATGAGAAAGAATGAGTGTAGATAGAATGGTAAAGAAGGTATATGTAAACGGCTTGAACGGAGCTAGAAATAGAGGAAAACGTGGCACGATAAAATCAATCAAATATTGAATGTCGGTCATGTGAAGAGTCGGAGAAATCGACGTGCGTGCATGACAAGATGTATGAATGTAGAGGAAACGAGAGATGTATGTCGAGACAGAACAGTGTGGCGTTCTTTCTGCCTACTCCTACTAAACGACTAAACAAACATTGCATTCTTGCTTATAGAAAAATAAAATCAAGGGACTTAGAAGCCAATCGTTTATACCCCTCCGGACACAGTTTTTGTTGCGGTTAATTCTCTTTTCTTATCATTTCGTAATAGAAGACATACCGAATCATTGACAACATACCTCCTGTGAATTGCTCAAATGCAGGTAATACCTACATGTTCATAATTACCTACGTTATTGAAAAGCATTATATAATATGGCGAATCAATACGTAGCCAGATACTTGTACCAGAACAACGTGTTTTTCGCACTGCTAGGCTATTATAAATTGTTTATTTGATAATGCCCTAGCAAGGAGAAACACGTTACTGCCATAAAATATATGATAATTAAACTTCTATAATACAGTAATTTTCATCAATATTAAATATTTAATTAAGAGGGTGTTTAATGCTCTGTCCTGGCATACCTCTCGGGCTTCCTCTACATTCATACATCGTACCATGCACGCACGTCGATCATTCAGACTTCGAATGTGGCCGCCTTTTAGTAATTGATTAATTTGGTCATGCCATGTTTTCCTCGGTCGTCCTCGGCTTCTTTTTCCACTCACGTTGCTTGTGTACAACTTTTTAACTATTCTTCTCTCATCCATTCTTCTATAATTTAACTTTTACTGAGTATTAAGTTTCAATATTAAGAAATAGTTTGCAGCAAAATTTAATAATTTTGAAGGTTCTTTGATGCCACTTGAGCCTTAAATGTGGTAGTTTCGTTTTGCTTTCCACATGTTTTTCTACAACAGGTTAATTGATCATACTCGTACATACATATCCCGCATAAGATTTTTTAAAATGTAAAATATATTGATTCGAATCATTATACGGCTTTATCACTAAAATTATGTATGATAGAATACGGGACGACGATATATGGAAAGAATGTAAGGCAGATGATTGCATCGTTTTCCTCTTCTTCCGGTGTCATGTCAGGTTTCCCTTACGTTGACTATCACCCGAGCGTAGGCGTCTATGTCCCTGGAAGCTCGAAAAAGCTTCTCAACGCTCCTTGCCTGTTTCAGTTCCTTGTTTTATGAAGCTTGGATATTTGATTCCTGCTAACACCTAGTCCACCCTCTATTTTCCCCTCAGCAATTAATATTTTCATCTCTTTTTACGTGTTCTAAATATGCCACTTATAGGGCTTTAACATTGGGCAAAATTTCTCTATCAGCTCTGGTTCTCTGGATAACATTTATGTTGCTGACAACATCGGTCCACAATTCGAATGACTCCAACCGGTTCATGACCCCAACTTTTAATTCTGGCGATGTCATCAGAATGCCCGAGACAAGACTCCCAAGGAAAATAATGTACTTTCAGCTGACCCAAGAGAAACGTTCACACGGTGGTCAGAGAAAACGCTTCAATGACTCCCTTAAAGCAAACCTCCAAAAGACTTACATCGATTGTGATTGCTGGGGAAAGACTGCAGAAGACAGACCTAGGTGGAGACTAAAAGCACATAATGCACGCAGGACTTTGAAGCACACGCAGAGACGGCGCTGCAGAGAGGAGGAGGAGAAAGGAGAGACCATCGGGAGACGGTGACGGCTCTACTAACAGCGCCTTCCCCTGCCTCAGATGCTCTAGAGTGTGTGAGAGCCCAATCCTGGACTTGGGCGCTCCGTCTCACGAGGACCCACAACCGTGAAGGGCAGCCTTCTTCGGACACGAGGGATGGCCGATGATGATGATGATACCAAATTTTAAAGTCTATGAAATGCCATATAATACTTGTAGTATGGATAGGACGTAGCATTTGACCATTCCGTGTCGAATGATGGGACAGAGACAGAAAATTAACAATAAATAGATGAAAGAAAAATGGTTTAAAAGTTTTATACAAACAATGTGAGTCAACAACGCTCGATAGATGTCATGTAACAGACAAAAATTTTGTTTTTTGAATGTATACAAATACTTGTAGAAAAATATTGGATTTTTACCCATTGCGGGTTAATCATTTTTAAGGATTAATTGTATTGCAGTAGAGACGAAGATGTAAATTTTTTTTGGAAACGGAATATGCTAGTCGAGGCGTTTATAGGACTTATGACCTGTCATTGGTTGGGTTAAGCGATCACTTTATGTTAACAACATTCCCCATTCCCCCCTTCTTACGACACCACGTCTGACAAATTTTTGGAACTTGTATCATCATCATCAGGCGTATGTCATCCACTGCCTCTCCCAAAGCCCGCCACCGCCCCCTATCCATTGCCGCTCCCATCCATCCATGTCCAGCAATCCTCTTCAGATCGTCGGTCCAGCGGGCAGGGGGACGTCCAACTCTAAGGAATCCTGTACGCGGTCTCCACTCCAGAACCCGTCTTCCCCATAGGCTGTCGGTTCTCCGACAGATATGGCCAGCCCACCGCCACTTCAGCCCGCCTATTCGTAACTTGTATATGCTACTATTTTTTTAATAACTTCACTGTTTGTAGGTCAATCTACACTAGCGCCATCTATGAATCTACAAATCATTATTTGACCCGATGCATTTCTCAGAATACTAGAACATTATTATCCAAGATTATAAAATTTACTTTACGAGATGGTTGCGTCAAACAACGATCCAATTTTGTGTGTGTACACAGAATACACTCTTTGATTTACTGATCCCCTGGCGTCTGGCAGTCTGCGCCGCGACTCTAAAAAGCGGCCATACCCGCATCAGGGGTAGGAAATCAATGGAGTGTGTGCCGAATTTGGCAAAGGATCCAAACTCCGCAGTGATGCTCGTTAGAATTAATATAAACAAAACAAGCCGAAGAATGTCGTATTACTCTGTTACACTTTCCGGGAGGCTTAATCAATATTCGTGTACTATTAATACTTGATTGAAACTTATTTACGTACAGCTAAATTGAAAACGAGGCAAACGCGTTTCAATAAATAAAATAAAATAAAAGTATAATAAATAATGAAAGGATAATTAAGACGGTGTGGACACACGGAAAGAAAAAATAAAGAAAGAATGGTAAAAAAAGTATATGTTAATGATGTAAATGGAACAAGAAATAAAGGAAGACCGAGGAAAACGTGGCACGATAAAATAAATCCGTTAATAGATCTACCAATCTAAATAGATGACGCTAGTGTAGAGTGAACTAAAAAATGTGAAGATAGGCGCAGTATTCTAGCATATATACAACTTCCAAAAATTTGTCAGACGTGGTGGTCGTAAGAAGGGCGGAATGGGGAATGTTGTTAAACATAAAGCAATCGCTCAACCCAACCAATGACAGGTCATAAGTCCTGTAAGCACCTCAGCCACCATATTCTGTTCCCAAAAAAAAAAATATTACATATTCGTCTCTATTGAGATAGAATTAATCCTTATAAAATAAAAGTAATTTATGTGAATGTATAACCTTTGTGTGTATTTGTTCCAAATACACAAAGGTTCGAAAAATTACGAAAATTTGACATTTTATATATTTTTTTAACACCTGATGATGTCGACATAGGTTGACGATACAGCTGTCGCGTAAAATAAAAATACAATTCTTCTTTCCCTTTGCCATTTCCCATCATCTGATGTCGGCCCTCCTCGTACGAAAACGCAAAACATTCCTATATTGACTCATCTCTCTGAGAATATGTGGAGTTGCACTGAAAATGTTGGGATTTATTCTCCGAACTGGTAGAGTTTTCAAGAATCCCTATGTTTTGCGAATATTGTATAACTCATTGGTCCGGAGCCGGCTCGAGTGTGGCTCGGTGATATGGAGTCCCCACGAGGTGAGATACTCGCTCATGTTAGAGAGGGTTCAGAAAAGATTTCTGAGATATCTCTACATGAGGGAGTTTGGTAGCTATCCGTGGCTTTATCCCACTGCATTCCTCTTGGGCATGCTGGGGACCAATAGTTTACAGATAAGAAGGGATGGGTGCACACTTACCCATTTCTTCAGACTTATCAGGGGATTCTTTGAGAACTCCGTCATCTTGGAGGCTATCCATCTTTATGTTCCGGATGGCTATCTTCGACAGCGTCAGCACAGACTGTTTTATCTCCCAGCATGCAGAACCAACCTGCCTCTGGTGATGCCGGTGGGGAGAGCAATCAAACTGCTGAACATGATCGCTTCGGAGATCGATGTCTTTCATATTCGTGAAAGTACATTCAGAAGACAAATACTCTTGACTTTGGAGAGTATTTTGTATTCCTAATGTCGAACCATCTCTCATGCGTTCCTGGTATTATATATTCCTTATGTTTTACCTGTTCTCAATAGATGCCTTAAACTATAAAAAATGTTTGTAATGTCTTTTGAGAAAATAAACTGATTTGATTTGATTTGATTTGATTTGATCTCCACTGTCAGGTTCTCGTTGGAGCTCCTCACCGGCCTACTTCTCAAATACAATTGTGATACATAAAACAAAGTTTTTTTAATTTAACAGTTTACAGCACAATGGTGTTCTTCTACCGAACCTTATGTATGGAAGCGAAGTATGAAACTGGTAAAAGAAGGATGAAAGTAGAATAAATGGAGTGGACATGAGATCTCTTAGACGAATGTGTGGATACTCTGTGTATGATAGAGTGTCGAATGAAAATAAAGGAAGTGAATGCGGTGCGAATGATGGCGTTAGGAACAAAATAATGAAAGGATCATTAAGATGGTTTGGACACATGGAAAGAATGAATGAAGAAAGAAAGAGAAAAAAAGTATATGTTAATGACGTAAATGGAACTAGAAATAGAGGAAGACCGAGGAAAACGTGGCACGATCAAATAAATCAAATATCGAACGTCGGCCATGTGAGGAGTCCGAGAAACCGACGCGCGTGCATGACACGATGTATGAATGTTGAGGAAGCAAGAAAAATATGTCAGGAAAGAAATCGCGGTTTTATTTATTTTATTAGGTGTACATTCAACCCTTATGTATAGAAGCGAGCTTGAATCTGGCAAAAGAAGGATGAAAGTAGAATAAATGCAGTAGAAATGAGATCTCATAGACGAATGTGTGTATATACTCTGTGTATGATAGAGTGTCGAATGAAAATATAAGCATATACGAGTATATTGCGGTGCGAATGATGGTGCTATGAACAAAATAATGAAAGGATCATTAAGATGGTTTGGACATATGGAAATAATGAATGAAGAAAGAATGGTAAAAAAATTATAAGTTAACGATGTAAATGGAACCAGAAATAGAGAAAGACCTAGGAAAACGTGGCACGATCAAATAAATCAAATATTGAATGTCGGCCATGTGAGGAGTCAGAGGAATCGAGGAAGCGAGAGCAATATGTCAGGAAAGAAAAGTGTGGCAGTCCATTCTTTCTGCCTACCCCTTCGGGAGACGGCGTGATGTTTAGTTAGTTAGTTAAATTAGGTTTTGCTGTATTGTACAGTATATATTTGGGATATTATGAATAAAAATACATTTTTAAACGAAAAACTTTTAAATTTCGAAACAGGGTAAAATAAAATAAAACAAAAAAGCTTTTCGTTGTTTGGAGTCGAGAGCTCCATCGCCTTTTCTCCATTCTTCCTGATTTTCATAAATTTTCCTTAGCGCTTCGGAATTTCATTCAAATCTTAACGGCCAAACTTTACGGACGTTTTTTCATCGACGAATTAATTAATGGAAATACGAGTATATCCAAACTTAGTCTGAAGCCCAACATAGTTGTGAGTACTTTGATACCTCGCAAACATCTATTAGCTAATTATTATTACAAAATTCGAGCTCAATATTAGGTTAAGTGAGAATCATTTAAATTTCGGATTTCCTCATTAAATAATTTGCAAAGGTCATTAAAATTAATAATTTGAAAATTTTGTTTTAAAAAATGGTATATTGCAAGACTACTAAAATTAGCATTTTTAGCTTAAATAATATTAAAAACATATATTTTAGTAACATATAATATTATTGTAAGTATAACAGTTATTGTCATAATATAATAGAGTTTAAACATCTTAACATTTCAGTATAAGTAAATTTTTATAACTTTTAAAATTTTAGAGATAAGAACACTGTGGAACGAACAACGCTTCGATTTACACTAATACCTGTACATCTGTTTTAAAATTTTATGATATTATGATAGTCTAATTAATGATATTAATAATGATATTGAAAAATGAGGCTACTTATGGTCTCGAGACTGTAACATTGTCCAAACAAAGTGCCGAGAAACTACGAGTGACCTAAAGAGCCATGGAAAGAGCCATGAGTCAGAAACGGTACGGTGAGAGAGAAAACAAAGGTCATTGACATCACCCACCGGGTAGCGACTATAAAGTGGCAATGGGCAGGCCACGTAGCCAGATGCTCGGACAAAAAATGGACAAGAAGACTATTGACTTGGAGACCGTGGACGGCAAAGAAAAGTTCAGGGCGACCGCAACTACGGTGGAAGAATAACCTGAACAGACATGTAGGCATAACCTGGATGCAGTCTGCACAAGACAGAGTGACATGGAAGCGAATGGAGGATGCCTTTGTCCAGGAGTGAACGGGAATAGTCTGAAGAAGAAGATGATGATCATGATAGCCTAAATGTAGGCTACTGCAAGAAATAAAGTTTACATTACATATGAACATTTTTTTCAGGAATAAGTAGGAAGTTAAATTATATCAGCAAATATTTTTAAATTTTTTTTTAAAATTTTGAGTCTTGTAAGAAACACGTCTCTTTAAAAATGAAGAGAGTTTATCCACAACATTCCAAAAATAAATGCAATTAGATAGACCACATAAATATACCTCGGATTTTTTTTTTCTGAAACCTCTCCAACTTAAGGGATTATCTCGCCTCGTGAAGACTCATAGAATCACTTTCGAGTATTTTCTGAACCAATAAATTGTATTGAACTTTGAACACATTGGGATCTATGAAAACCCTTCCGATTCAATGTAGCCAAACATCCTCAGTGCAATGCCACAAACTCTCAATATGAACATAAAAGTCAGCCTACACTCATAGATGATTCAGGGATCTCTTATTTAAGATATAAGTGCCAATTGCTGGTTATTCATAGTGTATCTATGATATACTCGTATATATGATAGTTCTCAATGCTCTTGTAAAAGAAAACATAAATCACTTAGAGTTGTTATATAAATTGCATGTGACTCCAGTTAACAATGTTATTTATATTCGACTGAAGGCGTAGATTGAATATTCCAAAAAATAAAATCGTTATTTTTGTTGATGACAGATATCTCCGACAGCACCAGTACTTGTTTTACCTACAGGCCGCTAGAATCAACCAGCCTCTGGTGATACCAGTGTGAAGAGTCATCATTTCATCGGAGATCTACGTCTTTCATATTAGTGAAAGTACCTTCATAGGGTAAGTAAGTACTTTTATTTTTTTATTTTTTTCTTGTCTTCAAGTCGAACCATCTCTGATGGGTTCCTTGTATTATGTGTTACATTAGAATTATCACTGTATTTGATATAGCATAGAAAGGTGAAACATGTCATTCCCATAAATTATAAAAAGTCATCACTGCAAATAGAAATATATCCACTAAAGCATAATGGAGATTTAGCGCCAACCCTTATGTATGGAAGTGAAGCTTGGAGCTTTCAAAAAGGGATGAAAGTAGGATATATAATAGAATACCGAACGATGAAATAATGAAGAAATATAAAGCAAATGATTGCATCATAAGAAAAATTAAAAAAAGGATCCCTGAGATGGTTTGGACATATAGAACGAATAGACGAGACAATAATGGTTAAAATGTTGTATACAAGCAGTGTGAGTGGAAACAGAAGCTGCGAAAGACCAAGAAAAGCATGTCATGACCAAATTAATCAAATACTGAAAGGTGGCCACATTCGAAGTCGGAAAAATCAACGAGCGTACATGTTACGATGTATGAATATAGAGGAAACTAGAGAGGTATGTCAGGACAGAGCAGTAAGGCGGTCCATCCTCTCTGCCTACATGAAACTATTCTGAAACGGCGTGATGGTTAGTTAGTAAGTTGAGCACATAAATTAATAATAAAACCTCTAGAAAACAGACGTTTTCATCGGTATTGTGGTAATTACTAATGAATATAATTGGTTAATGATTTTAATTAATAATTCATTTTAATTAATGAAAAAAAAGAAAAAAATAATAATTCCAAATTTCTTTATAATTGTATATTTAGTGTGCTTTCACTTGTATTAAACGTCGACCGGTTTCTGCAGCTTGCTGCCATCTTCTGAGGGTCCGACCGATTCGACAAAAGTGGAAGCACACTAAATATACGAGTATACAATAATGGTTATCTTCGACAGCGTCAGCACAGACAGTTTTATTTCCCAGCATGCAAAACCAACCTGCCTCTGGTGATCCCGATGGGGAGAGCAATCAAACTGCTGAAAATGATCGCTTCGGAGATCGACGTCTTTCATATTCGTGAAAGTACGTTCATAGGGCTCTTGACTTTGGAGAGTATCTTGTATTCCTAATGTCGAACCATTTCTCATGCGTTCCTGGTATTATATATTTTTTATGTTTTACCTGTTCTCAATAGATGCCTTAAACCATAATTGTTGTTTGTAATATCTTTTGAGAAAATAAACTGATTTGTCTAATTCTTTGGACTAAGCTGGGCAGCTTTCGGAAACATGAGTAACATCCTTAAAAATCGGAAAATACCGATCAACCTGAAACGAAAAGTCTATGAAGCCTGCGTTCTGCCAGTTGGTACTTATGGTCTTGAAACTGATACATTGTCCAAATAAAGTGCGGAGAAACTACGTCTGAAAGAGAAACAAAGAGGTTAGGTGTTACATATTACAAGAGTTCAGAACCTGTTCATAGTGGCGCAGGACAGAGATGCCTTTGGTGCGTTGGGGGGACCCGACACGGCACCGAAGATTATTTAAAATGAACTTACATCAAGAGATTTCAGTAAAATCATTTGATTTTCATAAAATATTAAAAACAAAATTGAATATAGAATTTACCATAAATTATTATTAAATTTGCAGAGACCTTACTTATGTAAGAATTGCATGAATCGGTTCCGATTTAAATTAGCAGAAAGTTCCTACTTTAGAAGTTCGGGTACATCGACCCCCGCCTCGGTGCGGGCCGCGACTGCATGTAGCGGAATCATGTGCAAGTATTGCGCTCGACCTAACATAATGCAGGGAATCGATTTTTTTCGTGTAACACTTTGGCATTACACCGTCAGTCGATAGGCTCGTAATCTACAGACCATGCACAAAAATGTACAAACCAATTTTATTCGAAATAACGAAATCAAAAAAAAAATTATACAATTTTTTTAAATATTTAATCAATTCCCGTCCACTCCTGGACAAAAGCCTCCTCCATTTGCTTGCATGTCATTCTGTCTGTGCTGACTGCATCCAGGTTATTCCGACTTGTCTGTTTAGATCATCCTTCCACCGTAGTTGCGGTCGCCCTGCACTTCTCTTCGCCGTCCACGGTCTCCAAGTCAGCAGTCTTTTGGTCCACTTTTCATCTGAGCTTTGGCTACGTGACCTGCCTATATCCATTTTAGAGTCGCCACCCGGTGGATGATGTAAGTGACTTTTGTTTTTTCTCTCACCGTATTTCTGACTCTGTCTCTTAGGCTAATTCATAACATGGCTCTTTGGGTCACTCGTAGTTTCTCGGCATATAACATTATAAATTAATGATCAATTTATCATGATTTGTTACTAGGTATATAATTCAATCAAAATTACTTATTAATGTTACTGTTTATCATTATGTATTGAGCCTCAAAAAATCCTAGAAATTCAATTGTAAATTTACATACCACTCAATTCTCATAATTCATTCTTAGAAAAAGCTTAAAATTGTTTTATACTATCCAATAATTTGCAATATATAATTTTCCCCACCCTTTTCTAAAATAAATATAAGAACACGCTGTTTTGCGATTACGTTCAGTTTGAGAATGCCCTCGCAAGGCGAAACAAAATGTTCACTACTATTTATATAAATCCAAGTAAAACCTTTAAATGATCGTGTTTACTATTACATTTTTTAAATTTAAAATATTGTATATTTTTCGCTACGGTTTCACTTTGATAAATTAAATCTTTGAATTAGTTATTCCAATACAGGGCCAAAAAATAAAAACAATACCGGTGTTCGGTATTTTTTTTAACGTTGTACCGGAATACCGATGTTCATATCGGTATTACGAATTTATCTAAAAGATTTCTTTGCCATATTTATTACTTTTATTTTTGTTGTTGTTTAACAGTCGCTACTACCAATGAAACACAGTTTTTTATTTGCCATATTTAGTAGTTATATTTAAGTAGTTGTTTCACAGGCGCTTCTTCCAAAGAAACACAGTTTTTTCTTTGCCACATTTGAGAGTTATATTTTAGTTGATCTTTCACAGTCGCTACTTTCAAAGGAACACAGTTTTTTCTGTACCATATTTGGCAGTTACATTTTAGTAGTTACTTCACAGTCACTACTACCAAAGAAACACAGTTTTTTTTTGCCATGTTTGTTAGTTATATTTTAGTAGTTGATTCACAGTAGCTACATCAAAAGAAACACAGTTTTTTCTTTGCCACATTTGGTAGTCAAATTTTCGCTGATCTTTCACAGTCGCTACTTTCAAAGAAGCACTGTTTTTTCTTTTTCATATTTAGTAGATATATTTTAGATGTTTGCCTCCAGCCTACACCTCGTCGACCTTTTATTTTGTTCTTAAAGAAACCTGATCAGAATGAATGAAACCTCACGATTGCTAAAAATTTTAATTAAAAAGTTCAATTTTTAATTTACAGCCAGTGACGCAAATGGTTGTTGATGTCAACATAAACAAAAATGAGAATACCCTTGGAGTTGGAAACATGCTTCAAAATACTGTATAAATTTGGATGTAAATAATTTTGTATGAGGTATTTGAAAGAATAAAAACAATAATTGTAAGACCCGCTGGGCTTTGAGTCGGCCGCTTTGTAGTTCAAAGATTTCGAAAAAGGAACAAAATCTTTTGAACTGTTTCGTCATATTTTAAAACAAAAAAATATTCTTTTGTCCGAATGGCTGCCAGAGGAACACTTAAAATCGTAAATGGCATGGAGATACTAAAAGCTCGAGATAAGAAGAGTAATAATAAGGCTCGCTTAAGAGGGAGGACAGACACTTTTTCCATACGTTACTACTTTAACGTTTACGTGGACCAAGAATAAAGTTCTAAATAAGAGTTTATGTAATTTGTATTCTGAACAACTAGCAGGGATACCTGCAGTGGCGCGAATTTTTTTTGTTTATAAAAATACCTCTTCTGCTTCATTTAGGACTGTGTCCTGTTATTTTTCGGACCCTGTTCCTAGGATGCAGATGTCCAACTGTCTCGCCATCTTTTAGGTGGTCTTCCTGCAGGTCGATTTCCTGTTGGTACTTTATTTCGGGCTATATTTATCACTCTTTCAGAACATGCTCTTTCCACATGATCTCTCCAGTAGCGTCTTCTCAGTCTTCCCCATCGCACGGCATCTTCCACATTGCAGATCTTTCTTATTTCAGAATTTTTTATTCTTTCTCGAAGTGTCGTTCCCGCAACGGATCGAAAAGTCTTCATTTCTGTGGTTCTTAGGAGATTTTTTGTTCTGATGGTGTCAGCTCTCGTTTTTATTCCATATGTCCATTATAGGACGTACGCATGTCTTGTAGATTCGAATTTTGCTCTCCTTTAGCATATTTTTATTTTTCCAAACAGCATTCGTTAAGCAACCAGCCACAACGGCGGGCCTGTTTGTAAGTTCAATTACTTCTCCATAGAGGTCACTGCTGCTTGATACATCAACACCTAAGTACTTGAAATGCATTACTTGTTCTATTATTTTATTACCTAATGCAAGCTTGCATCGTACTGGTTGCCTTGATGTAACCATGCTCTTTGTCTTGTCTATGGAGATTTTAATGTTGAATCTTTGAGATGATATGTGGAATTTGCACAGTAGCCTTTGTAGATCATCTTCAGAGTTTGCTTTTATCACCGCATCATCTGCATGGCATATTATATCTATTTTTTTTCTTTCCATTACTATTATCAAAGGTTGTCCAACATCATTACTATTTCTATAAGGTGTTTTTTTAGAGGTTTGGTTTTTAAACTGGCAACATTGTTTCTACAGACTGTCAATTTGACAGTTGACAGTTGATTTGTAGTCAATACGTTTTGCCATTTTACTCAATTGCTCAATAAAGGTGTCGAAAATTGGACTTCACGATTGCGCTTCATTCGAGCTAGCCGTGGCCCTCATATGCCCGAAATCCAATTTAAACAATAATGGCATAAAATTATCTATTAAATAAAGAGCATTGACATTATTTTAATGTTTTTTTTTAATTTTGAATTTGTATACCTCTAAAAAAACACCCTGTATGGCGGTTCATTCTCTCTGCCTACACCTACATGAAACGGCGGGATGGTTAGTTGTTGTTGTTCCCACACGTTGTATAGGAGTATCCTAGTAAGAATAGTGTATTCTTTCTTCCTAATAATAATTTATAATTCCATATTTTAATCATGCAGAACTTTGGGTTATTCGTTATAACATTAAACCTATGATTCTACAAACGCTTTCTTTCATTGGAATACATAACTCTTAATACGCTTTCAACGAACAAATCTGGACTTAATCGCTCAAAATGTTCATTATTTTCACCGTACAATTATTAACGCGAATGGCATAAAGATTCCAGATTATAATTAACTGTTATAATAGCTTCGATGTTAGGCGGAGCACTTAGTTAAAACTTATCTTATACAAGCTTTGAATTGATAATGTTTATCACTTGGTTTGTCTTGTCATTCGCCTTTCCCGACTATGTACGTTACACAAAAAGTGATCAAAAGCTAAAGTGTATGCGACAACCCACGGAAATACAGATTGTGCTTCTAAGAGACCAAATGAGAAATAAAGGAGTATGGTAGCTATCCAAGACTATATTTTTCCCACGGCGTTTCTTTTGAGAATGTTGGGGTCTAATTCTCTGCAGTTTCGAAGAGACGGGTTTCTCATAACCCATTTCTTTAGATTATTAATTAGGGGATATTTTGAAAACTCAGCCGTGCTGGAGGGTGTAGGTCTTTTTGTTCCTGGCAGACTTTTTGTACTTTCATACATCGTAACATGCATGCACATTTTTTCAACTTCGAATGTGGCCGCCTTTTTGTATTTGATAAATTTGTTCATGCTCTGCTTTCCTTGGTCTTTCACGACTTCTCTTTCCACTCACATCCTTATATACAACATTTTAACCACTATTCTCTCGTTCATTCGTACCTGGATGGTTTAGATTCACAATTGGACCCGGTAGGTGACCGTTGAAACCTTCTGGGAAGTTCATGAATAATTGACCTTCTGAGAATAATTCATTGTTACGTTTAAGATTTTAAATTCTGTTTACCATAGATGGCGCTGATGTCGAATTCTGTATTTTAGCATGCGCGAATCACTTACGTTGTAGGGTAGCGTAGATTTTAAATTCCGTTGGCTGTGTTTCGATATTCCACGTATTGCCTTTATCACAAATGCGTGTGGGTTAAGTATATTGTTAATCATTTAGTATATAGTTGATCAAAATACAAATAACGAAAAAACATTTGCTGAACCAGCTAATATCAGGCAAGCTAATATTCGGGCAGGTCAACGTCTGTCTTGTTCGCTTGTTCAATATAAAGTTTTACATATTATTCTTCTTCTTCCTTGTTGTAGACCTATGTGGTCTGTTCTCCAGAGTGTTGCTCCTCCTGTAAGGTAGATTCCCAGCTGTCCTTCCATCTTGTAGGAGGTCTTCCACGAGGACGAGTCCCATGAGGCTGATTATGCAATGCAAAAAAGGGGAGTTTGGTGGTGTCCATTCTTTGAACATGACCGTACTAGTCCCTTTTTCGCTGTCTGCTCCATCTTATAATATCCTCAACCTCACATGCCTCTCTTATTCTGGTGTTCCTCACGCGATCTCTCAGTGTTTTGCCTGCTATCGTCCTCAGTGTCTTCATTTCCGAAGTCCTCATAACTTGTTTGGTCCTTACTGTGTCTGCCCTTGCTTCGACGCCATATGTTATTATTGGTCTTACGTATGCTTTAAAGATTTACGTTTTAAGTTTTACACGATTGTAATTTTTTTATTTTTTTAAAAGACTAACACCAAAGATTTAAATCAAAGATATTAGAATTTATTTTACAATCTTCAATGTGTGCAGAAAATAGCTCATTATTATGAAGAAGGAATCTGGTCGTGTCCAGGGTCGAACCCAAGTCCCCTTGATCAGAAGCCAAGCGTTCTATCCCCTAGACCACCACCCGATATATAATAATAACAGATATAAGATTCATGTCATTAAAACGGATATCTAACCCTCCTATGCATTAGTAGAATACTTTACTTTACGTAGAACATAGTTTTGGAAACTTTGATATAATGTGTTTTTTTATAATTTTGTTTATTACTGATACAACGAATCTTAAATTAATTTTGGACAAAATGTCAAAATAATTTTGTTCACACCCTAAAAAATGTGATCATTATAATAAAGTAACAGGGTAATATGACACGTATGGAGAGCAGATAATCCCCAAAGCACTATAATATTCATGGGAAATACGACCAGCAAAATATCACCCCTTTCTAATTAATAAAGCTTCCACCCGCACACCTGTAAGCCTTCAATTTATTATAAAACTCGAAAAATACGACCATTCTGATACCAGGGCAGCATGAATATCGGCTGGTAACTACTATATATCCGATAGAAACTTTGCTAAATATTTTATTGAGACGAAGTACTTGTATGACTCGGTACGCTGTAAATTACCGCAACATTTCTAAGTCTCGGAATACACTGTTAGAAGGGAAAATTGGCTGAATAATTAAAAAGGTTCTGAATTTAGCGTCGTTTTATAAGGAATGTTATTGCCTTCTAAAAGTTTTTTGCCTCCTTGCCTCACAGTAAAATATTATGTGTTTTAAAGGTGAGTTAGTCCGGATCGCCGAACGAGGGTAGCGGCATCAAAATTCGATTTTATTTCGAGTGCTTTAACAAATTGAATCGAAATATTCACTCTAGTATGGGCAATGGTGTAAAATTCTGCGTATTAGTAAATTATTTTGATAATATACTAGAAAACTTTTACAGTAGCTGGTCCATCAGTTTAGAACAATCTCCGTTAATACAGGTACCTAACTATATGAAAGCTTATTTTGTTTTAATTGTATCTCAATAGAGACGAAGACGTAAACTGGAAACTGAACATGGATGATCAAGGTGTTTACAGGACTTATGACCTGTCATTGGTTGGGTTAAGCGCACGCTTTATGTAATTACAACATTCCCCATTCCACCTTTGTTATTTGTGATCATGCATGACAAATTTTTGGAAGATGTATATACGAGTATACTTCAAAATCCATATTTATCTTCACGTGGCAGTTTCAGTCAGCCATCTATGTAGATTTGGTTGCACTAGTGAATTTTTTCTTTGTTATTCAATTCACATTTAATTTTTATTTTCAATTTTTTTATTATTTTGAAAAGGCGAAGATTCGAAGCAAGGAACTGGCAGAAGAAGGATGAGAGTAAAATAAATGCGATAGATATGAGATCTCTTAGACGTATGTGTGATAGAACAATGTATGACAGAATTTCAAATGTTGATATAAGAAAACAATGTAGAGCGGAAGAAGGTATTATGAATAAAACTATGAAAGGATCGCTGCATTGGTTCGGACATATGGAGCGCATGGAAGGAGAAAGAATGGTTAATAAAGTATACGTAATCGATGTAAATGGAGAATGGAGTCGATGTAGACCGAGAAAAACATGGCATGACCAAATTAATCAAATTTTAAATGTTGATGACGTCTATGTGACTTTATACATTTTTAACAAATAGTTTTTTTGGTAGGTCCAGAAATATTGGAAAGTGTTTTTTGAAACATAAGAAATTTTATGACAATGATTACATAGTTTGAGGAATACTAAATGATATTATATAAATCAAAAATAATTTGCCAGTGTATATAAACAGCAACGAGCTGAAATTTCGTCACATTTGATAATGCCTTAGAAGGGCGTAACATATCATTCCCAATAAATATAATAATACTTTTGGAAAAACTGACGTTTTCATTCGTATTAATCATTGGTTTTGTTCCGTTTTAATCGTTAACACACACTTTCTTTACCATTCTAGCTTCATTCATTATTTCCGTGTGTCGAAACCATTTTAATGATCCCAGAGAAAATTGTGATCAATATTTGTAAACGTTACAACAATAACAACAAAAAATCACTTCGTTTCCCCTAAGGGTACGCATAGAAAATGGACCTCCACACAATTCAATCCTGACACACGTATCATACACGTACGTTGATTCTTCCGACTTCTAGCATGGCCTGCTTTGTAAACGTTTTGAGATTTATATCATATGTATTTCCAAACGATAGCGCCGAGAAACTACGAGTGACCCAAAGAGCCATGGAAAGAGCCATGTTAGGAATAAGCCTAAGAGACAGAGTCAGAAACGATACGGTGAGAGAAAAAACAAAGGTCACTGACATCATCCACCGGGTGGCGACTCTGAAATGGCAATGGGGAGGTCACGTAGCCAGAAGTTCAGATAAAAAGTGGACAAGAAGACTGCTGACTTGGATACCGTGTACGGCGAAGAGAAGTGCAGGGCGACCGCAACTACGGTGAAAGAATGATCTAAACAGACACGTCGGAATAACCTGGATGCAGTCTGCACAGGACAGAATGATATTGAAGCAAATGGAGGAGGCGTTTGTCCAGGAGTGGACGGGAATAGGCTGAGGAAGAAGAAGAGAAGAAGAGATTTCCAAACGTGATAATATTTAATCTTTAAACTTGCGTCTGTGATATTTCAATTCGATGTAACGTAAAAAGTCGCGAATTCGATGCGAATCGAATCTAGAAATTTCTCCCTTCTTTTCACATTTTATGGAGCTCTTGTAACACATATATTTCTGTTATTGTACTTATTTATATTTCAGCGAATAATTCCACGTCGAGCGGAAACTTACGGCGCTTGAAGAACGCTGAAAACATATATCTGTTCCTAAAAAGATTTAGCAATTGGACATATATTATGTCATTAGGATTCGAGTGGAGAATTTATAAGGATACTCTAAGTATTTCAAAAGTAAAATACACTATATATTTTTATTGTAAAATATACTGTTTTATAATTGAAAACGATTTATAAAATAATACTGAACGACGAAATAAGGAAGAAAGCAAGCCAGATAATAGGGTGGTGGTCTAGGGCAGTGTTCCGTGGTCATCAGTTGGTGTGCCGTGGAAAATCGGGTGGTGGTCTAGGGGATAGAACGCTTGGCTGCTAATCCAGGGGCCATGGGTTCAAGCCTGGACACGACCAGATTCTTCTTCATAATAATGAGCTATTTTCTGCTCACATTGAAGATTGTAAAATAAATTCTAATATCATTGATGTAAATCCTTGATAATCAAATGATTTTACTGAAATCTCTTGATGGAAGTTCATTTTAAATATTAATTAAATAAAACGATGTTTTTTAACTACTTCCACTTTTGTCTTTATTTAGACGATGGTAATTTTGTTTAAATTTTTACTGAATTTAAATATTATATGTTATATTCTTGGTCCGTAAGGTTGGCCGCGCCTTATTCGGTTTTCTATTATACCAAGAATATAACCAAGAATATAACATATAATATTTAAATTCAGTAAAAATTTAAACAAAATTACCATTTTTTCAAAAATTATATATGAATATGTAAGAGATAATAAAAATTAAAACCCATTGTATTAAACACGAACCTCCAAGAATACCTGTAATACCAATAGTTAAATTCAGAAAAATTTTACATAAATATTTGAAGATTATTTTGTATAGAATCATGTTTACCACCCCTGATCTGTATGTATATAAAGGACTAAGTTTACAATAGTGTTACCAGTCTGTCGATGCCAGCGAGCCTGGCGAAACCGGTCGCTGTCTAAATAAAGACAAAAGTGGAAGTAGTTAAAAAACATCGTTTTATTTAATTAATATTTTAAATCCTTGATATTAGTATTTTAAAAAAAAAAGAAAAAAAAACTCTCGCTACTATTAAATTGAAAAAAAGAGAACGCCTGAGGACGATCAATGAAGAGATGAGAGCAGCCTTATCAACGATTGCTCCAAATTTTGATCGCCTGTGCTCAGTTAAACAGGCTCACATTTCTCACTAAACATCTTTTCATATCAGGTATACTGATTTTAGTAATAAATAAATTTTAAATAAACGTTGCTTTTTTCTTTGGTGTACCATTAAAATTTCTTGATTTGATAGGTGTACCTTGAATATAAAAAGTTTGCGGAACACTGGCCTAGGGGATAGAACGCTTGGCTCATGATCCAGAGGACTTGGGTTCGAGCCTTGACAACGACCAGATTCCTTCTTCATAATAATGAGCTATTTTATACTCATATTGAAGATTGTAAAATAAATACTAATATCATTGATTTAAATCATTGGTATTAGTCTTTTAAAAAAAAAATAGAAAAGATGATTGGATCATAAGTAAAATTAAAAACGGATCCCTGAGATTGTTTGGACATATTTTATAATGGAAGAGAGAAGAATGGTTAAAATGCTGTATATCAAATCAGTTTATTTTCTCAAAAGATAGTACAAACTACAATTATAGTTTAAGGCATCTGTTGATAATAAGTAAAATATAATAAATATATAATACCAGGAACGCATGAGAGATGGTTCGAGATTAGGAACACAAGATACTCTTCAAAGTCAAGAGTATTGAGATTTGTCTTCTGAACGTTCTTTCATAAATATGAAAGACGTCGATCTCTTAAGCGATTATGTTCAGCAGTTTGATTGCTCTCCCCACCGGCATCACCAGAGGCAGGTTAGTTCGGCATGCTGGGAGATAAAACAGTCTGTGCTGACGATATCGAAGATAACCATCCGGAACTTAAAGATGGATAGCCTCCAAGATGACGAGGCAAGCATAGAAGCAGTGTAAGTGAAAAGAGAAGTCGTGAAAAACTAAGGAAAGCATCGCATGACCGAAATAATCATATTCTAAAAAGCGGCCACATTCGAAGTCGGAAAAATCCACGAGCGTGCATGTTACAATGTATGAATGTAGAGGTATGTCAGGACAGAGCAGTATGGCGGTCTATACTCTCTGCCTACCCCTCTGGGGAAACGGAAGAATGATTAGTTAATTTTTTATTACTTTTTTATTTTATTACAAGCTTATTTCCAGTACTAAAGATTTACTAAAAATGAAATAATTATGAAATCAGGTTTTCGAAAATTTATCGATAAAGATTTATACGTAATACATATTTTTTTAATATAAAAATAAGGAGGATGGTAATATAATATTTTAAAGCCTAATATTATTAAATAGAACCAAATTGTCTCATCAAATTCTAAGATCGCCGTAAAATGAAAATGAAATATTTACATTAGAATATACGTAGGTTTACTTTCGCCCTCGGATAAAGTGGTCGATGAAAGGGCCTACAGCATGGGAAGGGAAATCGCAAGGGCGCCTGAGTGAGAAGGGACGTGTAGGTACCAGGGTAGCAGAAGGTTTGTAGGTAAAGGGAGGGCTCGTTGGATAGGTCAAGTTACATTGGGGTGAATATACGCCTGAACTTGGCACCCTATAACGGCGGTACTCTAACAAGCAAAAAGGGAATACGTCGATATTTTTAATTAGTCCTTTTTGAATTTATAATTCTACAAAAATAATACTTTATTTGTTTGAATGATTTATGACATGTGATTAGACTAATACCAAAATATTAAAATCACCTCATTTTTTTTGACGATCTTTCTGACAGAGACCAGAGGATGGCAGCGAGCCGAAACCGGTTGAAGACACAAAACATCAGTGGATTTTACTAAATATACATTTAAAAAAAAATTGTACAAAAAAAATATTTTTCATTATTTACAATGAACCTACCATGAAATTTCTAATAATTCTCTTGAAGGAAGTTCATTTTAAATAATAATTAAATAAAACGGCGTTTTTTTAACTACTGCAACATTTGTCTTTATTTCGACAGCGACCGGTTTCGCCAGGAATTGTCGAAATAAAGACAAATTTGGATCAAGTTATAAAAAACATCGTTTTATTTAATTATTACAGTTTGATGTATATATTATATATTTTTTTAAACTCAAGGCGTTATCACCATGGAATTGCATAATGTAATTTTTTTTTAATGAGTTAAAACACTTTTGGATTAGTTTTTCTCGACAACTATTGAAACATGATGCGATAAATTAACTTAAAAGTGAAAAACAGTGTTCTTATTAATAAAAAAAAATAGTTTTTCTCTATAAATACGTATAAACATATCTGTGTGTAATTTTTATCTCGCTGAATTTTGAGTGATCGGTTTAAATGTAACAAAAATAAAGTTAATTAAGCTATCTAAAAGAAAAAAACGAAGAATGTTCAGGATCCCATGGACAGACAGAGTGACGAAAAAAGAAGTCCTGAATCGTGCAGGAGTAAATAAAGAGCTGCTGACATTGCTCAAAGTCCGCAAGATTTCATATCTGGGTCACGTTCTACGAGGAGAAAAATATCGCCTGCTGCATCTAATTTTGAAGGGAAAAATAGAGAGCCGCGGGGGGGCAGGGAGAAGCAGATCTCTTGGCTGCGAAATGTGAGGGAATGGACGAGAATCGGAACTATGGTGGAGCTATTCCGGACAGCGCAGGATAGGGAATAGTTTACCAGAGTGATCGCCAACGTCGGGGGGACCTGACAGGGCACTTTAATAAGAAAAAAAGAAAAAATGCAATCTAGGAATTTATTATAAAATTCTATATTTATTAAAACTACTTTATTTCAATATTTTAATGTCCGGGTGTGTTACAGGGCAGCAAGGGAACTCCAGAGTTATGAGCAGTATTTATTGCTTCATGCCACAGATGCTGAGCGTCGTACCGCCCTGAAGGACACATCTCACCATGCTGTGCCTGGATCCACCAATGCATTTTCCATGGTAACTCATGTTTGGGCGGTAAGATCTCTTTGTATTACATAACATTTAGACATCCGCAGCTTTCTCTCCATGTGGTAAATCTCTCGACTTCATGAGACCGCTACATTGGTGAATTTGAGTTAAATTTTTTTCTTGATTTAAATTTTGAGGCTGGATACTCATATTGCGGAAGCTTGGAGTCATCCTGTTGATTCCCTAACTTACTCACCATCACGCCGTTTTCCCGGAGGGTTAGGCAGAGAGGATGGATCGCCAAATTGTTCTATCCTGACATAACTCTCGCGCCTCTTCTACATTCACACATCGTGGCATGCACGCTCGTCGATTGTTCCTACTTCGAACATGGCCGCCTTTCAGTAATTGATTAATTTGGTCATGCAATGTCTTTTTTGGCCTTTCTCGATTTCTTTTCCCATTCACACTACTTGTATAAATATCTTTTTAACCATTCTTTCCTCATCCATTCGTTCCATTTGTCCAAACCATCTTAGTGACCCTTTCTTGATTTTATTTATCACGCATTCATCCGCCTTACATTCCTTTCTTACTTTATCATTAGATATTCTATCATACATTGTTTTTCCGCATATCCTTCTTAGTGACCTCATTTCTACGGCATTTATACTACTTTCATCCTTCTTCTGTCAACTCCAATCTTCACTTCCATACATAAGGGTAGCACTAGAACTCCATTGTGCACTGCCATCTTTGCTTCAGTCGTTATATTTCTATTTGCGGTAATGACTTTGAGTGCACCATTTATTTTGTTTCCAGCTCCAACAATTCTTCCGATACCTTTCTCCATTTTTCCATCTCTTGTGAACATGCTTCGGTTGATTCCCCCTTTACATATTCCTGGCGATTTTTCTTAATGTTTCCGAAGGTGCAATATAAGCCAGGCTATAAATATTTATTCGTTGGCTTTAAGCAACCCATGATATCTGACATGTTCTGTTGAACGAAACATCCACATGTTCAGCTTTTATGGATCTATCTTGGGTAAACTGCTTTGTTTTACCTGATTTGTTTATTTTTTCTTTGTCCTGAGCTATTATTTTTTTTTATGTATACAACAGGTCGTTTGAACCCAATTACTGTATAAAATGATTTTTTTTAGCTATTCTATTGATTCTCGTGACATGTGATAGGTAGCTAATCTATCGCCATTTTATTGTCACGTGAATTCTACACCAGACCAAAGACAGTGTGACAATCACACTGCCATCGCCGAGAATCGAACACGGGACCTTTGGTATGGAAGCCAGAGCTCTTACCACTCTGCCACGAAGGTATTTTTTGCCTAATTTGTGAACTGTTTTTTCTTTATGTAATGCTATTGTATCGTTTTATCCGATTTGCATATCTCTTTTTTTATCTTACTTGTTTTTTTTTGTTCTTTTGTCTCTTGCTATTGTCTTAGTATACCTTGTGTATACCTTGTCTTATTATTCCTATTTGAATTGAATTGTGAATAGTTTTTTCTTCATGTATTGTTTTATCTGATTTGTATATCTTTTTTATAATACTTTGATTTGTTTCTTTTTCTTTGTCTCGTGCTATTATTTTACTATACCTGATTTGTATATTTGTTCTTTGTCCTTTGCTCCTTGTTCAAATGAATTTGTATGTCTCTTTATCTTGAATTGATGTCTTGTTTTGCCTGAAGATTCTTTACACCGAGTGGTGGTACAAGATAGTTGAACTTCCAATGTTATATTCTTGGTGTGCGCATCTAACTGAGGCATCTAATATGTTTATCACTACTGTGTATTAGATTCTTTGTTTGTGTACCAACAATAAATAAATAAAATAAATAAATACTGCACACAACCACTGATGAGGACAAAGCTCGTCATGATGTTCGGAGGACATAGGGGGATACGTCCCATCACGAGAACTTTAACTTTCTCAGCATTTTATTTCAGAAGCTAGCTCCCTGCTTCGCATTGCTGTAGTGAGTTTAAAAGATCAGTGTTCTTCGAGAGGCAGGAGTAAAATGGTGCCAGTGGTCCAGTGAATGGATATGCGGCAAGAGAAGAAGAAGAATCTTCTTTATAAGGTCAGTGAACAATACATTTTGTGTGAGATTGTTTCATATTTTTTTAAACAGTCCATTGTTTTGGCCGAAACACTACGATACCTTAACATTTTAAACTGTTAAATTAAATAACTTTAAATAACACAAAATTTCATACAAAAACAGAAACATCTTTTCGGAAATGGCCAATCATTGTGTGAATTTTGACCATCATTTCGAGACCAAAAACACATTTTTTTTTACATATAGCAAATTATTCCCAAAAATTAGGGAAATTAAAAATTTTTGAAATTTTTAAGGCAAATTTTTTTTAACTTTTTTTCTTTTTAAGAAAGACTAATACCAAGGATTTTAATCAATGATATTAGAATTTATTTTACAATCTTCAATGTGAGCAGAAAATAGCTCATTATTATGAAGAAGGAATCTGGTCGTGTCCAGTCTTATGTTATAAATAACCAAATTCCAACTTATTTCCCATTAGTATACTCGTATAGTACATTAAAAACATTTCTCCATTACAATTAATAAAAGTGTTTTAAATGTAGTAGATATGAGATCTCTTGAACGAATGTGTGGAAATTCCAGGCGGTTAACAAATGTCGAGGAAGCGAGATAAGTATGTCAGGAAAGAACAGGTTTACGGTCCATTCTTTCTGCCTTCACTTTCGGAGAGACCACATGATGGGTAGTTAGTTAATAAATGACTTATATTTTAATATATTATAGAAGTTTGCTGATTTTAAAATTAGGGCATTACGAGTACTAATAAAATGCCAAGGTACTGTACAGTCGATTTTCTTATATTTTACGAAGATAACTCATTCAGATAACGTCAGCGCTGTGTAGGCGAGTTTTTAGGATATTGAACTCGAGTTCTGTTTTAGGACATTTAGCATAATATACCGCAGTATTCGAGAGATGAAGAAAATTTATTGTTTTTCTACGTCTAACAAACCATATTTTTTGTTATAAGCTTATCCGATATTCGTCCAAACAGAAAGGATATCATAAAGGATTAATCTTTTATTTGAATTATATTTAGTTTTAGTTTTTTTGTTCTTTATTCTTAATAACTATCTAACTAACTAACCATCACGCCATTTCCTCGGAGGGGTAGGCAGAGAGGATGGATCACCACAATGCTCTGTCCTGGCATACCTCTCGGGATTCTTCTACATTCATACATCGTACCATGCACGCACGTCGATTATTCCGACTTCAAATGTGGCCGTCTTTTAGTACCTAATTGATTAAATTGGTCATGCCATGTTTTCCATTCGTAATTGTTTTTTTGATATATGAAGCCTAGATTGATGTAATGACATTATATATTATTGAAGTTAATTGAAATTTCACAATTAATACAGAAATGATATCTTAAGGATTAATCTTTTATTTGAAATATATTTACTTTTAGTATTTTTTGTTCCTTATACTGATGGCATGACCAAATTAATAAAAATGTAAAAGTTGGTCATTTTAAAAGTCGGAAGAATCAACGTGCGTATATGGCTCGCTGTATGATTGTGGAGGAAGCTGGAGAGGTGTGCCAGGATAGAGTAGTGTGGCGGTCCATTCCCTCTGCCTACCCCATCGTTTTTTAAACTGGCAACATTGTTTCTACAGACTGTCAATTTGACATTTGACAGTTGATTTGTAGTTAGTACGTTTTGCTATTTCAGCATAAATAAACTGAAGTCAGAACAGTGGTCGTAAATTGTGCAAATTTATTTTGAAAATTATCATTACGGTTCGCCAAACTTATCTTGCATTACGCCCATTTTGCGGTCGACATAAAAGTCCATCCGACCAAGTTATTCGGAAGACCATGGATCGTTTTCGTACCACGTACACTCTAGTGGATAATGCGCATCCATAAAGACGACATTTGTCAAAAATTGGACTTCACGATTGCGCTTCATTCGAGCTAGCTGTGGCGCTTAAATCATATTTAAACAAAAATGGCATAAAATTATCTATTAAATAAACCCAATATCATAGATATTAAGATTATTTTAAGGTATTTTTATTTATTTTTATTTTGCATACCTCTAAAAAAAATACAGTATAATAGTCATATTATGACTTATTTTTTATTTATTTTTAATTGTATCTCAATAGAGACGAAGAAGCAAACTAGAAACTGAATATGGATGATCAAGGTGTTTACAGGACTTATGACCTGTCATTGGTTGGGTTAAGCGGACGCTTTATGTAATTACAACATTCCCCATTCCACCATTGTTATTATAATCATGCATGATAATTTTTGGAAGTTGTATATATACTCCAAATCCATGACTATCTTCACGTGTCAGTTTTAATTGGCCCTCTATGTAGATTTGATTATACTAGTCAATCTTTTTAAGATTAACCTATATAATCCACCCACTAACGCCATCTATGGAGAATGATTTTTAGCATTTTAGCAAACTACTCTATTAACACAATGCGAAGGTTATCAGCCTTTTAGCGTATTGTTTAGAAGTATAATACAAAAAATATTTACAATATATGACAGCAAAGTGTACTAGTATTTCTGAACACATTTATGATATAATTATTCAAAAGAGCAAATATATTGTATTATACAAAACCGCATTTATACAGATTTGTGAATGCGAACAGTTTATGAGTATGCGCACCATTAACGTTAAATCCCGTAATGCGACTCTGGCAACACTGTTCACTATCATGCTTCACTTAACTGCAGATTATGCATTCAATTTTTTTTTTGAAATGAGACCGAAAAACCAAATATGCCTATTTCGGGCTGCGCATAATATACATAAGTATGCAGTTTTTCTTATTTTTATGCAGTGAGCGGCTGACGTTCCGTTCTCATGCGCCTTTGCACTTCTTAATTTGTCACTCTGGGTATTCTCCTTTGAAATAATTCCCAAGCAAGACGGGATATGTCGCTCCTATATAATATAATTTAACTTCTAGAACACTGATGATTTCATTAATATCTTTATAATTTCTTCTATATTCCCCATAACTTTTTGTTGTAGATATTTAATGTTTATTTTTACATATAAAAATTAAGTACCAAACATGTTTCGGACTAACGAGCCCTTCATCAGTGATATTATATAAATATACATATTTAAATTATTAGAATATTATATTTTTTCAGTCAGTTTTGACAAAAATATTAAGTAGGTATATAAAAAAAAAACATCTTTTAAATTGTTTGAAACTATCTACCATTATTCAAGAAACAATAATATTAGGTATAATTTTTGTTTTCTGTACGTTTGTATTTGTACATTTGTATTTCTTATATCATACATCTTCTTCTTCTTTGCTAGTTTCGTTCCAAGGGATTGATTTGTAGCAAAGAGAAACATTTTAACTGTTTTTTGGGATTCTATTTGGCCTTTAATGTGGTAGTTTTACGTAGCTTTTTACATGATTTTATCTCTATATTTATATGATACAGAATACACAACACTTTGAAATTGACAATTCTGAGCGTCTCGCACGAGACACACCGGGGGCCAAGTTTTCCATCTTCCTGTTTATCGCACTAACTACGCTTAGAGCGCGGCATTGTATCGAATCTGTGACAACTACAAAAAGCATTTTGGAGATATTGATGTTTTCCATTTGAACGAGCGAAATTAAAAATAAATGATCGAAGCAACATTTCGGCATAGATGTGACCACGATGTTACATGATATTATAATATATAACTTTTTTTATTTATCTTAATTTTATATTTTATTTCTAGTACTATTAGTATTTTAACTCATAAATATTATGTCTAGCCTCATTTTGACTTAGTTTAACTTCAATCTCGTTTCACACTGTCATTTGTTAACTCTAAACTATTATTTTATATTTGTGGTAGCATGTAATTGGCCTTACTTTAATTATTCTTAATGTTTTATTATCTCGTATATGTAATTAATATCGCTGTATGTTACCCTTAACAAATAAAAAATACACTAATGAGACATAACAAACAAAGGCGACTCATTTGGACACAAAACTGTGTAAAATAAAACAAGACATGAAACCAAAAAAATATGTATAAATGGCAGGTTATTTGAACGCAATTACTTTATACAATTTTTTTGCTATTGATTGTCATGACATTTGATAGGTAGCTAATTTATCTTCATTTTCTTTTTACTTGAATTCAACACCAGACCAAAGATAGTGTGACATTAACACTGCCATCGCCGGGAATCGAACCCCGGACCTTCGGTGTGGTATTCATGGCTCTTGCCACTCTGGCGCGAATGTCGCCATACACTTTAACAAAAAGTAAACTAAACCTAAGCCAGTATTACATAATGTAATACTTACAATGACAAACAAGTGTTATGAAATCTGCTGAAAGCTAAAAAATATTTGTGTGTTGGAGACATTGGACTAACAAAATGCCGAAGTAATAAAAAGCATCCCCTTCGAAGGGGGGGGAGAAAAAAGGTTATTGGAAAACTCAGATCAAATACAGTTAGAGTACGTATCAAGGAAGAAACCTCTTTTCATTTCTAAATAAAAAGGTCAAATTAATTATACAAATCAAATTAGATTAAAAATTAATAAAACTCCATTGACGAGACAAGTAAGTAACCTACTAACTTACTAACTAACCATCACGCCGTTTCCCCATAGGATAAGGCAGAGACGATGGATAGCCACATTGTTCTATCCTGACATAACTCTTGCGCTTCTTCTACTTTCACACTTCGCGACATGCACGCTCGTCGATTGTTCGTACGTAACATGGCCTTCTTTCATTAATTGATTATTTTAGCCTGTCTTTCAGTATTTGATTAATTTGGTAATGCCGTGTCTTCCTTGGCCTTCCTCGACTTCTTTTTCCATTCACGCTCTTTGTATATCTCTTTTTAACCATTCTCCCCTTATCCATTCGTTCCGTTTGTCCAAACCATCTAAGTGACCCTTTTTTAATATTATTTATCACGTATTCATCCGCCTTACATTCCTTTCTAACTTCATCATAAGATATTCTATCATACATTGTTTTTTATCACATTCTTCTCAGTGATCTCATTTCTACGGCATTAATGAGGTCGTAAGAAGAATGTATGGAAAAGTATCAATCAAAATAATAAATTATTCAACCTCAATTTTCATGGTTTAATTGATTTTATTATATAGAGATTCTACTTTTCATAAGATTTAAAGAAAGATGTATTCTTAAAAATATATTTTTTGTAATTTTAAGACTTCCAGTACTGTGAATTTCCATACTGAATATTTTTTTAATTAATTATTTTTTCAATATTATTTTAAAGTTCTTGCTGGTTAAGTGCCTAATTACAGCTAATTTAAAAAACGGTGGATACGTGTAACATAAATTAAATAAACACAAAAGTCCGGATCGTCCATGTCAACATGTGCAACATCGAAAAAAACATTATGTGTTTTTACATTATGTGCTAAATTAAAAAACGGTGGATTCGTGGAACATAAATTAAATAGACAATATGTGCACCATCTAAAAAGAACATTTCGTTTTAAATTACTTTTATTTTGTTATTTTATTTTATATCATTGTATTTTATATTATTTGTTTTAGATTTATTTTGTGGGTGTTGCACGATCGAAGTGTGCGCTGGGGATGCCTATTGGTGGCGATGAGGTTCGCAACCCATCACACCGCGTCTCCCGCGGAGCGAAAAGAGAAGGATGGAGTGCCGCATCATTAAAAGTGTGACAGTCCATTCTTTCTGCCTACCCTTTCGGGGAGACGGCGTGATGGTTAGTGAGTTAGTTAATATTTTTTTTACAAGATAATTTTTTCCACTTTTGGGATTATTTTTCTTGACATGTTTGGAAGGTTTTACACCGCCATGATCAGGAGAACGATTCGAAACCTTGAAAATATGTCGAAAATTAACCCAAAAGTGAAAGAAATATCGTTTAAATTAAAAAAAAAATCGTCATTTGATTTATGTTCCTTTTACCTTGTAGAAGTATATTTTTGATTATTAAAACTCAAGCCAAGATGGCAGTGCACAATGGTGTTCTTGTACCGACCCTTATGTGTGGAAGTGAAGCATGGAACTGGCAAAAGAAGGATGAAAGTAGAATAAATGCAGTAGAAATGAGATCTCTTTAGGTAAAGAAGGTATATATAAACGGCGTGAACGGAGCTAGAAATAGAGGAAGGCCGAGGAAAACGTGGCACGGTCAAATCAGTCAAATATTGAATGTCGGTCACGTGAGGAGTCGGAGAAATCGACGTGCGTGCATGACAAGATGTATGAATGTAGAGGAAGCGAGAGAAGTATGTCAGGACAGAACAGTGTGGCGTTCCATTCTTTCTGCGTGATGGTTAGTTAGTTAGTTAGTTAGTTAGTTAGTTAAAACTCAAAAATATATAAAAATTTAAGTGTTATGAAATAATATAACGAAAGGATCATTGAAATGGTTTTAAAAAAGGTAAATAAAGTATAACTTAACGCTAAATATTTTGTACAATATATACAATGATGTTACTAACTAACTAATTAACCATCACGCCGTTTCTCCGAAGGGCTAGAAGGAGAAAAAATGGACTGTTACACTTTTTTGCCTGACATATTTCTCTCGATTCCTCAACATTCAAACATCGCATCGCAGTCGGAGATATAGAAGTGCGTGCATAACACGATGTGTGAATGCTGAAGAAGCGGTAGAAGTATGTCAGGAAAGAACAGTGTGGCGGTCAATTTTTTATGAGAGACGGCGTGATGGTTAATTAGTTAGTTAGTTTTATTTTTAACTCTTTAAAATATTTTGTTTGTATTCTACTTTGATTTTGATTAAGTCCTTAGATACTATTTTTACAATCACTATTTGTTACCATCACGCCGTCTTCCCGAAGGGGTAGGCAGAAAGAATGGACCGCCACACATTTCTTTCCTGACATATTTCTTTCGATTCTTCAACATTCATACATCGTGTCATGCACGCGCGTCGATTTCTCCGACTCCTCACGTGGCCGACATTCAATATTTGTTTAATTTGATCGTGTCACGTTTTCCTCTGTCTTCTTTATTTCTTGTTCCATTTACATCGTTAACACATACTTTTTTTACCATTCTTTCTTCATTCATTCTTTCCATCTGTTCAAACCACCTTAATGATCCTTTCATTATTTTGTTCATAACACCATAATTCGCCCCGCATTCACTTCTTATATTTTCATTCGACACTATCATACACAAAGTATCCTACACATTCGTCTAAGAGATCTAATTTCTACCGCATTTATTCTACTTTCATCCTTCTTTTGCCAGTCCCATGCTTCACTTCCATACATAAGGGTTTGCAAAGTTAATCCCTTTGTTTAATATATAGATTATTTAAATCAGTCAAACTTGGCTAGACGTTAAGTGTTAAAGTACAGCGTCTATAGACGTCAATTTCATATGACGGGATTATACACTGTCTATAGAGGGTTGCGGCATAGAACCAGTTAAAATAGTGATATATACATAAAAGTTTACAAGTTAATCATGATATAAACTAGTCACACACGAAAGGTATATCGAACATCCGATTCGCGATGCTTATTAATAGAATATCCTCTGCGAAGGGCAAATAAACACCCAATTACCAGATCCAATGAAATAGGCCTAAGCAGAAAATTTCCATTTCGAATTTCGAACACGCGTACACAAAAAAAACTCACTTTAGTTTTACATTCATCTGCAGAAAAAAACTCACTATCTAGGGTTTCATTATTTAAAGTAAGCTGAATTATGAAGCCGACATTTTAACGAGTTTAAAAACTTTATATGCTCATCGTATCAAAATATTCTCTATTTAATAATGCGTATGAAAATGCAAAGTGGATTTTTCTAATACAGTTATAACAAGTGTCATAACCTTCTTCTTCTACTTCTCCTTATAGACCTTTGGTCTGTTCCTGAAATCAGGCTTGCCTTCCCTGGGAAGTTGACCCCCAACTATTTCTCCATCTCTTCGGCGGTCTTCCGGGGGGACGGCAGCCGGCAGGAATCTGATGCGCTACAGCGTGTGGGATTCAACTCAGAAATCCTGAGTGATGTAGGTCTGTTCGTCCCTGATAATTATCTTCGACAAAGGGGCCATAGATTGTTTTATCTCCCACGATGCAGAACCAACCTGCCAATGGTTATGCCGGTAGGTAGAGCATTAACTAACTAACTAACTAACCATCACGCCGTCTCCCCGAAGGGGTAGGCAGAAAGAATGGACTGCCACACCTTTCTTTCCTGACATATTTCTCTCGCTTCCTCAACATTCATACATCGTGTCATGCACGCGCGTCGATTTCTCTGACTCCTCACATAGCCGACATTCAATATTTGATTTATTTGATCGTGCCACGTTTTCCTTGGTCTTCCTCAATTTCTGGTACCATTTACATCATTAACATATAATTTTTTTACCATTCTTTCTTCATTCATTCTTTCCATATGTCCAAACCATCTTAATGATCCTTTCATTATTTTGTTCATGACACCATCATTCGCACCGCATTCACTTCTTTTATTTTCATTCGACACTCTATCATACACAGAATATCCACACATTCGTATGTCGATCCTTTTCCATTAAGCATTATCTTTGCTTAATCGTATCACCTCGGAGTTTGACATATTTTGTGATAGTTTGGCTCATCTGAGGGAAGAACTTTCTTTATTATAATTATATGGTATATTTATTTTATTAATTTGTCATGCATCTTATGTTTCTCGCTCTTTTTATTAATATATTATGTATTACTTATTATTGTGTATCTCTAACTTGTATCTTTAGTGTATTAGAAAAAAAATCTGTAATGCTTAAGATATGTTTAAAAATAAATAAATGAAATAAATAAATGAAATCCTCTGCACGTGTGCATTCCAGTATCTTCTGCGTTGTCTGCCCCATCTCACGAAATCTCCACCTTGCAGATCTCGCGGATAGCCGTGTTCCTCACCCTATCTCGAATAGTCCTTTCTGCTATCATCCTCAGCGTCTTCACCTATGCCACCCATACTTTAGCCTTCGTTCTTGTGGTCAATGGTATATGTCAGTATAGGCCTTACGCAGGTTTTATATATTCTGACCTTACTGTCAGTTCTCGTATACTTTTTATTCTATATTGTTCCAAATGTAGTTTTTATTACGTATATTTTATCCATGAATCCATCCACAAAGACGACAATTGTCGAAAATTAGATTTCACGATTGCGCTTCATTCGAGCTAGCCGTGGCGCTCATATGCCCGAAATCATATTTAAACAATAACAGTCTTCCAGCAGACCTTAAATGTATTGAGAATCAATCAGAGGTTAGATCGAGACTCAAAACGCACCTTTTCAAATTTTCATTTCCTGACGGGAAGGGTTGAATGACTTCGTCAGGTGCAGCTCTTATACTTTATATGTTTATATTTTTTATCATTATTATTATTATTATTATCTAGTTGATAAAACGGAGCATCTTCTAAAGCGCCCTTGAGATGAGTAATTCATAAAAATGGCGCTTTATGAATTATCCAATTTATTTATATTATATATATAATATAAAATTATCTATTAAATAAAGCAAATATCATAGACATTAACATTATTATGATGTGTTTTTTTTTTCATTTTGAATATGTATTGTATACCTCTAAAAAAACACCCCATATAATAAAAGTCATAGAAAACAGATGTTTTCAGAAGTATTAATTATTTAAAACGGAGTTTTACAACATCGTTTGAGAAATTTACTTATTGAAAAGACATTTTACAGCGTACAGAAGTATTGATCGTTCAGTAAAATGAAGATTAAGTAATTAATTTTGTCTGGTAGTTATATTCTGTAGTAAAGTGATCCACCCTAAAAGTCACGTGTGAGGTGTAGGTATCCATTTGGCGAGGCATTAAGGGTGGCGGGGAACATCGCGATAAGGGTGATATTAGATACACCTTCTTGCTTATGGACTCTTAAGAATACCGTAATAAACCTAAAAAAAGGGCGTTATAGATTATCTTGTTTCATCTTGAAAAATGACTTAATTTTTATAGTCAGTAACACATATACCATTGAGACCAGAGCAGATACCACAAGAACGAAGGTTAAAGTACGGGTGGCAGAGATGAGGATACTGAGGATGATAGCAGGAAGGACTATTCGAGATGGGGTGAGGAACACGGCTATTCGCGAGATCTGCAAGGTGGAGGATGTCGTGAGATGGTACAAGCCAACGCAGAAGATACTGGAATGCGCACGTACAGAGGATGGATCCCACCAGAATCCCACACGCTGTGGCGCATCAGATTCCTGCCGGCTGCCGTCCACCGGGAAGACCGCCGAAGAGATGGAGAGATAGTTGGTCGTCAACCTCCCAGGAGAAACCAGCCTGATTTCAGGAACAGACCAAAGGTCTATAAGGAGATGAAGAAGAAGAAGAAGTAACACATATAGTATATTCTCATAATTAATACAAATAAGAGCGTCAGTTTTCTAGAAATTGTATAAAATTTTATGGAAAAGACGTGTTTCGTTTTGCCAAGGCATTATTAAATGTATTGTATATTACATTTGATAATGGCTTAGCGAGGCGAAATATGTAATTCCTATAAAATATAATAAAACCTCAGAAAACAAATCTCATTATTTATTCAAAACAAACTAACTCGTTTCTCCAGAGGGGTAGGCAGAGAGGATGGACGGCTATACTACTTCGTCCTTACATACCTCTCGAGTTATGTTCATACATTCATACATCGTAACATACACACTCGTCGATTTTTGACTACAATTCGGGAAAATACTTTAAAGGTTTTCTTGGTATCAATTAACGAATATAAATACATTAATAATCGAAAAAATATATTTTTCAAAGAAAATACCTTTTTTCAATCTACCTTAAGTACTTTAATAATTGTGTAGGGTCTATTAGAATTCTCTCAAAGTAAACTTCTTCTGTTTCTAAAATTGTTTACTAGTCATAAAATTCGTTAATTGATTCCAAGAAATACTTCACAGTATTTATTTCACTATTTCAATTGCCTTAATTTACCACACTCGCCTCATTGATAATGCCTTAGAAGGGCGAAACAAGTTATTCCATATCAAATAAATAAAACTCCTAGAAGACGGACGTTTTCACTCATGGATTAATTGTATCTCAATAGAAAAGAAGATGTAAATTGTTTTTTGGAAACAGAATATGGTGGTCGAGGCGTTTGCAGGACTTATGACCTGTCATTGGTTGGGTTAAGTGATCGCTGTATGTAATACAACATTCCCAATTCCTCCCTTCATACGACCACCACGTATGACAATTTTTTGAAAGATGTATATATGCTACTATGTGGAGAAACACTTCACATATTTTAGTTCAATCTACACTAGCGCTAACAAAACTAAACAAATATTAACTGTTCTACCGTTTCGTGTCTCTTTATACTGGGCCACATCTGTTCGGACCATCGGCCTATTGAACTAACTTACACTCGTCGATCCTAGAGTATGTGAAACAACGTGTGTGGCAATTAGCCCCCATCAAGAGGGAACTTTTGCTATGCAAACTTCTGACAGGTTTATCATGTTCCACCAAATTATGAAGTTAGCGAACCTCTGTATAATTACTCTATTTGAAGGTTAAACTATTAACAATGGAATCAGAATGCCGTTAATTACTTGAAAATTCCATCCCACAGTTTCAATTAAATGAAAATAAATTATATTATGACCTATTTATTGTTTCTTGAACAATGATGTAGAACTCCACATTAAATTATTAATACGATTGAAAACGTCAGTTTTCTAGAAGTTTTATTATATTTTATGGGAATGACATGTTTCGCCCTTATAAGGCATTATCAAATGTTTATTATCAAATTCAAAAGAGTGAGAGTGGGGGGGGGGGAGGGAGAGAGACAAAGATATGTCAGGATATGTTATGGTTATTTAGTTAGTTAGCTAGATTCTTATTCTCAACATTGAGGAGCTTTGAACCAATCTTGAGTGCTGCAACTGATTATCCAAGGTTGAAGGAAAATAAGTATCGGAAGAAGAAAATGCTCCTGGATAGAAAACCTTCGAGAATGGTTTAGTTGCAGCAAAATATTTTTATTTCATTTCATTTATTTATTTTAAATATATCCAAAGCATTACTGAATTTGTTTTCCAATACACTAAATATACAAGTTAAAGGTACGCAATAATAAGTAATACATAATAAAATAATTAAAAGAGCGAGAAACATAAGATGTATGACAAATTAATTAAATGAAAATAGCATACAATTATAATAAATATAGTACTTACCTCAGATGAGCCAAACTATCAAAAAATACGTCAAACTCCGAGGTGATACGATTTAGCAAAGATATTGCTCTACCTACCGGCATAACCATTGGTAGGTTGGTACTGCATCGTGGGATATAAAACAATCTATGGCTCCTTTGTCGAAGATAATTATCAGGGACGAAAAGACCTACATCACTCAGGATTTCTGAGTTGTATATACAACCGCCTATCACTCGAAAGAAATGGATACCCAAGTGAATGTCTCATCTCCTCTCGAGTGACTGGTAGCCTAGCATCCCTAGCAAGAAATCAGTTGGAAAGAGCCACGGGTAATATCCATACTCCCTAAGATAGAGGTATCGCAGAAATTTTTTCTGCACCCTCTCCACCATCAGGGAATATCGAACCTCATGCGGCGCCCAGATAATGGAACTAAATTCCAACCGACTTCTCACCAGAGAGTTATACAGCAGCTTCAGCACCTGAATATTACGAAAGATCTTGGCGTTTCTAATGACAAAACCAAGCATTTTGAGGGAGCTATTACATAGTGAAGTTATGTGAAGACTAAACGACAAGCGAGCATCGAACAACACCCCTAGATCCATGGACGTCGACGCTCTTTCAAGCTGGGCTTCATCCATTAGATATCTGAAGTAAATTGTTTTAGTTGCTCTTGTAAACGACATTACAAAACACTTGGAGATGTTGAAGAACAATTTGTTATGTTTACTCCATTGCATGATGCTTTGTATATCGCGCTGGAGATTCAAGCAGTCTGAAGGAGACTGAATTTCAATGAATATTTTTAAGTCATCAGCAAATAAGAGAAATTTTGAAGACTCAATTACATTTGATATATCATTGATGAAGATTGAGAAAAGAAGCGGCCCTAAAATGGAACCCTGTGGTACTCCAGATGAAGTGTGGAATAATGATGACTGATACAGTCCATAAGGTACGTACTGCACTCGAGAAGACAAATAACTAGAGAAGAGCTTCAGAAAAAGATTGCTAAAGCCCATTCTCTGAAGTTTTAGAATTAACAGTGAACACCCGTGTGAATGTCTCCCCTCCCCTGGAGTGACTGGTAGTCTAGCATCCCTAGCAAGAAATCAGTCAGAAAGAGCCACGGGTAATATCCCTGTTTAAAACTGCTGCAAGTAAAAATATCTATGTTGTCGAACCTTCGATAGGAAAGTTACAAAAAGAAGAAGAGGAAGAATAATGTATAACGTAAACGTGTATGCAATATCTATTGTAATGTATAGATGTTTGCATGTAGTCATTTAATGTATAATGCGGTTTCGCACAAGTTTTAAGTGCTTTGGAAGCTCTTTAGATTATCTTACTTTGAAAGTTCTGTATCAAAGTTGAAATCGATTTTTACTCTTTAGGGCAAATGAAAGGGTTATGAACAATATAATGAGAGGGACACCAAGGTGGCTTGGACACGTGGAAAATTTAACCAAAATAATAATTACTTCTTCTTATTTCGGTGCTGTGTCAGGTCCCCTCAACATTGGCAATCACTGCAGCAAAGCCATCTCTATCCTGCGCCACTTCTGGTTCACAGCTTCTAAATTCTTGTTATTCCTGTCCACTCTTTGATGTTCCGCAGCCAAGATAGCTGCCTTCTTCCAACTCCCCGACGTCCCTCCACTTTATCCATTAATATCAGTCGAAGGAGGTGGTATATTTATCCCCTTAGCACATGATCCAAATATGAGACCTTTCTAATTTTCACACTCGATAGCAGCTCTCTATTGGTTCTGGATCTCTGTAGTACGTCTGCATTACTGACCCTATCAGTCCACGGTATACGGAGCATTCTGTGGTATATCCTCATCTCGAACGCTTCTAACCGGTTCATTACATTCACTTTTAGAGTTTAGGTTTCGCAGCCATATAGTAAAACAGACCACATTTAACATTTAATCATTCTTCGTCGGAGTTTCAAGTTAAGATTATCGTTGCAAAAAAACGTTCTCATTTTATTAAATGCAGCTCGTGCAATTCAATTCTGCATTATATTTCAATGTCCGGGTCAAGCGCCTTAATAAATACTAAGTAGAGTAAATGTGGCCTGGTATCCTATTGTGTTTGCTTAAATTAAATGTATGTCCCGGATGGACGGGGACAGGCCAAAAAAATGTATGAGCGAGGTTGACGCAAGGGTGCCGCTGCGCCCTATAACAGCCTCGGGTTGTTGGAGGGAACCCTTCTGCTTTCCTTTATTTATTTTAATTAACTAAAAAGGGTAGGCAAGGAGAATGGACCGTCACACATCTCTATCCTGACATATTCATACAGCGAGTCATACAGACACGTTGATTCTCCCGACTTCTTACATGGCCGACCATTAAAATTTGATTGATTTCTCCATGCCATGTTTTCCTCGGCCTTCATAGACTTGAATTCCATTCTCATTGTCAACTTATACTTTCTTAACCATCCTTTTTATATATTTTATTATATATAACTCTTCTGTACGGTATGTAGTTGAACTCCTAAATAGCTGGACCGATTTTGTGTGTGTGCGTGTGTTTGAGTGGGTCCCTGGATGACTTAGATTTACAATTGGAGCCAGTATGTGACCGTGAAAACCTTTTGGGAAGTAATAAGGAAATACTTCATCTTCAGAGAATAATTCATAGTTATGTTTTTTTTTACCATAGATGGCGCTGATGTCGAATTCTGTGTTTGAGCATGCGCAAATCATGCGTAGCGTGGTGTAGATTTAAAATTCTTTTCGCTGTGTTTCGATATTCCATGTATGGCATGTATCAAAATTGCGTGCGTATTGATTATCTGATTTATTTATTTATTTAGGTCTTAAATAATTTTGAATGATTATTTTTTACTGCAGAATTATTATTTTAAGCAATTTTTATTATTCCGTTGACTTGTGTCCTGTTTAATTAATTTAAGCATCAATCGTTTGAGTGAACGATTTTATCCCTTTGATGTACATTATGAATATTTTGGGTGAAATGTAATTACATTTCATCGATCAAAGTATTTCGACAAAATATAATTTGTCGAACATTGAATTACTCGTATTACCAGAAAAGGTTGTGAAAATTGGCTTAATTTCAATGTGTACACTTAAATTATAACGAAATCGCTGTAAAAGCCAACGTTTTTACAGAATTTTATTGAATAAAAGGCTGTCTTGAATGGCATTAATAATATATATGTTTTTTTAAATGTATACAAATACTTGTAGACAAATACTGGATTTTTACCCATTGCGGGTTAATCGTTTTTAAGGAGTAATTGTTAAATGACAAATTATCTTAATAGATGGCGCTAGTGTAGATTGACCTACAAATAGTGAAGTAATTAAAAAAATAGTTGCATATATACAAGTTCCAAAAATTTGTCAGACGGGGTGTCGTAAGAAGGCCGGAATGGGGAATATTGTTAGCATAAAGTGATAGCTTAACCCAACCAACGACAGGTCATAAGTCCTGTAAACGCCTCGACTACCATATTCTGTTTCCAAAAAAATGACATCTTCGTCTCTATTGAGATACAATATTAATGATAATACTAAAGGCATAGGACCAACCAAGAGATCCGTACGATGTCCCAGCAGCCTCTTATAACGTGCTCTGTGAGAGCCGGTCGCCTATCATGGCTTGGGCATGTATGTCGAACCGGAGAGACTTGAGCAATCAATACCTTATACACGTCTACACTGACCTCTAGGAAGGCCTTGACAGCACCTAATAGACAATGTTCTGGCTGATCTGGCTAGGTTGGGTGAATCGGACTGCTGGTAGGAAAAGGCGCAAGATCGAGAAGCTTGGAGGGAAATCATCAAGGAGGCTAAAATTCTTCAAGAGTTGTATGGTACGTAATGATAATACTCTTGTTACTAAAAATAGTCCATTGTTTTGGCCGAAACACTGTAATACTTCAGTATTATTACTGAATTGAAAACACTATTATAATATCACAATTTATTTTAATTCACTGAGAGTGTTGCGAAAGCTGTTTCGCCAACCGATGTGGGCGTCATCAGGTGTTACAATAAACTAGAGTAACAAATGAAAAGACTTACTATTTATAGGGCAAATAACTCAAAGTAAAAATTAAGTATGCGAAATCTGTTGACAATTTTACAAACAAATATAAAAAAGGTGAGAAAAAACAGTGGGCGAAACAGCTGTCGTGACACTCTCGGTGAATAAAAAGAAATTGTGATATTATAACAGAGTTTTAATTTTTGACAGTAAAAATAATTCTTTATAAAATCTTTCGCAATATTGCAGCGTGAATTCTACTAGACCTGCGTTAGAATTTAGTTTTTTTTTTCACACAGTAATCGCTGGGAATAGAATCCTTGATCTTCGGTGTGGCAGGCACAGCTGTTGCCACTGTGCTATGTAAAAAATATTTAAAAAACTTGATAAAGCTCGCGGAATAAATGTACCGACTAAATCATTTAAATAAATTTATAGGTCAAACGTGTTGACATTTTGAAGAACATCTTGCAAATATGGAGGAGGATAGTCTGATTATACTCTCTGCCTACACCCCCGGGGAGATTGTGTGATAGTTAGAAAGTTATTAAATAAAGTCAGAAACCAGAACTTCAAGAACTATCAAATACGATTAAAAACTTGAATAGAAGTTTTGTACGAAAACAAGAGTATTATGACGACTTTTGTATGGAAGCGAAGCTTGAAACTGGCAGAAGGATGAGAGCAGAATAAATGTGGAAAAGATAAGATCCCTTAGACGTATGTAAACGAAGAACGTAGAATTTCAAATGCCGACACCACGAGTAGGGATTTTGAAAATTTGGTTTGGTTCATGTGGTGCGCTGCTCCCGTAAATTTGGAGAAATTTCTTGTATAAGTGAATTGTTTTGGTCAATTTGATTGTTGCCGCAGTTTATGAAAGTTATTTGTGACACAAAATACGTTTTCACTCTTCTGATGTTAAAATAATACAAGTTTTTTTCGTTTATAAAAATAATTTTGACAGGTGTAAAAATTAATTTTTCATTTGTTCCAATGACAATTTGAATAAATTCTTCAATCAAATTTTCAAGTTTTTGCTGGTGTTGGATTGTTTTAAGTGCCTAGTTAAAATGAAAACAGTGGAATAATAAATTTAATAAACACAAATGTCCGGATCGTCCAGCTGACGACAAGTGCACCATCTAAAAGAACATTATGTGTTAAATTATTTTTATGTGTTATTTTATTTTATATCATTGTATTTTATATAATTTGTTTTAGATTTATTATGTAGACGTTGAATGATCGAAGTGTGCGCGGGAGATGCCTATTGGTGGCGATGAGGTTCGCAACCCATCACACCGCGTCTCTCGCGTTGGCGAAAAGAGAAGGATGGAGTGCAGCATCGATTAAAGTGTTGCAGTCCATTCTTTCTGTCTACCCTTTCGGGGAAACGGCGTGATGGTTAGTTAGTTAGTTAGACACCACGAAATAATGTACATAATACTATATACAAAATTGTAAAAGATCAATGCCTTGGTTTGGACACATGAAATCCTTTGCCTAAAATATAATGAATTATTTAAAAATAAAAAAAACCTTATTATGAATATCATATTTGATTATATTTTCTCGCGACAGCTGAAAATGGGAATGACAAGTTTGCCCTTCTAAGGCATTATCAAATGTCATTTGGTAATGCTTTAGAAGGGCAAAACATGTCATTCTCATTAAATATAATATAATAAAACTTCCTGAAAACTGACGTTTTAACTAACTAACTAACCATCACGTCGTCTCCCCGAAGGAGTAGACAGAAAGAATGGACTGCCTCACTTTTCTTTCCTGACATATTTCTCTCGATTCCTCAACATTCATACATCGTGTCATGCACGCGCGTCGATTTCTCTGACTCCTCACATGGCCGACATTCAATATTTCTGACGACATAACTGACGTTTTCATTCTTATTAATTAAATAGTCAATTGTTTTGGTCGGAACACTATGAAACACCAACATTATACACTGTTAAATTTAAAAACTTTGTTTTATGTACCACAATTATTATACATGTATTATTATACATATAATTATTATTGTAACACCTGATGAAGTCAACATAAAATTTTGAACAATTATTAATGTTGAAATATCAAAGTGTTTTATCAAAAATATAATGATCAATAATGTATATGTTAAAGATGTGTATGGAATGCAGAGTCGAGAAAAACACGGAATGATCAAAATAATACAATTTTAAGATTGGCCATTTTAGAAGTCGGAAGAATCGAATTGCGTGTATGACTCGCTGTATGAATGTGAAGGTAGCTACTATAGATAGGTGTGTCAGGAAAGAGTCTTGTGGCGGTTCATTCCTGCCTACCCTTCGGCGAAACTGTGTGATTGTTTGTTTGTTTGTTTACTGAAATCAAAGTTTTGTACAATTACTAGAGTAAAATGACGATTTTATAAAATATATCACCAGGAGCTGAGAAAATAAAAGAGGTGGTATTTGTGCGTAATGCCTAGTATAAATATGTATAAGTTTATAAATAACCAATTCATCGAAATTTTGGTGTAATGCAAAAAATAACACGAAGATTACAATATTCTGATAACGTAAACAGCCTTTTGGCAAACAAGCCATAAATTATTCGTTCATTTTGTACCTTCAAAATATATGAAAGAACTTTTTTCAAAGATTTCTTATAATACAAAGATGAAAAAACGTAAACATAAATTTTCCTGGTATTTTTATAAGAATCAAAACATATTCTTTTCTTTGTGGCCGAGTGGTAAGTGCTTTGACTGCCTCCATGAATGTCCAGGGTTCGATTCCTGGCGATGGCAGTGTGATTGTCACACTGTCATCGGTCTGGTGCAGAATTCACGTGACAATAAAATGGCGATAGATTAACTACCTATGACAAGTCACAAGAATCAAAATGATAGCTACACTCTTTACATCGATTTGGCTTGCGCTGTAAAGATGTAAATAGCGATTCAACAAAATAATAATAGTAATATTAAACGTTGATTATTTTAAGTAAGAAATATATTTAGACCGAGGAAAATGCGGCACGGTCAAATAAATCAAATATGAAATGTCGGCCACGCGAAGAGTCGGATAAACTGACGTGCGTGCACGACACGATGTATGAATGTTGAGGGAGTGAGAGAAGTATGTCAAGAAATAACAGTGTGGCGGTACAATATTTTTGCCTACCCCTTCGGTGAGTCGGCGCGATTTTAATTAGTTAGTTTGTAATTTGAAATATTTTGTAAAGTTGAGCTTTTTTAAAAAAAAATTCCCACTTGAAATAAGAATATATTTAAAATATCGATTAGAATTTGTTTTACAATTTGTAATGACATGATTATGTCGAAGCAACCGAGTCATGTTCAGAGTTGAACTTAATTCCCCAGGTTCAGGAGCCAAGCGCTTTGTCCCCTAGACCAACACCCAGTCGTTGATAGACAGTTCTATATAATATTCTTCGACATTCATGCTACGCATGTTAATTGTATTCCACGTAGCAGGAGAATTTTAAAATACTTATTTTTTTATGACTTACACATGAGTTTTGTTTCTATTATTTTAATAAATACTTGATCACCCATCACGTAACAACGTAAAGTCACATTTTCGTTTTTGATTTATTTTTCAGTATTTTACATATATTCAATATTGATTATTAATTATGTTAACATAATTAATAATCAGGTTCCTCCTTTTACTCCTTTCACCTTCAATACTTTGTCTACTTTTAGTCTTCCAAGGTCCTATTCCCAGTCATATGCAAATTAATCATTTATTAATTTCTATACAAATTATGTCTTTCCAAATATCATGGAACAGGTTCTGAAATCTTGTTATTCCTGTCCACTCTTTGATGTTCCGCAGCCAGGACAGCTGCCTTCTACCAACTCCCCGACGTTCCTCCACTTTACCCATTAATATCAGTCGAAGGAGGTGGTATATTTTTCCCTTTAGCACATGACCCAAATATGAGACCTTTCTAATTTTCACACTCGACAATAGCTCTCTATTGGCTCTGGCTCTCTGTAGTACGTCTGCATTACTGACCCTGTCGGTCCACGATATACGGAGCATTCTGCGGTATATCCACATCTTGAACGCTTTCAAACGGTTCATAACATGTGATTCACTTTCAGAGTCCAGATTTCGCAGCCATATAGTAGAAAAGACCATATATAACATTTAATCATTCTTTGTCGACAGAGAAAAATGGATAATATTTGAAAAGGCCTTGGTGAGATGAAGAGAGAAGCAGTGATGAGATATCGATGGAGAGAAGCAGTGGTGAGTTGGCTAAGGAAGAACAAGAATAAGAATTCTACTGCATTTAATCTATTCTCGTCTTTCTTCTGCCTGCTCCAAGCTTCATTTCCGTCTACTTGATCCATTATTTATACATAGTTTATCATATTCGGTCTATATTCCACTAGCCACCCTGTATTTCTGTCGGCCTGCTATGCGCATGGGCACTATTCGAGTTCAATACTGTTAGTACCGGGGTGGGGGTGCTGTGGAGGGGATAACGCGCAACCCCCTGCCCCATACCTCCCCCACCTCCCGGGCTTCTTGCTCACCCCCACGGTCCTGCCGCAATATAGATACGTTAAAATAATGTGACAGATCTAAAAAAAGGTTTTCTTGCAACGAATGAAACGGACTCTCCGGTTTAAGAAGTAGATACGAAATTAACGAGATGATTCTACGTAATGTGAATTTTAAGCTACGTTTTATTTTAAGTCTCCTAAATTACATTTTTTTAAATATATACTTGTTTTAAATAATTAATACGAATGATAACGTCAGTTTTCTAGAAGTTTTATTATATTTTATGGTAATGACATGTTTCGCCCTTCTAAGGCATTATCAAATGACATTTAATTGACATTATTTATTTAATATGGAGTTTTACATCATTGTTCAAGAAACAATAAATACGGATGTATGCGTCTGCTTTCTAGAAGTTTTATTATATTTTAAGGGAAGGACATGTTGATAACCTTTTTCATAATGCCTTAAAAGCGATGCTTGTCATTCCTTTAAAATAATGAATCTATTAACTGTAAAAATTTAAAATACTATTATAATATCACACCTTTTTATTATTTAACGCGACATATTTCATAACAGTGTTTTAAATTTTAATAGTTAATAATGTTGTCGAATATTTTGGCAAAAACAATGGACTGAAACGAAACAACTGCTATAAAACAGACGTTTTCATTCGTATTACTTTTTTAATAAAAGGTTTTACAAAATTATTTGAGGAACAATAAATATATATTCTAATTTTATATTTATGAAAATGAATAATGGAACTGGCAAAATAATAATGTTGTTAGATATTTAAAATACTCGTATATAAATATTGAATAATAGAAGAGGGATATTGCAAGATGGGTTGGGGTAGGCAAAAAGTGAATGGTCCACTTAATAAAGAATTCGCAAACAAAAGCCTATCCAAAAAGTTTATATAGCAATGCACTTGGTGTTCTTGTACCGACCATTATGTATTCAAGTGAAGCAAGAAACTGGCAAAATAATGATTCATGTTAAATATTGCAGAAGAAATGAGATCTCTTATATGAATGGGTGATAAATCTGGATATGATAGTATCAAACGTAAATATAAAATGTGAATGCACTGCAAAATGAAAGTGATATGAGAAAATAATGAATTAGATTAATTGTAATAAAAAAAATATGGTTTGGACACATGGTATATGTTAACAATGTAAAAGAAAAAATAAGAAAGATCAAAACAATCATATTGAATGTCAGCCACTTAGAAAGTATCTTGTCTTCCTAATGTCGAACCATCTCTAATGCGTTCCTGGTATAATGTTGTATTTTTATAATATTTTACCTGTACTCAATTAATGCCTTAAACATTTTGCTGTTTGTAATGTCTTTTGAGTTAATAAACTGATTGATTGATTTTTAACGACATCCCCGACCTCACGTATTTCCCTTATCTTCGAGTTCCTAAAATAATCGCGTATAGTCTTGCCAGATATGTTTTTGAACGTCTTTATTTCTGACACTTTGAGCGGGTTTTTTTGTGATTGTGGCGTTCGCCCTGCATTCGATCCAATATATAATATATGATGTGATTGGTTGCACACAAGTAATACAATATTTCTCCTTCTTCTTCTTCTTCTCCTTATAGACCTTTGGTCTGTTCCTGAAATCAGGCTGGCCTCTCTTGGGAGGTTGACTTTCAACTATCTCTCCATCTCTTCGGCGGTCTTCCGGGGGGACGGCAGCCGGCAGGAATGTGATGCGCCACGGCGTGTGGGATTCTGGTGGGATCCATCCTCTGCACGTGCGCATTCCAGTATCTTCTGCGTTGTCTGCCCCATCTCACGACATCCTCCACCTTGCAGATCTCGCGGATGGTCGTGTTCCTCACCCTATCTCGAGTAGTCCGTCCTCATCTCTGCCGTCCGTACTTTAGTCTTCGTTCTTGTGATATCCGCTCTGGTCACAATGCTATATGTCTGTATAGGCTATACGCAGGTTTTATATATTCTGAGCTTACTGTCAGTTCTCATATACTTGTTTTTCCATATTATTTCCTATTACAATACATAAAAATAAAATGTTCTCTATTCACAGAATCTTCCCCCTGATGCTTAAACGTATCGTTCAAGCATCCTTTATTCAGGTACATTATTACATTCGGGATACATTTCAGTTCATTTCCCCATCTTTGTAAGTCATATCATCGCACAAGTAGTCGTATTTACTGTTAACGACGAGAGACGTCGAATGGTCCGAGAAATGCCAGATAAATTCTAGGAATTCTAGCGGATAATGGATCACAACTGCGAGATGAATCGGACCAGTTAGATATGGACTTTTATGGGGCAAATGTCCGAGTGCGGAGTTATGGGAAGAATTTATATACGAAAGGGAGCCATCGAATAATTGGAGGCTGCGGTCCAATCAAGAGTAAAATAATAAGCAATCAATATTAATAAGTCAGCTGATCATCGAAGATGCCCATAGTAACAGTTTTGTGTTAATATATTTCTTCCTGTAATTTTCACCAGTAAAATATGTATATAATTTATTTATTTATTTATTAATTTATTTATTTATTTAAACATTTACAAATGAGACATAACAAACGATAAAACATTTAGGCGACTCATTTGGACACAAAACGGTATTATAAAGATAAAAAAACAAAACAACATGAGTCCAAAAAAATCATACATATTAGAAGGAATCCAAATATGTCGACGTCAGTGAGGCAGTACTCTTTCCAGAGTTTCCAATATTTTTTTTATGAATACTGCCTCACTGACACTGAAAATGTCCAAATCCGAGATGATTAGATTCAGCGTCCGAATTGCTCTTCCTACTGGCATCACCAAAGGCAGGTTGATTCTGCGTGACGAAGTAAAGAACAATTGATGTCGGCACTGCCGCAGGTGGTTATCAGTAACAAAAAGACCTATTCGCTCCAGAACATAGGGGTTCTCAATAGAGCCCCGAATCAGTTTGTAAAAATGTGATGTTAGTAATCCTTCCCTCCTTAGTTCGAGGGAGTTATACCCCAGCATACCCAAGAGAAATGCCGTTGGATAGAGCCAAGGATATATACCCCGTACTCTCTCATGTAGAGGGCTCTCAAGAATTTCTTTTGAACCCTCTCCAACATGAGAGAATACTGAGCCTCATGAGGACTCCATATCACTAAAATTAACTAACCATCACGCCGTATCCCCGGAGGTGTTGGCGGAAAGAATAGACCGCAAATACGCTAAATTAGTCAAAAATTGATTTTAACAACAAAAAACTATTATGCCGTATCTCCGGAAGCGAATGGACTTCCACACTAAACTGTTATATCCTGACACATCTCTCTAGGTTCCATCACATTCATACAGTGAGACATACACACTTGTCGATTTTTCTGAGATTTAACATGGCACGCCTTTATAATATAATCATAAATTGGATAATTTACAGAGCGTCATTTTTATGAATTACTCATCTCAAGTTTAAAGTTCAAACATTATGTGTTAAATTATTTTTATTTTGTTATTTTATTTTATATCATTGTATTTTATATTATTTGTTTTAGATTTTTTTGTGGATGTTGGAAAAAAGAAGGATGGAGTGCTGCATCCGTTAAAGTGTGACAGTCCATTCTTTCTGCCTACCCTTTCGGGGAAACGGCGTGATGGTTAGTTTTTCTTCTTCTTAAAGTGCCCTGTCGGGTCCCCCCGATGTGGGCGATCACTCTGGTAAACTCTTCCCTATCCTGCGCTGTCCGAAATAGCTCCTCCACGGTTCCGATTCCCGTCCATTCCCTCACATTGCGCAGCCAAGAGGTCTGCCTTTTCCCTGCCCCCCTGCGGCCATCTATTTTTTCCCTTCAATATTAGATGCAGCAAGCGATACTTCTCTCCTTGCATAACGTGACCCAGATAAGAAATCTTGCGGACTTTGATTAATGTCAGCAGCTGTCTATTTACTCCTGCACGATTCAGGACTTCTGTGTTCGTCACTCTGTCTGTCCATGGGATCCTGAACATTCTTCGGCGAAGCCACATTTCAAATGCCTCTAACCGGTTCATTGTATTCACTTTTAATGTCCATGTCTCACACCCATATAACAGAACAGACCACATATAAGGCCACCAGGACAAGAGTGGTCTAACCAACATTTTTTGAAAAATTGAGTTACTGGTCTAACCCACACCTATTTGTGACCTACTATAAAATAAAAATTAATCTCACCACCATTTCCAAGTGGAAACATAGATATCGCCATAAATACTTCTTTTTCTCCGACAAAAAATCAAAATATATGGAGTCAAATGTGGTCTATTATAAGTAACCATCAAAAAATATCCTTCAACTTTATATTTCCCAATATTTCAAAATACTATTCTAAATACATTCACCAAATAAACAAGGTTTATCACTAAAGAAGACCCTAACCCATATAGTTTTTTAAAAAAATGGGGAAAAAACGTCAAATTTTCAATCGCATTTATCTCCATTGTCAAAATTGGGGTTAGACCACTCTTGCCCTGGCGGCCTCATATAACACTTTAATATCCTATGGTTAGTTAGTTAGTCATCCGATGGTTAGTTAGTTAGTTATAATTTCTATAAACGTCTTACATCATTATTACTTTGGTGAAATTTTGTTTGAACTTGTAAGTCTCTACATATATTTTTCTTCCAACCACGCAGGCGTTGCCTTGATTAAATGAATATCATAAATATTATTCAAATAACGAATCGGAATTTATAATGAAAGAATCTGGTACAAAGTACTCGATTTTTTCGCAAACTGATTAATATTTTGCTTCATGGCATTTGAATTGCAAATTCTGCTACAATTTCGTTTCGTTCTCTCTACAGTAACGTAATTATAATACTTTAGTAATTTTGCATAAAAGAAAGAAAACAGATATCTTTAATAAACAATCTATTGCATTAAAGTAATTTATGTTAAAATGGAAGATCTCTTCTATCAAATTAGTTTAAATTAAATCTCACCTGGGAGTGAAATAAATCATACCAAACTGCATTATACATTCATATCAAAATTTTCTATGCAAAATGCTTTTTATACTTTCAGTTCAACACTTCAGTATAACTTAATCAATGTTTTAATTGGTATACAGTTATGGTATATCATTCATCATCATTACCACAAATAGAAATACATCGTCAGTTCAAAGGTAAAACTCATTAAGTGACATTTTGGTAAAAATTTTTTTTTGCAATTTCTGTATCAGACTTGTGAATTCTACGTCAGAAAATAATCACCAAGTGTATTTATTAAAGAATAACAGTTATTCTTTAATAAAAACACTTGGTGATTATTTCCTGACGTAGAATTCACAAATCTGATACAGAAAATGCAAAAATCTAATTTTTGACCAAAATGTCACTTAATGAGTTTTACCTTTGAATCGACGATATCGACTGAAGTAAATATGGCGTGAATCTTTGAGTTGGCTGAAGAAGGATGAAAGTAGGATAAATGCTGTAGAAATGAGGTCATTAAGAAGAATGTGACGAAATAACAAAGTATGATGAATATCTAATGATGAAGTAAGGAAGGAATGTAAGGCGGAAGAATGCGTGAAAAATGAAACTAATCAGGGTTCACAAAAATGGTTTGGAAATATTGAACGAATTATGAGGGAAGAATGGTTAAAAAATATATACAAGTAGTGTTGTCGGGGTTAAATGCATAACCCAGATAAACATATTTCATGAAGAAATATATGACACCAGTCCACTCAAGACGTCAGTCAACTCTAAACGTCAGCCAGTATCGCGATCTCGAAGATACACGAGTCTCCACTACGCAGTCTACGTACGAGAAACCTCCAACGACTCCTCGCTCCAGCCACTCGACGATACCGCCCAGCGAGCCCTCATCCTCTACGACTCACCACCGGACTCCGCCTCGCTGCCATCGACATCCAGCCACGCTCCATCACGAGTATATCATACAGTTACGTGTAATTACTTGTGATCCGCAATAAACGCTGAAACCTCCGCCGTCTTTCAACTCTCACCACAAATCCCCACAGTGTGAATGAAAGAAGAAGTCGAGAAATGACCAAATTAATCAATTATTGAAAGACGGCCATGTTCGAAATAGGAACAATCGACGAGCGTGCATGTCACGATGTGTGAACGTAGAAGAGGCTCGAGAGTTATGTCAGGATATAAACAATGTGGCAATCCATCCTCTCTGCCCACCCCTCCGGGGAAACGACGTGATGGTTAGTTAGTTAGTTTCAATAGGATCATTAAGATGGAATAATATGGAAGTATGTGTTAACAATGTAAACGGTACTAGAAATAGAGGAAGACCGAAGAAAACGTGGCTCGATCAAATAAATCAAAAATTGAATGTCGGGCATGTGAGGAATCGGAGAAATCGACGTTCGTGCATGACACGATGTATGCATGTTGAAGAAACGAGAGAAGTATGTTATGTCAGGAAAGAACCGTAGGCGGTCCATTCTTTTGGCCTACCCCTTCGCAGAGACGGGCGTGATGGTAAGTTAGTTAGTTAAATGGTATACTGCTAATAATTTTTTTTCTTCTCATTTTGAAAGGTAGCCACAATCATCTGATCTCATCATCAGACGATGGAAGTGAGGCAAAACCATTTAGAACTACGAGTATAAGACAAATGATTGAAATAATAATTGAAACATGTAGTTTTCGTTTTATATTAATTTATATATAATATAAAAAAAGTTTTGTTCATTAATAATTATCATAGGCCATTAGATGTCTAGTGTTGGACATAGGGCTCTCTTCCCGACTTCATTCTTCTTCTTCTTCTTCCTCAGCCTATTCCCGTCCACTCCTGGACAAAGGCCTCCTCTATTCGCTTCCATGTCACTTTGTCTTGTGCAGACTGCATCCAGGTTATTCCGACATGTCTGTTTAGATCATCCTTCCACCGTAGTTGCGGTCGTTCTATGCTTCTCTTTGTCGTCCACAGTCTCACGGTCCAAGCGATCATCTTGTCCATTTTTCTTCCGAACTTCTGGCTACGTGACCTGTCCATTGCCATTTTAGAGTCGCCACCCGCTGGATGATGTCAGTGACTTTTTTTTTCTCTCACCGTATCGTTTCTGACTCTGTCTCTTAGATTTATTCCTAACATTCCATGGCTCTTTGGGTCACTCGTAGTTTCTCGGCACTTTGTTTGGACAATGTTACAGTTTCAAGATCATACGTACCAACTGGCAGAACGCAGGCTTCATAGACTTTTCGTTTTAGGTTGATCGATATTTTCCGGTTTTTAAGCTTAGTCCACCGACTTCTATAACTCTTTATCCCTCGCCACTCTGTGCCATTTACCTCGTGTGACTTTTTTAATGTCATCAGATCATCTTACTTGTAGTCTGCTCGGGTTTCCGTGGCTAGGTCTCAGTCGCAAATCCAGGGTGTTTCTGGTTCACCAATCATCCGTTATCCTTACTATATGGCCGGCCCAATACACTTCAATGAAGCTATTTTGCACACAACATCGGTCCTTTCTCTGATCCATTAATGTCTTGTAGATTGATGTTCAACATTCTCCTCTCCATTGTTCTCTGGGTCACTCGGAGTGTCTACGCTTTTCTTTTTGTGAACGTGATTGTTTCGAACCCGTAAGTGAATACTGGGAGGATGTGCATGTCACACTTATATTTCTCCAGATGGTTCACGAATCTTTTGGACCTAATAATAAAGGACAGTCTAGTTTTTATTTAATAGAAATGACATGTTTTATTTTATGGGTATGATCTTTGATAATTGCTTGTGAAACATGTCCATTCCATATATTTTTTTTGAAACCCGACATTTTCGGTCAGTTTTCGGAATTTGCAAATCATCTTATTGAAAGAGATCATTTTATTAAATGGTAAAGTCCTAGCGAGATAAATCATCTCACTTCCATAATATGTTATAAAACTTCTAGAAAACGGACGTTTTCATCTAAATAATTTTTTTTAAAGGATTCAATATTTTGAATGCGATGTGAATATATTTATGACAAAAATATTTCTCAAGGTATGTCGGCTCATTTTTATGACCCTATTAAAAGGGTGATTTCGGATTGGAAATTTTTTAATTCGAGCAGCCAAAACAAAATTAAAATGATTGAGGGTAAACCGTTTGCGAAAAATCGGTAAACTTGTAGCGTTTAGTTATCCGTAGGGAAAGAGTATTATTCATTTGTACGATTTATACCCTTACAAATCTGATTGATTGTGCTTCTAAGTTAAGCTTTCATACTGCCAAAAAATAGATATTGTTTGAGTAATAAAAACGTGGATTTTGAACGTATAAAAGCAAACGTAAATGAGTTTTGTAGGTTCGGTACCAGTAGACAGCAGATACTATTCATAAGCGCATCTCTGAAGTCGACGCAAAGGTAGCTATCTCGTATACCTCAACGCATATAATCAAAATGAATGAAAAGTATTTTTATGGATGTTTTGTTCGACGACTGTAAACTTGCGACTGCCATACCAAAGATCTCGGCAGTGTTACTCTCACACTGTCTCTGGTCTGGTGTAGAATTCACGTGATCACATGTCATAAGAATCATTAGCGAAAAAAATGTATACTGTTATTGTGTTCAAATAACTTGCTGTATACAAATGTGGAAAGCAATGGGAAACTACCACATTAAAGCCTCATGTTGCATCCCAAGAACCAGCTAAAAAACGTGTCACTTTGCTGCAAACCAGCGGAGACGACAGACCGAGGAAAACAGGGCATGACCAAAATGAATCAAATTTTAAAGGTTGGTCATGTAAGAAGTCGGAAGAATCGACGTGCGTGTATGACTCGCTATATGAATGTGGAGGAATCTAGATAGGTGTGCCAGGATAGAGTAGTGTGCGGTCCATTCTCTAGTGAAAACGGCGTGATGGTTTGTTGTTGTTGTTGTCAAAACTGACCATATTCGTAAACAATTTTAAATATTTATATAATATCACTGATGAAGGGCTGGTTAGTCCGAAACATGTTTAATATTTTTATTTATTTTTTTAAAATTAATTTGAGTGTTATATACAAAGTATATGATTAAGTTTTTTCACAATTTTATGGGTTAGGTCCGAAACCGGTCACATTAACGAGAAAAGTTTTTTTAAATAAATGCTTCCTGCACGCTTCAGATGCATTGACAATCCGACAGACTTTAAATCTCACCTAAAAACCCACCTTTTCAAAATATCCCATAAAATGTAAACAACGGTTATCTGATTGCTGGTGTCACATGCAGCTCTCATGACTAAAAACATTGTCAAAGCGCCTTGAGGTGAGCTATTCACGAAAACAGCGCTATACAAATTAGCCTAATTATTATTATTATTATTATTACACTTAGGAAATTGAATATCACTTTATTTAATGCACAAAATATTTAAAAAAACACGACATGTGAAGATGAAGGTATGCTCCGAAACATGTGTTTTTTAATATTTTGTGGATTGAACAAAGTTATTTTCAATTTCCTAAGTAAATTATTACTATGGAATTCCACAGTGTTAATGCCTTCATCATCATCATCATCAGCCGTCTGTCATCCACTGCTGAATGTAGGCCTCTCCCAAAGCCCTCCACCGCCCCCTATCCATTGCCGCTCCCATCCATCCATGTCCAGCAATCCTCTTCAGATCGTCGGTCCAGCGGGCAGGGGGACGTCCAACTCTACGGAATCCTGTACGCGGTCTCCACTCCAGAACCCGTCTTCCCCATCGGCTGTCGGTTCTCCGACAGATATGGCCAGCCCACCGCCACTTCAGCCCGCCTATCCGTAGAGCCACCTCAGTCACCTTGGTTTGTTGTCGAATAAATTCGTTTCTAAATCTATCCCTCAAGGTTATTCCAAGCATGGCTCTTTCCATGGCGCGCTGGGCAACCTTGAATCTGTAGACTAGACCTTATGCCTTAGCGTTCAATAATTTTATTACTTCTTGAATCAATTTCTTCATAGTATGTTTATTCAGTCTACGTTTGTTTTGAAATAATTTCTCAGCAATAAAAATACTTCGTGGTAGCTTATAATAAAAAAGCTTAATGCAGTGTTACTTCTCAAAATAAATTAACCACAACCGACGAATTTTCTGAAATCCTGATACTCTATCTCCCAATCTCCTGAAAAAATATGAATTATGAGATAATAGTAAGATAATCCGAACTAAGTTCAGAATCTTGCTCGGCCTAATATTTCTGGCGCCATAACTCACACTTTAGCGGCAAAAGTAAACCCTCGAAAGATCTGAACCTTGGAGGTAAAGAACGATAACCCTTAGTTGTATTATGCTAATATTTTTCTTATATCATATTCTAGGAAGACTCGTAGAGTATGTCATAGTTAAGATATGTTTTATATAAATTTTATTTATTATTTTTTATGCGAAATGATCTGATGATGAATGTTAATAAGTCCAAGGTAATGATTTTTGAAAAGGAAGAAACCATGACAGTCTGCAACATTAGCGTGAATGGTGAAAACTTGGAGCAAGTAGTTGAGTTTGTGTATTTAGGTAGTATGTTAACAAGAGATGGGAGAGTGGAGAGGGATATTGAAAGAAGGGTTGGGGCAGGCAACAAAGTGAATGGTGCACTTAAAGTTGTCATCGCAAACAAAAACCTATCCAAAAAAGCTAGAATGGCAGTGCACAATGGTGTTCTTCTACCGACCCTTATGTATGGAAGCGAAGCATGGAACTGGCAAAAGAAGGATAAAAGTAGAATAAATGCAGTAGAAATGAGATCTCTTAGACGAATGTGTGGATACTCTGTGTATGATAGAGTGTCGAATGAAAATATAAGAAGTGAATGCGGTGCGAATGATGGTGTCATGAACAAAATAATGAAAGGATCATTAAGATGGTTTGGACATATGGAAAGAATGGATGAAGAATGAATGGTAAAAAAATTATATGTTAATGATATAAATGGTACCAGAAATAGAGGAAGACCGAGGAAAACGTGTCACGATCAAATAAATCAAATATTGAATGTCGGCCATGTGAGGAGTCAGAGAAATCGACGCGCGTGCATGACACGGTGTATGAATGTTGAGGAAGCGAGAGAAATATGTCAGGAAAGAAAGGTGTGGCAGTCCATTCTTTCTGCCTACCCCTTCGGGGAGACGGCGTGACGGTTAGTTAGTTAGTTAGTTAAATTTTATACGGTAGATATATTTTAAGTCTAAACGGCTCCTTCTTCTCTTTTCGGTGCCGTGTCAGGTCCCCCAACGTTGGCGATGACTACAGGAAAGGTATCTCTATCCTGCGCCACTTGGAACAGGTTTTGAACTCTTGTTATTCTTGTCCACTCTTTGATGTTCTGCAGCCAGGACAGCTGCCTTCTACCAACTCCCCGACGTCCCTCCACTTTACCCATTAATATCAGTCGAAGGAGTTGGTATTTTTCTCCCCTTACCACATGACCCAAATATGAGACCTTTCTAGTGTTCACACTTGACAACAGCTCTCTATTGGCTTTGGCTCTCTGCAATACGTCTGCATTACTGACCCTATCGGTCCACGGTATACGGAGCATTCTGCAGTATACCCACACTTCGAACGCTTCCAACCGGTTCATTACATTCACTTTCAGAGCCCAGGTTTCGCAGCCATATAGTAGAACAGACCATATATATAATAACATTTAATCATTATTTGTCGGAGTTTCAAGTTAAGATTATCGTTGCAAAATAATGTTCTCATTTTATTAAATGCAGCTCGCGCAACTTCAATTCTACATTTTATTTCAATGTCCGGGTCAAGGGCTTAAGGAACGTAAATTAATTTTATTAAACATTTAATATTTTTGGGTGAGACGAAATTCTATACCACTGTTATAATTTTTTTTGGCAAATTGAAATATTTACTAAAAATATACGAGTATATCTTCTTATTCTTTTAATAGATCTGATGACCGATGGCACAGTCATGTCTCCTGGGATGACGAGGTCCCGATGTCCATCCATATCTTAGGCGGTCGTCCAGGTGGACGGTATCCGGAGGGGATTTCGTAAGCGGGTGTGTATGCGAGTCTATCACTATCCATTCTGGCTACATGGTCTCTACAGTATCTCCTTCTGGATCTACTCCACCGAACTCTATCCTCTATTTCGCAAGTTTTTGGCGCTGCTTTCACTCAATGTAGTTCTAGTGTCAACCCTCATGTATGGAAGTGAAGCTTGGAGCTGGCAAAAGAAGGATGAAAGCATGATAAACGCCGTAAAAATGAGATTACTAAGAAGAATGTGCGGGAAAACGTTGTATGATAGAATACCGAACGATAAAATAAGAGAGAAATGTAAGGCAGATGACTGCATTATGGATAAAATTAAAAAATTATCCCTGAGATGGTTTGGACATATGGAACGAATGGATGAGAGTAGAATGGTTAAACAGTTGTACACAAGCAGCGTGTGTGGAAAAAGAAGCCGAGGACGACCGAGGAAAACATCGCATGACCAAATTTATCAATTACTAAAAGGCGGCCACATTCGAAGTCGGAATAATCAACGTGCGTGCATGGTAAGATGTATGAATGTAGAGGAAGCCCGAGAGGTATGCCAGGAGAGAACATTGTGGCGATCCATCCTCTCTACCTACCCCTCCGGGGAAATGGTGTGATGCTTAGTTAGTTAGTTTTTCTTTCACTTGTTATATTTGCATATATAATACAATGGATGGAGAAAGAATGGTTAAAAAAGTATACGTCAATGATGTAAATGGAATATGGAGTCGAGGCAGACCGAAGAAAATATGGCATGACCAAATTAATCAAATTTTAAAGATTGGTCATATTAGAAGTCGGAAGAATCAACGTGCGTGTATGACTCGCTGTATTAATGTGGAGGAAGCTAGAGAGGTGTGCCAGGAAAGAGCAGTGTGGCGTTCCATTCTCTCTGCCTACCTGTCTGTCAACGAACCCTTAAATACTGATCTAAAGTTGCCTATTGAAAAAAACGACATTAACTTTGGAAACATCTTAAATTATGTAAAAAGGACGGTTCTTTAATTTATTTACCCATTTTCGCATTAAAATAAAGTTCAAACCAAATGTGTAACACGTATTTTAATTAAAAAAATAACGTAATCCAGTTTACCTACGATATGATGCGATTTTATTTTGCTTTCCATCCCGTTTAATCCAGAACTTGGGCAATTAGGCTAGCACAGCTGCCCTTATCTTAATGGTTTATTTATTTACATAAATATTAGTACTATTACCGGGCAAATAATATGCAAATTCTCTGTGGATACACAAATAGTCTATTAGGACCGAAAGTCTTCATTAAGACGAAACTATTTCATTTGTAATCGCAGTTGCAAAAGCTTTTGTTTCGACATTAATATTAATAACTGAAAATATTTCATAAACTAGATATTATTCTTTTGAAATAAATATAGTTATACTTTGTATAACAACACTTTATTTTTACTGAACTCGGACATGTATCGGTTACAAGTAACCTTTATCAATGTATACAATTTTAACAGTCAAATAGAACAGAGCGGTCACTTATATACTAAATGGAGATCGAGCTGTGAAAGTAGAAGGGGTATAATTAGGATTGAAGAGATGGGAGATGTAACGGGAACATATCGAGTGGAAGGGGTATAATTAGGATTGATGAGAGGAGAGATGTAACGGGAACATATCGAGCATGGGAATTGAATTTAAATTCAGTTGGTTATTATATTTTCATATTTTTAATGGCTTCTTAAACTTCTAAATTGTTAAATGTTGGGTTTTTATTATTAATATGCAAAATTACAATAGGGTTTTCTTTATTAAATGTATGATTATTTTCAATTAAATGGTAAGCGAACTCCGAACAATTATTATTAGAAAGGCATCTTAGATGTTGTTTTAATTCTTATGTTAAAATTGCGCGTTGTTTTCCCCATGTGAAATCTTCTTAACATGATTAACTAACTAACTAACCATCACGCCGTCTCCCCGAAAGGGTAGACAGAAAGAATGGACTGCCACACTTGAATCGATGCGGCACTCCATCCTTCTCTTTTCGCCATCGCGAGAGACGCGGTGTGATGGGTTGCGAACCTCATCGCCACCAAAAGGCATCTCCCGCGCACACTTGGATCGTTCAACGTCTACATAACAAATCTAAAACATGATAGTTGACAAAAGCTCCCTGTCAACTCTAGCTCGCCTCAGGACTTCGGTATTGGTAACCATGTCTGTCCAGGGGATTCTATCAAACATTTGATAATGCCTTAGAAGAGCGACACATGTCATTCCCATAAAATATAATAACATTTCTAGGAAACTGACGTTTTCATGCGTATTAGGTATTTTAATTCATAAATAATCGTCGTTTTGGATTTCTACAGTGTTAACGCCATAAGTTTATCTAAAAAATGATTTTTAATTCTTAAAAAAATCTGTGTGAATGTTATTATAGGAATATTATAGGATCGTTATAACAATAATAAATAGTAATTTATCTAACTATTTCTAGGTCACACAGTGCAACCTAAACCTAGCTCGGGTGGCTTATAAACATCTCAGCCGAGCGTGACATAAAGGACAGGAGGCATTAACAATATCCTGGCAAGGGAGAGCATAAATCTCCCGCAAGAGGTGTAAGATTATGTTATCTCATGTCCTGAACAGCTGTTGCGGTTTCTTACGAAGTCCTTCTCTCACCTTGGTTGGCTCTAGTCCTTGGTACACATGATAAAACAGGTAACTGTAATTCACTATCCAAAATTGACGAAACACGTTAAACGTGCGAATAATTTACTAGTTATTTAATTAATACGACTGAAAAACGTGGATTTTCTAGATATTTTAAATAATGAAAAAATATTTTATTGTGCAAAAAAATCGTTTTAAAATGTATATTTAGTTAAAATTTGCTTGTGTCTTTGATCGGTTTCGGTAGCTCGGTGCCATCTTCTGGTCTTTATTATATTTCTTCTATAATTTGGTTCTGATCTGACAAATGTTATAAATATCTTTATAACATAATTTTATAATATTTAAAATATGTATGTTTATAATACGAGTATGTATCACTGAAGAAGGACTGGTTGTCCGAAACATGTCTATGTAATTAATTATTTTTTAATGCAATTGTTGTATATACAAAGTATAAAAAAAATAAAAAAATAAATGTATTATATATTTATAAATAACATTTTGAATGTATACAAATATTTGTAGACGAATAGTGGATTTTACCCATTGCGGGTTATCATTTTTAAGGATTAATCTCAATAGAGACAAAGATGCAAATTAGAAACAGAATATGGTGGTCGAGGCGTTTACGGGACTTATGACCTGTCATTTGTCGAGTTAAACGCACGTTTTATGTAATACAACATTCCCCATTCCGTCCTTCTTACGACCACTACGTCTGACAATTATTTTTGAAAGATGTATATATGCTGCTATGTTGAGAAACATTTCACATATTTTAGTTCAATCTACACTAGCGCCGTCTATTAAGATTAGATGCGAGCATTAAGCAGAAAATCTTTATAAATGTAATGTGAAAGGCTATCATCAACCCAATTATCACTGAAGGGCGGAATGAGGAATGTTTTATTACATAAAGCGATTGCTTAACCCAACCAAGAGGTCATAAGACCTGTAAACGCCTCGACCACCATATTCTGTTTCCAAATAATTCACAACTTCGTCTCTATTGAGATACAATTAATTCTTAAATACATATTCGATATAACGAGTAATTCTTATAACGAGCAAATTAAGTTGGTCCTATCTTCATAGTAATAACCAAGTTCGACTGTATTTATTTTACATGGAATTTTAGATCGTTGTTCAAGATACAATAAGCTGATACGTGATTTGAATTAACAAAGATGTACTATAGATTATACTAGCAAATCTTACGTAAAGACGGTATTATATACTCAAGTATTTAGGAGTCGGATTGCTTGCGGGTAGCACCTGATTACGTAGTCCCTTTCTCATCCCTTGTCCACGCTTCGCAAGTTTTCTCGCAACTTATCCTCGCGGGAGGTCCTCTGCCTCGAACTAACACTATTTTCTTGTTTACCCTTCCTCGGAGAAGGTGTACTTTGATAAAAATAACCCTCCAAATGAACCACTCCCGCTGTAACTAATTCAATAAGAGAAAACTCTTTTTGTACAGAGGGGGAAATAATTTTCCGAGAGAATCACTGCGTGAGTTTTCCACAGTTATTGATCCTCACTGGGTCAAGTTTTGTTTACGCATAACAATTCATCATAAAGCTTAGATGGTTAAGACATATGGAACGAATGTTATGTGTTAAATTTTGAATACATGCAGTGTTCATGGAAAAAGCAACTGGGGAAGGCCTAGGATAATATGGAATACTTAAAGAACTAAACGATGTATCCAAATCTGTAGGTTTGAATATGAACCTGGCAAAGACCAAGGTGATGGGCACGAAAAGGCTTGAAATCAACATGGATGGCCACAGAATTGAGAATGTCCAATAATATACATACCTGGGACACAATATTCGATTAGGCCGAGAAAACCAAACCGCAAAGCTAAAAAGAAGTCAAATGATTTTACTGAAATCTCTTGATGGAAGTTCATTTTAAATAATAATTAAATAAAACGATGATTTTTAACTACTTCCACTTTTGTCTTTATTTAGACAGCGACCGGTTTCGCCAGGCTCGCTGGCATCGACAGACTGGTCTCTCTGTCTCTCTCCTCTCGTCTCTCTCCCAGTCTGTCGATGCCAGCGAGCCTGGCGAAGCCGGTCGCTGTCTAAATAAATACAAAAGTGGAAGTAGTTAAAAAACATCGTTTTATTTAATTATTAACTAAAAAGAAGAATTGGACTAAGCTGGGCAGCTTTCGGAAACATGGGTTACATCCTTAAAAATCGGAAAATACCGATCAACCTGAAACGAAAAGTCTATGAAACGTTGGTACTTATGGTCTTGTACAAAACTGTAATATTGTCCAAACAAAATGCCGAAAAACTACGAGGACTCAAAGAGCCATGTTAGGAATAAGCCTAAGAGATAGAGTCAAAAACGATACGGTGAGAGAAAAAAACAAAAATCACTGACATCATTCACCGGGTGGCGACTCTAAAATGGCAATGGGCAGGTCACGTAGACAGAAGTTCAGAAGAAAAATGGATAAGAAGTTTGCTGACTTGGAGACCGTGGACGGCAAAGAAAAGTGCAGGGCGACCGCAACTACGGTGGAATGATGATCTGAACAGACACGTCGGAATAACCTGGATGCAAGATAGAGTGACGCGGAAGCCAATGGAGGAGGCCTTTGTCCAGGAGTGGATGGGAATAGGCTGAGAAAGAAGGAGAGAAGAATAATATGGAATGACCAAGTTAATGGCAGGGTATTTTTTACTTTTAAAACAACACTTTATTTAAAATGCAAATTAAATATGGACACAAACTGGTTTTGGGACACAGTTGCCTGTCATCAGTGAAGTTTGATATTGTATATATTTATAATATATAATATATATTTTTTTCTCATGAATGTGGTCTGCTTTGACCGATGAGAGAGAAAATATTTTTTTCAATTACTAAAAGGCGTTCACATTTGATGTAAGAAAAATCGAGGAGCGTTCAAGTTACGATGTATGAGTATAGAGGAGCCCGAGAATCTTTGTCAGGACAGAGCAGTGTGGCGGTCTTTCCTCTCTGCCTGCCCTTTGCGTGAAACAGCGTGATGGTTGGTTAGTTAGTTCTTCTATAGATGAATGTCATCATCATCGGGTGTCCCTCGTGTCCGAGAAAGACTGTCCTTCATGTTTGTGGGTCTGCATGTGACTGAACATCTTCCACATTGCAGATCTTTCTTATTTCAGAATTTCTTATTCTGTCTCGGAGTGTCGTTCCCGCAACGGATCGGGGAGTCTTCATTTCTGTGGTTCTTAGGAGATTTTTTGTTCTGATGGTGTCAGCTCTCGTTTCTACTCCATTTGTCATTATAGGACTACGACTACATTTGAATCTACAAGACATGCGTACGTCCTATAATGACATATTATTATACGTATGTATTTCTTAAAATATGAAGTGTTTTGATTTGAATACAAATATGACTAGATTTGAATGCTCATATCGAGAGCGATTGTTAAAATCATTGTAACAGTAAACTTGAAATTAAATTATTGTATATAACGTACGATACATCTGCAACGATGTTATCTTCCATGAAAATGTCATCCTAGATTGTATTTCAGAACTTGCAACGTGTCTTGAGTAGAAATTTCCAGAATATGTATTAGAAGCAAGCGAAGTTGTTAGTGGAAGTAACTAATATGAACCAGCTATGTATGGGTATTCCTCTGTCTTACCTACATGGTCGTATATTGAGAACAGTTCATTTAGAAATTGTAATCTGAGACTCGATGTAGGAAGGTGAGGCAATATTATACATTCTATAAGCTAGTTTTATTAATGCCTTCCCTGGATTCTAAAACAATTAATGTTTATGTATTTTTATATATAAATAAAAAAGTAAGAATGAACGGTGAAGAAACTACTCGCATATGTAAACGACTTATACGACGATACATAAAACAATTTTTTTTAATTTAACCGTCTACCTTTAACCGTCGCGTTGCCATGTGGTCAATTGAGTTTCCACTGCCAATTTAAAGTTGATTTTCTTAAAACCTATGGACCCTAATATTATAAAAAAAATTGTAATCCTCCATTGAAGTGTTCTCAATATTTCGTAATAAAAAAAAAAGCAAAAAATTACTTCCTTCATCCCAAAAAAAAATATTTTCTAAGACTGCCCTCACCTTCATTCGTGTTAAGGTAGAATTTGTTTTGCTAATATTTACAACTTTATCAAAAGTGACAAATACTTACTCGCTGTTTTGAACGTATTATAAATTATATCTTTGACCTTTTCAATAGGTACGTAATAATACCGACTGGATGAAAACGCAGCACGTAACTTAATAATATCAGAACTGTGAAAATATTAACACTTTACTAAAAGGGACAAATATTAATACGTACTCGTTGTCTTGAACGTACTATACATTTTGCCTAGGTGCCTTTATCCTCGCCCCGCCGGCCGCGGCGCGCAGACAAGTTTATACCCGATGTCCAGTCGCCCGTATGCTGTGACATATCAGAAATCGCATGGTTCCAGAAAAAAATTAATAATGATATGTTTTTCAAATAATCCATGTATGTTATAGATATCGATCTATTCCTTATGAAATTCCCTACAAGATGACATAAATTAAATTTTGATTCATCTAGTCATATGCTTGATATTTAGATAAAGTTAGCGGTAAACTGAACTTACCACATGGGAGCGAGCGTTTTGTTTTGAACACGGTACGTTAAGGGTTAAAAATACATTTCATTCGGATTTATAAAAAAAATAAACAATAATATTTTTAAAATAGAGTCAGGAGTGAGCATTACTTTTTTTTAATGTAAATAATTTTAATAAGAACTATAGTCTACTTTTTATAAGTTTTATTATAGTTTGTGGAAATGGCATATTTCGCCTTGCTAAGGCAGTATTCAGACATTTCATATTTATATTTTCATACGTACTGTATTAATGATAATCACTTTGTGTTGTGGATTATTATTTGAAATGTTTTTAAAAGAATGTAGTTGTTTCACACTTTTTTGTACTGTGTCAAAAAAAAACTACACTTAGAAAGAGCACCTTTGGCATGAAACATATTAAAATTTTACATCATTATTCAAGAAAAGAAAAATTACTTATTTTAATTACATTCACAACAGGTCGTTTCGGACGTTTTTTTATATTTTAGCTATTATATTGATTCTTGTGACATGTGATAGGTAGCCAATCTATCGCCATTTTTTATTGTCACGTGAATTCTACACCAGACCAAAGACAGTGTGACAATCACACTGCCATCGCCGGGAATCGAACCCAGGACCTTCGGCATGGAAGTCAGAGATCGTAACCACTCTGCCACGAAGGTCGTCGGTCTCTTCGGACATACCTTTTAGCAAGGGTGACAAAATAAAATTGTACTCGTTGCGGATAGTGCGGATGAATTACAAGTCTTGGTGTCGAGAATATAGGTATGCAAGTCAAACGATTTAATGATGAATGTCGGAAAGTCAAAGGTGTTAGTTTTTGAAAGGGAAAAGCAAAAGACAGTTTGTAATATATGTAAGTGTGAACTAAGAAAACTTGGAATAGGTGAGGGAATTTGTGTATTTAGGTAGCATGTTCACAGTGGATGGCCAAACGGACAGTGATGTTGAAACAAAGGTTGGTGCTGGTAATGGCAAGTGAATGGAGCTTTAAAAATAGTTATTAGAAACAATAATTTATCAATAAAAGCGAAAATAGCCGTTCACAATAGAGTTCTGCTACCAACCCTTATTTATGGAAGTGAAGCATGGAACTGGCAGAAGAAAGATGAGAGCAGAATAAATGGAGTAGAGATGAGGTCCCTAAGACGTATGTGTGGTAGAACGATGTACGACAGAATCTCAAATGCTGATATTAGAAAGGAATGTAGAGCGAAAGAAGGTATTATGAACAAAATTATGAAAGGATCGCTTCGTTGGTTCGGACATATAGAGAAATAATGGTTTAAAAAGAAGAAGAAAGAGAAGCCGGAAGAATCGACATGCGTGTATGACTCGCTGTATGAATGTGGAGGAATCTTTAGAGGTATTTCAGGATTGAGTTATGTGGCGATCCATTCTCTCTGCCTACCCCTGCGGGGAAACGGCGTGATGGTTTGTTGTCGCGACACTATCAGTGAATAAAAAGAAATTGTTATATTATAACAGTGTTTTAAATTTTAACAGTAATAATTTTAAACATTGCTACTAAATCTGTGTTACGCGTGGGTTTTATTTAGGATGAAGAAACACTGTCATCATATTCTCATCGATCTAATGAGGAACACAGAGGGTGGGAGGTTAACTCGAATTTCTTCGCTATGATATTACGCTTATGGATTTGTTGGGCTAACTAAAACACCTAACGATACAATTATCCGGGAGAAGTGCTCAGATTATCCGAGGGCGAAAGAAGGTCGAGTTTTGTTTTCCGTTGTTATTTGCTAAACAAAACCCCTGCGTTCGGATAATAAGAGCGTTATGTCTCTCGTAATACAATGGAGGGATGCTATATACGGCTGGAGAAATATTTTATCTCAATTTGATATTAAACAAACTGTACTTGTATAAGGATTAATTGTATCTCAATAGAGACGAATATGTAAATTGTTTTTTGGAAACAGAATATGGTGGTCGAGGTGTTTACAGGATTGGTTGGGTTAAGCGATCGTTTTATGGTTTTAAGGGAATGTTGTTTTACATAAAGCGATCGCTTAACCAAACCAATAAGTCATAAGTCCTGTAAACGCCTCGACCACCATATTCTGTTTCCAAAAAATAATTTACATCTTCGTGTCTATTGAGATACAATTAATTCTTAATGATTGACCCGTAATGGGTAAAATCCAGTATTTGTCTACAAGTATTTTTATACATTCAAAACAAAATGTACTTGTATTGTTTACCACTACAGCGTAGTTGATATGACGTTTTCGATAATAACTTATAATCCTTCTTCTTTTTCTCTTCGTATTCTTAGTGTAGGCCTAGTGGCCTGTTTCTCAAGAGGAATTGGCCTCCTGCGAAGTCGACCCAGCTGTAGATCCATCTCTTTGGTGGTCTGCCCGGGGGTCGTCTACCTTGGGGCTGACCGTGCCACACAACGAAGGGGAGTCTAGATGGATCCATTCTCCTCACGTGTGGATACCAAAATCTTCTCCTTTGCCTTCCCCACCTAACGACATCCTCGACCTCGCATATCTTCCTTCTCCGTGTTTCCTTATCTTCTCTTGCAGTGTCTTGCCAGATATCTGAACGTCTTCATTTCTGACACTGAGCGAGTTTTTTGTGATTATGGTGTCCACCCTGCACTCGATTCCATATGTCATGATTGGTTGCACACAAGTCTTATAGATTCTCACTTTGCTGCTGATCTTCATGTCAGGGTTTTTCCAAATTGAATTCTTTAAGCATCCTGAAATGACCGCAGCCTTGTTTATTTGCCTCATCACTTCACACGGTAGATCCGTTTTCCCACACAAGTCCACACCCAGATATCAAAAATTTTCCACCTGTTCCACTGAAACGCGCTCCACAGACACGCTACATCCCACATGAGAGAATACCACACTCTTGGTCTTTGCTACTGATATATAATCTGGTCTCCTAATACTCTTTCTTGGACACATTGTTAAATATAACATGATGTTTAATCCGTAGTATGTACAACATACGATTCTTCGATACAATCGACCATATCTTGGTTTTTCGTGATCTTAATAATCCATGATGATAAAACAATAAAAAAAGTTACTTTAGGAACCAAGATGAGGTTCTGTTTTAAAAATATATAGTTAATTAACCATCACGCCGTTTCACCTTAGGAATAGAAAGAGAAGATGGACCGCTACACTCCTCTCTCTATTTAAAACTATTGAGACTATGTTTTTTTATTTCATATTCATAAATGAAATAAAACGCTGTATTTTTTCAATGTTTAGTATATTTTCTCGTCGTATTTCTAAACATTGAACTTTCATTATTTTGTTCATACCACCATCATTCGCACAGCATTCACTTCTTATATTTTCATTCGACACTCTATCATACACAGAATATCCACACATTCGTTTAAGAGCTCTCATTTCTACTACATTTATTCTTCTCTCATCCTTCTTTTGCCAGTTCCATGCTTCGCTTCCATACATAAGGGTCGGCATAAGAACACCATTGAGCACTGATTTTTTGGATATGTTTTTAAGCATTCCTAACTAACTAACTAAATAACCATCACGCCGTCTCTCCGAAGGGGTAGGCAGTAAGAATGGACGGCTACAACTTTCTTTCCTGACATATTCCTTACGCTTCCTCAACATTCATACATCGTGTCATGCACTCGCGTCGATTTCTCTGACTACTCACGTGGCCGACATTCAATTTTGATTTATTTGATCGATTTATTCGTTCATTATTTCCATGTGTTTAAACCATCTTAATGATCTTTTCATTATTTTGTTCATAAAACCATCATTCGCACCGCATTCACTTATTATATTTTCATTCGAGACTCATCATACTCTAGAGTCGTTCGTCGTAGACTATTCACACATTCATCTAAGAGATATCATTTCTACTTAATTTATTCTACTCTCATCCTTCTTTTGCCAGTTTAATGTTTCTCTTCCACACATAAGGGTTTTTAAAACCGTTTAGGATATTCCTGTATAGTAACGGATATAAAAGAGATTGCTCTCGTATTGTCGTGTCGTGCAAAATACATAATTTCCTCTAAACAAGATAATTAGAGGATGTTTGCTTGTCCCGAACGAGAGGAACGTGTAAACTATTGAAGCTGTACTGAATAGAGAACAGTGTAAACCCAACGCGGGATGTGCGATTCAAATTTCAGTCATTCAGTGACTGGAGTAAATGGAAGATGTAATGACTTGTACCTCGAACCACCGTACATGGAATTGTTGGAATATAAGCGGTTTAGCGCCATTCGTTCGATTCAAGTTTAACCGCAAACCGTTGATTAAATTAATGGAATTCCCAGCGCTTCGGGGCAGTCAACAGTGTAAAACGTTTCGATTATTGGATTCGCTTAACCTGTTAAGGTCTATTCACACTGGACCGTCATCAGACGATACCGACACGTCACGCGTTTGAGTTAAGAAAATAATCGTTTGGTTTGTTTTGATGGTGTCTTGTTACTTTTAATTAATGCTGATTCCGTTCATATTATATTTAAATTCCGAGATAATCGCCTTCTCTACGGCGAATTTAAATGGTAGTAAAAATGGTATAATATTTTGTAAAAAAGAATTATATACTGTAGGAAACATATCCTGAAAAATATTGATCATTTTTATTAAGTGTTGATTTTATGTAGGTAGGTGCTTTCTTCGACAACCCTCGACGGCAATTTTATCATAGCATTTGTGATAGTCGGTGAGATTCATGGCTATTTTTATCGTGACGTGTCGGTATCGGCTAATGACTGTTCAGTGTAAATGGACCTTTAGGGTACGGTCACACCGGAAAAGTGTAATTAAAAAGTTAGGTACTCTTTTGATATCTGATATCCTGGGAATTAAAATAAGCGATGTGAATACATTATTTGTTTTTGAAGTAAAAACTAAATTTTATTGTATATTTATATATGTGGAGAGGGATATTGAAAGAAGGGTTGGGGCAGGCAACAAAGTGAATGGTGCACTTAAAGTTGTCATCGCAAACATAAATCTATCAAAAAAAGCTAAAATGGCAGTGCAGTGCTGTTCTTGTACCGATCCTTGTATGAAAGTGAAGCATGGAACTGGCAAAAGAAGGATGAGAGTAGAATAAATACAGTAGAAATGATATCTCTTAGACGGACGTGAAATAAATCGGTTAATGATAGGAGTGACTAATGCAAATATAAGATGTGAATGATATGCTAATGAACATGTTACGACCAAATTAATGAGAGGGTCATTAGGATGATTTGGACACATGGAAATAATGAATGAAGAAACAATAAAAAATAAAGTATATTTTATCTTAACGACCTTAATTCCTTATTAGAGGAAGAAAAAAGAAAACGTGGCACGATCAAATTAATCAAATATTACATGTCAGCCACGTTATAACTCGTAGAAATGTATTAATATGGAGGAAACGAAAGAAGTATGCCAGTAAAAATAGTGTGGCTAACCCCTTCGGAGAAACGGCGTGATGGTTCATCTTCTTCTTCCTTAGTCTATTCCCGTCCACTCCTGGACAAAGGCCTCCTCCATTCGCTTCCATGTCACTCTGTCCTGTGCAGACTGCATCAAGGTTATTCCGACGTGTCTGTTCAGATCATCCTTCCACCGTAGTTGCGGTCACCCCGCACTTCTCTTTGCCGTCCACGGTCTCCAAGTCAGCAGTCTTCTTGTCCACTTTTCATTGCCATTTTAGAGTCGCCACCCGGTGGAGTGACCTTTGTTTTTTCTCTCACCGTATCGTTTCTGACTATGTCTCTTAGGCTTATTCATAACATGGCTCTTTCCATGGCTCTTTGGGTCACTCGTAGTTTCTCAGCACTTTGTTTGGACAATGTAACAGTTTCAAGACCATAAGTACCAACTGGCAGAACGCAGGCTGATGGTTAGTTAGATTCTAAACAGGGATAATACTCAAATTTTAATAAAAAATATTTAGTAAATATTTCTAAAACAAAACAAGAAATATAAAGATTTTTTATATTTACCAGTATTGTTGTGCGTATAACACGTGTCGTAATTTATATAAGCTTTATCTAAACCCCTTTCTCGACGTTTCGTTTGTCGAAGTTATGATTGATGGTGACTTGAAAGAAATTCACAAAATCTGATGTACAATGTATTATCGTACAGGGTGAAAGAAAATTCTATTTGAATATCATTTAAAAACTGTATTTTCCCAAAATTTTCTCTTTTCACAAACGCGTTTCTGATTGTGCACACCCTTTTTCAGTGTAAAAAAATATTTTAATTTTTTTTAGTCTTTTAGTCTGGGTTTGTACGGTCCGAAACTTAATTGTGAAAAGTACAAAAAAAATTTTAGAAAATAAAATGTCTTTTCAAAGATATTCGGCGAATCCACGACATAACTTGATGTTGAATAAAGAAGAAAATGTTTTTATTATTTTTAATAAAAAGATTTAACAAACGTGAATATTTAGTATTAATTTGGATAACTATATATTGTAGCACAACATGTTTCAAATTATTTTGACACCACGTAGAAACTGCTCGCTAGTATTTGGTACGAGAGCAACGTGAATCTTATTAACTTTTAGATAATCTAATGATTTCACTGAAATCTCTTAATGGAAGTTAATTTTAAATAATAATAAAATAAAACGATGTTTTTTTAAGTACTTCCACTTTTGTCTTTATTTCGACAACGACCCGTTTCGTCAGGCTCGCTGACATCGACAGACTGGTGATACTATTGCACTTAGTCCTTTACGTACATACAGATCAGGGGTGGTAATCATGATTCTATACAAAAATAATCTTAAAATAATTATGTAAAATTAACTTCTTCTACTTCTTCTTCCTTATTTTAGACTGTGAATCTAGGTATGTGGTCTGTTCTCTAGAGTGTTGCTCCTCCTGTGAGGTAGATTCCCAGCTGTCCTTCCATCTTTTAGGAGGTCTTCTACGAGGACGAGTCCCATGAGGTTGATTATGCAATGCAATATAGGGGAGTCTGGTGGTGTCCATTCTTTGAACATAATTGTACCAGTACCTTTTTCGCTGTCTGCTCCATCTTATAATATCCTCAACCTCACATGTCTCTCTTATTCTGGTGTTCCTCACGCGATCCCTAGTATGTAATCGTCCTCAGTGTCTTCATTTCGGAAGTCCTCAAAACTTGCATTAAAATTAACTGAAACTAACTGAATTTAAATATTGGTATTACAGTTATTCAAGAGGTTATACTCGTATTAAATCCGAATTTTGGTGCGAAAAAAATTAGTGTTTGAAACCATTTTTGTCAGTAATTTAATTTATTTTAAAAAATCCTACAAAACAAAATTATTATATTATGTTTTAATCTGTTTAGACCCAAATTTGAAAAAAAAAAATATATTTTAAGTTATCGCCATATCTGTTGGACCCTGTTCCATAATTCGGTGATGATTGTAACAACTTACAGGTTCATCTTAAATCATTCAAATAAAAAAAAAAATTAATAGTTAATCTAGTGCCCGATGGAAGAACTTTTTTTTAAAAAAACTTCTATTTTTTATAAACAATTAACTGTTGCATTTTTCATTGTAAATCCGTGAGTAAATTATCAGAGGTCGGCTTTTTGTTTAGTAAAAAAATAGCTTCGATCAGGCACTAGATTAACTATTAAAATAATATATGTTCTTATTTGAATGATTTTGGATGAACCTGTAATTCTTTTGGGAATGTTGGGGTCTAATTCTCTGCAGCTTCGAAGAGACGAGTTTCTCATAACCCATTTCTTTAAATTAATTAGGGGATATTTTGAAAACTCAGCCGTGCTGGAGGGTGTAGGTCTCTTTATTTCCGACAGATATCTCCGACAGCGCCAGCATAGATTGTTCTTTCTTCCGGCCGCAAGAACCAACCTGCCTCTAATAATGTCGGTGGGAAGAGTAATCAGTCTGCTGAACAAGATTTGGACTTACCTACAAAGACCTCGGAGATCAACGTCTTTCATGAAATTTAATTGTGTCTCAATAGAGACGAAGATGCAAACTGGAAACTGAATATGGTTGATCAAGGTGTTTACAGGACTTATGACCTGTCATTGGTTGAGTTTAGCGCACGCTTTATGTAATTACAACATTTCCCATTCCACCTATTTTTTATGACCATGTAAGACAAATTTTTTGGAGGTTGTATATATGTTGCAAATCTATGCTTAACTTCACATGACAGTTTCAATACGCCATCTATGTAGATTTTGATTACATATGTTAATCTTTTTAAGATTAATCTATATAATCCACACGCTAACGCCATCTATGGAGATTAATTTTTAGCATTTAGCAGAACTACTTTATTAACACAATGTGAAGGCTATCGCCATTAGCACATTGTTAGAAGCCGCCTAGAGATGTCACTCTTATCTATATGCCAAAGAATTGACCAGAATGATTACAATATATTTTGTGAATGTATACTTATACTTGTATACATTCACAAAAAACGTATTTCATATTAGTGAAAGTACGTTAAGAAGAAAAATGCTCTTAACTTGTATCTTAGTATCTTGTCTTCCTAAAGTTGAACCATCTCTCAAGCGTTCCTGATTCTTTACCCTTTCTCAAATAGATGCCTAAAACTGTAATTATGTTTGTAATATCTTTTGAGAGAATAAATAAACTGATAAACTGAAATTATAATGGTCACCGCAAATAACTACTTTTGGAACAGGGTCCAACAAACATGACGATAACTTCTTATGTATATATTTTTTTTCAAATTTGAGTAAAATCAAAACATAATATAATATCTTCCATATTCGCCATACTTTGTGTTGTAGATGTTTTATTTCTCATTTTTTATTTATTTGTATACTTTGTAAATACAACACTATTAAAATTACATATCTGACATGTTTCGGACAACCAGTCCTTCTTCAGTGATACATATTATAAAGATAAAAAAAAAAACAAACAAAAACCATCACGCCGTTTCCCCGCAGGGGTAGGCAGAGAGAATGGACCGCCACACTACTCTATCCTGGCACACCTCTCTAGCTTCCTCCACATTCATACATCGAGTCATACACGCACGTCGATTCTTCCGGCTTCTGACATGACCAACTTTTAATATTTGATTAATTTGGTCATGCCATGTTTTCCTCGGTCTACCTCGACTCCTTACTCCATTCACATCGCCAACGTATACCCTTTTAACCATTCTTTCTTCACCCATGCGCTCCATATGTCCGAACCAACGAAGCGAACCTTTCATAATTTTGTTCATAATACCTTCTTTCGCTCTACACTCTTTCCTAATATCAGCATTTGAGATTCTGTCGTACATCGTTCTACCGCACATACGTCTTAGGGACCTCATCTCTACCGCATTTATTCTGCTCTCATCTTTCTTCTGCCAGTTCCATGCTTCGCTTCCATACATAAGGGTTGGAACCAGAACTCCATTGTGAACGGCCATTTTCGCTTTCATTGATAAATTCTTGTTTCCAATAACTACTTTTAAAGCTCCATTCACTTTGTTACCCGCACCAACCCTTCTTTCAATATCACTGTCCGTTCGGCCATCCGCTGTGAACATGCTACCTAAATACACAAATTCGCTCACCTGTTCCAAGTTCTCTTCATTTACACCTATATTACAAACTGTCATTTGCTCTTCCCTTTCAAAAACTAAACACCTTTGACTTTCCGACATTCATCATTAAATCGTTCGACTTGCATACCTCATACATTCTCGACACCAAGACTTGTAATTCGTCCGCACTATCCGCAACGAGAACGGCGTCGTCCGCGTAAAGCAGACAGTTTACAGACAGATCACTCATCTTAGCACCAGCATTTATACCTTTAAGTTCTTTCATACACTTGTCCATATACAGATTGAACAACCAAGGGGACATCACGCAGCCCTGCTTAACACCCTTCGTGATATCAAACCAGGGCGTGATGTCCCCATTTACCCTAACACTGGCAGTGCTCCCTTCGTAGAGAGAAGCAACCGCCCGTATCAGTTTTGTGCTCACTCCGTATTCGGACAAGATTGACCACAGTTTTTCTCTGTTCACTCGATCATAGGCTTTTTGCAAATCGACAAACGCACAGAAAAGCTTACGGTTTTTGGCCATAAACTTCTCCGCAAGCGTTCGAAGTGCAAAAATCTGATCCATACAACCTCTTCCGGTCATAAAAGCGCCTTGCACATCCCATACTCTTTCAGTCGTCGTCTTTTTTACTCTTTCTATTAAAATTCGACCGTAGAGTTTACCAACGGCGCTTAATAGGCTTATTGCCCGGTGATTTCCACAGTCCATACGAGACCCCTTTCCCTTATAAAGAGGCATGATAACAGCCCTCCTCCAGTCGAGCGGCGTATATCCCTCCTCTAAACACTGGTTAAAGAGTCTATATAACCATGCTGAAACCACCGGCCCACCGTTTTTGATAAACTCTAAGGCTACACAGTCATATCCGACAGCTTTTCCACCTTTCATACATCTTACAGCACTTACTATCTCGTTCAAATTTATTTCAGTAATTTCACTTCCGCTGTTCGTGCAACTCTCATTTGTAAAGCTCATTCTTATTGAAGTCATTTCATTGCCATACATATCTTTAAAGTACTCCATCCATCTTCCTTGTATACTTTTGAAATCAGTAATCATTCTTCCCTCACTACTTAAAATTGCTTTCGCACAACCACTTTCGGGAGGATTTCGGGCTTTTTTGACTTCCTTCCAGAACATTTTTATGTTGCTCTGGAAGTGATTTGTCATCTTAAGTCCGTCATCCTCCTTCATTTTATCCTTTTTCGCTCTCACTTTCAACTTGACGTTCATCTTGCAAACTTTGTACGCTTCTTTCGCTCTTTGATATTTCACACAATCACTTTTATCCACAGACAACATATTTAACCATGCATCCTTCTTTTCTTTAACAAGATTTTTTATACAGTCATCCCACCAAGCATCTCCATTTCTCCTCCCTTGCACACATGTACCACATACCTCTTTCGCTGCTTCACATAGACTTTCTTTCAGTTTCTTCCAGGTCTCATCTATGCTTATACATTCCGATTCTCGATCACTAAGACTATCATTCACTTTCATCATAAAACTCTCTTTTACGCCATCGTTTTGTAGTTTTTCAACTTTTACTCTAGACGGGGCGGTCACTGTCTTGTTCCTCTTGGTGCGCCAGCCTCGGAACAAATTTACCTTTGTTACCACCAAAAAGTGGTCTGTTCCGAGTTCGGCCCCTCTGAACACTCTGGTATCTACAGTGTCCGCCCGTAATCTAGAGTCCACGATGACGTAATCGATCGTCGTCCTTTCATTTCCTCTCTCCCATGTATACTGGTGGATCCTCTTATGGTCAAACATCGTGTTTGACACAAAGAGGCTCCACTCCAGGCACACACCAAGCAATCTCTTTCCATTATCATTCGTTCTACTATCACCATACTTTCCGAGACATTCTTCATAACCAGCCCTTTGAATTCCTACCCATCCATTCAAATCTCCTGCTATAATAATTCTTTCGTTCGCATTTTTACTCGCTGCTATCTCGTTTACTCTATCCCAGAACTCATCTTTCACAGCTTCATCTTCGCTATTAACAGGAGCATACCCAATTATGAGTAGTACTCTTGTCAATCCAATTTTGAAGCGGATCCACATTAGTCTAGGATTCACACATTCGTATCCTTTCATGCATTCTATCATCCTAGGAGCTAAAATTGCTGCCACACCCTGGCCTCCTCTTTTTTCTTGTGGTACCCCTGACCACAAGACGACCTTATCCCCATGCTCTCTGGATCCACACTCTTTAACCATGCATTCAGTCACACACAGAATATCTAAACATTTATTCTCAAATTCATCGCACATCTCATTTAACTTCCCTTCCATACCTCCTCTTATGTTCCAAGTACCGATACGGCACTCCACTCTCCTCTGTTCGCCCCCGCGGGAAAAGCGACGTGATGGGTGGCGGACCTCATCGCCGTCTACAGGCATTTACCCGCATCAACTTACAAACTACCTTAAAATTAGTTACATTATATTATTAATACACATTTTAACATTTCAAATATCCTATACAAAATAACACAATATATACATATTTTTTCCTCCGGATTATCCTAAATTTACAGTATAAACACAAACTTCTCTAAGAAATAAATACTAATTGTGGGTTTTACCAAAATAAAATTCAAATTACAATTAAAATTACAGTTCTTTGAACGCACAAAATTCTTGGAATTATAATAAACAAATTTGGTCAGGAGACGGTGGCTTTAGCAAACATCCTCGGCGCATGAGGAGGTGTGCTTGATGATGATGAAGGTGATGGATGCCGAAGATGATTGGTTGTAGCACGTACTAAACGCTGTTGAAGATGACGACGGGAAATCCAAGAGCGGTATTGACATTTTCGAGGCCATCACGCTTCCTCGGAGTGGATTGAGCCGGCATGAGCTTCTTGGGTGGCGGTGTGTAGGCATACGATGAAGTAATAGAACTACGGATACGAGTACGTAGAATACTGTAGACGGAGAACAGCCTAAAGGTGTACCGGGCGAAATACACGTGGCGGCATTTGCACGCCGTGATTTGCACACGTGATGTGACGGCGCATGGCGAGGTAGGTCCACGTGGAGGCACTTCAAACAGCGGCAAAAACACAAACATACGAAGAAGATACACTGATGATCAAAGATGAGTGGCACAAACAGGAAGCAGAAAAAAAAAAACAGAAAGATTCTGAAGCGATCACAAGATGCGAAATAAACAGAAAAAAATTCAGGAGCGATCACAAAATGCGACCGCTCGCCACGGCGGCCGGGCTAAGACTCTCAGATACATATTTTAAATATTATAAAACTTTGACAGACAATCTGTCAAAATTGATCATATTTGAAAACAATTTAATAATATTTTTAATTTGTATCTTTATAATAATATGTCTCACTGAAGAAGGACTGATAAAAAAAGAAAAAGACAAATATAATGTATATATTTTTATTAGTTTTCATTATTTAAAATGAACTTCTACCAAGAAATTTCAATTAAAAATATTAATTAGTAACACCTTTTTTATTTTATAAATAAAAATTATTTATTTTATTGTATTATTTTATTATATTATTGTATTTTACATAATTTGTTTTAGATTCATTTTGTGGACATTGGACGATCGAAGTGTACGCGGGAGATGCCAATTTGTGGCGATGAGGTTAGCAACCCATCATACCGCGTCTCTCGCGGGGCGAAAAGAAAAAGACGGAGTGCCGCATCGGTTAAAGTGTGGATGTCTATTCTTTCTGCTCACCCTTTCGGGGAGACGGCGTGATGGTCAGTTATTTTTTTTGTTTAGTTGGATTTATAAAATATTTAAAATACTTGTTTTTTCATACCTCTGACTACCCCTAACCCCTTTTAAATTAATAACACTTGACTTTTATGATTATACACCACTGATGCATGTCATTTTATCATCCCTTGATAGAGGCTTTACTGTAGCGGTAAAATACAGAGTTAATATGAACGTTAACAATTTCCCAGTTTAGTTCATATAAAATTTATGCCGTGGCTCGTTTAGATAAGAGTTACAATGAATTTGAAACACCGTGTGCGGGTACAAAAGGACGGATTTATAATGGATTTTACGAATCCTTTCAAAACTGAATACACACATCGCAATATTTCACAAATACGGCGGGTAGGTCACGATAAAATTGTTATTTCATGCAAAAGGGCTTATGGTAATGGTTACGACATGTTGGCGTCGATGTGAATTTAAATTTTAATGAAATTTCTTAAGCCCATATAAATTCGGGTTCTATCATTTAATTGAGATTCGTCCCACAACTATCACATCTCTCGTAGCTTTCTGCTGCTTCTGCTCTCCTGGTAAAACAATTTAGAAAAATCTTCTTTTCGGAGTGCCGGGTTGAGATTCGTGCCTTTGAAAAATTACGCCATGTTCTCACTTCCAAAATACCACAATGCCTCAAGACTAAAGTCTTCAACCAGTGCGTCTTGCCAGTCATGACGTACGGAGCCACGGAATCGTTAGAGAATCGTTAAAGAAAAAAATCAGAGTAGCAAGAGATTACCAGGAAGGTCGACGATGAGATGGAGAGATGGCTGGACATCATCATTCCAGCGCCCTTGAGATAATTAATTCATAAAAGTGGCGCTCTATAAATCATCCAATTTATTATTATTATTATTCCAGGCCAGCTCACCGTCATAAACAGGACATACGAAGAAATTGACTTGTGACTAAATATATTACGAACTAACCATCACGCGTTTCCTCAAAGGAGTATGTAGAGAACATCTTTCTCTACATTCATACATCGTAACACAACCGGTTGTCGATTTTTGAATAATTTGGGGAGGCTATGTTTCCCTCGGCTGTCCTCTGCTTGGTTTTTCATTGCTTATATACAACTCTTTAACCATTATTTTCTCATCCATTCGTTCAATGTGTCCAAACTTCTGAGTGATATTTTTTTAAGTTTTCTTTAGGATGCAATCATCAAAATAGATACCGGATACTTACATTTTCTTATTTTGTCGTTCGGTATACTTCCTTACATTCTTCTTAGTGATATCATTTCTATGGAAATTATCCTAATTTTATTATTCTTTTAGCATCTTTAAACTTCACTTCAAAAATTAAGACCAGTCTGTCGATGCCAGCGAGCCTGGTGAAACCGGTTGCTGTCGAAATAAAGACAAAAGTGGAAGTAGTTAAAGGACATTGTTTCAAACTTTCGCATGAAACACTTAATTTGTGGTGTGACATTATAAAACAAATTAATAATACACTTTTAGTGTTTGTATCTAAACCACTTTATTTGGTAACACCAAACGGTTTCGCTCCCGCCGGAGTTTCGTCAGGGTGAGAGAGTAATGATCATGACTCACCGTTCTATTCGTCTATGCGCACACTTTCTCTTACCCCTCTTTCTCCCATCCATTCATTCTTCATTGATTAAGTAAAGCTGTACGCTATCTTCAAATATATCTATTTAACTGCTTAGCAACTGTTAAAAAAGAAAATTATATTAAATAACATCCTAAAGCTAAGAAATTTTCTGTGAACAAACTTGAATTATGATTAAAAACTTCATTAGCCGACGTGGAAGATTTTGTTCGAAGAAACGTCACCTGACAGACAGTTCTTACAGATCTTACAAAGTTTAATATCGTAAAAGCATCCATTATCGAGACCTTCCCTAGAATAAGGGGGTGTTTTTTCGTACTTGTCTATCAAATTTTAGAAGAAAAACATTGGACAAAAAGAAAAATATTTTTATCCCGAAATTCATTTCTTTTTTCTTTATTGATAAAACAAGTTAAGTTTTAAATAAACTAAAGGCGTTAGCACTGTGAAATTCCGCATGATGAATTTACACGAATTAAAACACGGTTACTTGAAATCATTGTCAAAATACACCTTGCAGTAATATCATAACGATGTCTACTGACCCTTTTCTTTGAAACGGATGCAAGCGCCATCTCTTGGTGTCTTACAATATTCACCAATGAATACACATTAAAAAAAAAGAGTTTATATCAATAAAAACTCTAACGCACCTAGAGATAAGAGATAGCCTGTGCATTAATTTTTTTTTTTTTTAAACCTTCTGCGAAGTAATATTAAAAGCGAATGAAAGTATTACGAGTATCAACAAAATATTGAAAGGATCAAAAAGATAGTGTGGAAACACGCAAAGCATGAATGAACGAATAAAATCAAATATACATATGTTAATACATAAAAATTAATGATTGTTTGTTTGTCTCTGATTTTCTCGAAAATTGCTAATCCGATTTCGCTGAAAATATCTCAATTTGTTCACATTAGTCCCAGGAAGGTTTTTAGTTTGTATGGCATCCAATTATCTTCTTCTTCTTGTTGCATTCGAAAACGCGCTTGTTATAAATATAAATTAATGAAACTTGTTAAATTCATGAAATATAAAGAGATATTAAGCTCATAAAAACACGCAATTCACATTATTACTTTTTAAATCGCCTTATGAAGAATGAAGAAAGATTGGTAAAAAAGGAATAAGTTAACGATGTAAATTGAACTAGAAATAGAGGAAGACTGAATAAAACGTGGCACGATCAAATTAATCAAATATTGAATGTCGGCCACGTGAGGAGTCGGATAAATCGATGTGTATGGATGACACGATGTATGAATGTTGAGGAAGCGAGATAAGTGTGTCGGGAAAGAAAAATGTAGCAGTCCATTATTTCTGCCTGCATCTTCGGAGAGATGGCGCGATGATTAGTTGGTTAGTTGGAGTTTCTTATAAAATATATTTCTTTAACCTTTGCCAAAGAAATATTAATAATTAGTGAAAATTTTCTCGCAATCGCTTATGTATTTGTCTTCTTCTTCTTCTTCTTCCTTGTTGTAAACCTATGTGGTCTGTTCTCCAGAGTGTTGCTCCTCCTGTGAGGTAGATTCCCAGCTGTGCTTCTATTTTTTAGGAGGTCTTCCACGAGGACGAGTCCCATGAGACTGATTATGCAATGCAATATAGGGGATGTATTTGTCGAGTCTATTTGTTTCTTCTTATATACAACAAGTCATTTGAACCCAATTACTGTATAAATTTTATTCTAGCTATTATATTGATTCTTATGACATGTGATAGGTAGCCAATCTATCGCCATTTTATTGTCACGTGAAATCTACACCAGACCAATGACAGTGTGACAATCACACTGCCATCGCCGGAAATCGAACCCGGAATCTTCGGTATGGAAGTCAGAACCCTCACCACTCTGTCATGAAAGTCGTCTACTGGTTCTATACACATGGGAATTACCTTTTATATACATACTCGTATTTTAATTAAAAAAATGTTTCCTGCTATTATGCTTTTACCTATTACAGATTAGATTAGAGAAACTAACTAAATAACCATCACGCCATTTCTCCGGAGGGGTAGGCAGAGAGGATGGATCACCACAATGCTCTCTCCTGGCATACCTCTCGGGATTTCTCTACATTCCTACATCGTACCATGCACGCACGTCGAATATTCCGACTTCGAATGTGGCCGCCTTTTAGCAATTTATTAATTTGGTCATGCCATGTTTTCCTCGGCCGTCCTCGGCTTCTTTTTCCACTCACGCTGCTTGTATACAACTTTTTAACCAATCTACTGTCATCCATTTATTCCATATGTCCAAACCATCTCAGGGATCCTTTTTTAATTAACTCCATGATGCAGCCTTACATTTTTTTCTTATTTCATCGTTCGGTATTCTATCATACAAATTTTTCCCTCACATTCTTCTTAGTAAACTCATTTCTACGGCGTTTATCCTGCTTCTTTTGCCAGCTCAAAGCTTCACTTCCATACATGGGGGTTGGCACTAGAACTCCATTGTGTACTGCCATCTTTGCTTCTGTGAATATATTTCTATTTGCAGTAATGACTTTGAGTGCGCCATTTATTTTATTCCCAGCACCAACCCTTCTTTCGATGTTTTTCTCCATTTTTTCGTCTCTTGTAAACATGCTTCCCAGATACGTTAAATCGGTAACTTGTTCCAATTTCCCGCCCATCGCACTTATAGTACTTATATTACATCGTCATACATTCTTCATACATACATTACATAGAAAATTATGTTGAAGAACTATTATATAATAAAATGATGAAAGGTTCCAATAAGAAATAACAAAAGTAGCAGAAAATAGTTTTTAATGTATTTGTAAAAATGCTTAACAACTTCGGTGTTTCTAAAAGGTAATTCGTGGTTGAAAACACCCTTACTCATAGCAAAAAACCTCTCCCCCTAATTGACTCTCAGATGGCGTGTTTCAAGTTTAAGAGGAAGTTAATTCGTTCCCTAAACTAAGTGACGCTGGAGAGAGGTGGAACAGCAGTCCAAAGGGCTTCATTATTCAAAAGTTAAGTAACAAAACCTGGGAGGGTTTAATGAGCGAAATACGGAGGAAACCGAGCACATGCGGAGTACAATATGACCTATTACGCATATCTTTAGTTCACATCTTAACTAACTAACTAACTAACCATCACGCTATTTCGCCGGAGGGTTAGGCAGAGAGGATGGATCGCCACAATGCTCTGTCCTGGCATACCTCTCGGGCTTCATCTACATTTATAAATCGTACCATGCACGCACGTCGATTATTCCGACATCGAATGTGGCGAGGAAAACGTGGCATGACCAAATTAATCAATTACTAAAAGGCGGTCACATTCGAAGTCGGAATAATCGACGTGCGTGCATGGTACGATGTATGAATGTAGAGGAATCCCGAGAGGTATGCCAGGACAGAGTATTGTGGCGATCCATCCTCTCTGCCTACCTACCCCTCCGGGGAAATGGCGTGATGGTTAGTTAGTTAGTTTTACCTTAACATTGTTTTTTCGTCCGATGATTTGTCTAGAGATGTCCATAAATTGCACCAATTTAAAAATTCTCCTCCATTATGAAGCACACTCCCGGAATCAATAAGAGTTAACCTTCTCGCCACTTAGACCGCAAAAATTACGTAGGATCAAAAAATGATTCACATATCTTGCAGCATCGCAAATTCCCAACCAATAATCAAAATTTGTAAAGAGAAACTACATTAATTTTTTTTTATTAAAATACAAACATGTTTAGGACACAGAAGACCTCCATAAAATAAAAATATTATGGGCTCTTATTAAAAAACGGTGGATACGTGGAACATAAAATAAATAGACAATATGTGCACCATCTAAAAAGAACATTTTGTGTTAAATTATTTTTGTTTTGTTATTTTATTTTAAATGTATTTTATATTATTTGTTTTAGATTTATTTTGGGGATGTTGGACGATCGAAGTGTGCGCGGGAGATGCCTATTGGTGGCGATGAGGTTCGCAACCCATCACACCGCGTCTCCCGCGGGGCGAAAAGAGAAGGATGAAGTGCCGCATCAGTAAAAGTGTGACAGTTCATTCTTTCTGCCTACCCTTTCAGGAAGACGGCGTGATGGTTAGTTAGTTAGTTCTTTTAAAATAAAAATATAATACAATACGAAAAAACAATGCTTAGATTGTTCAGAATGATATAACAATATATTTTTAGTGCACAATGATATTCTTATGGAAGCGAAGCATGAAACTGGCAAAAGAAGGATGAAAGTAGAATAAATGCAGTAGAAATGAGATCTCTTAAACGAATGTATAGATACTCGTGTAATATTTAAAAAAAAAAATTTTTTTTTTTAAAAACCTAATTGGGTTTTATGGATATATTTTTAGATCTAACATGTAATTATATAATGTATCAGGTATATTTGTAATTGATTTGTAGTGACACTGCTTGTGTCTTTTGGTAGTTCATTGAAAAGTTTCAGTCCATTGTTCAATTTTCTTTGATTATCCTGTCTTAGTTCGTACATTCGGTAAGTGATATCTGTCACAGTTCCTGGTCCAGTGTATGTGTATGTCTGAATTTTTAGTTATTTTTTGTCGCTGCTGTCTGTTGTCTCTTCCATGGTCACTCTGTGTACAATTTTCAAGGTCTCAAATTTGGTCAGGTCTGATATGTCCATTTGTTGGATAGAGTGTCAAATTAAAATGTAAGAAGTGAATGCGGTGCGATTGATGGTGTTATGAACAAAATAATGAAAGGATCATTAAGATGGTTGGACACATGAGAAGAATGAATGAAGAAAGAATTAAAAAAATATATATATTTTAACGATGTAAATGGAACTAGAAATAAAAGAAGACCTAGAAAAACGTGGCATGATCAAATAAATCAAATATTGAATGTCGGCCACGTAAGGAGTCAGAGAAACCGACGGGCGTGATGACACGATGTATGAATGTTGAGGAAGCGAGAGAAATATGTCAGGTAAGAAAGTGTGGCAGTCTATTCTTTCTGCCTCGGGAAGACGGCGTGATGGTTAGTTAGTTAGTTAATTAAATAAAAATATATAAAATAAAAAGGATGTGATCAATTATTTTTTTTCAATAAGAACATTAAAATATTATTTTAGATTTATTCAAAATATTTGTTATAACAAATGCATTAGCATTTGAAAAAAACAATTTTGATACCTGTCAATAAATATTTGTCACGAAAAATTTGATTAAATATTTATTTTGTAAATACAAAAAAACTAGAAAAAAAACACAGATCTTTTGTGCCCGAAACCTGTTTGTATTTTAATTAATTGGTTATTTCATATGATGAAGACGAATAGGTACGTCACGGGATGGTATATGTTCTATTAAATTATGAAATATTATAAATAAATTATTAAATTTAATAGAAATATTCCTATTACGCAAGTTTTAAGCACCGCATAATCACTTCATTAAAAATAGCTCTCAAAGCTTTGGGGAGTCTCGGGAAATGTATGTGCGCCACTGCGACTCTTCTACCAGGAGACCACGTTCCGCGAAGAGGTAGGTGGACCAAGTATTTTGTTGCGCAGTCAGCCTGCCCATAGTACCGCCCCGAGTCAGCTGATACCCCGGCGTGCGCATGCGCACATTCCCTCCCCTCAGCCGGAGAGTATTGACGTTCGTAAAAACATCGGGCCGACGCGTAAACTTTCCGCAATTTTTCACGCCGGCCCACGACATACTGAAAAATCGAATTCGGCCTATCGAAATCACGCCACGAAGTATACTGTTTTTCGGCAGTATCGATCGTCCTGCGCACGAACATTGTTCTTTATTTAATCTCTGGTCGCAGTCTGAAATAACCCACCATCCAAAAAAGCCCACCAACAAAGATACACTTATTTTTCAATGTCACCATATGTGATAAAAAACATTTTAAATATCTTGCATCAATATCCAACTTAGATTGTCGCACGAAAAACGAAATATTTTAGCTTTGCTTAGATTCCCTTCGGTCTTTTGACTCTTAAATTTTAGGGTTTCCTTTGCCGGTTCTTTCGGCAATTTTCGTCCGTCGTCCCGCTAGCAAATTGGCCATTACCGGAAACTCCTACAGGATTCCATATAGGCATAGAGGTGTGTTTGTACACAAGCAGAAAACTAGTAGTTAATTTTTCACTAGCGTACAAAATGAATCCTCCGCATAAAAAGTTCGATTAAATCAGAATTGTATTTTGTTGAATAATGTTTGCTTTTTGCGAAGTGGCGGGTTGCTCCGAATGAAATTAGTTCGCCCGGGGACAGGAGATAGGAGAGGGGTACCAGGAGAGCAGCGGGTGCCGCAGAGCGGGCGGGGGGTTCTCCAGCCGGCTGGGCAGCCACAGCTGTCATTCGTGGAAGAGCACGCGCCGCGAACACACCACTCGCTAGTACCGGTACTTGTCTCCCAACCGCGAATACTCTCTAACATTCATATTTCCCTCGGCCCAGGTTATGCTGGCTACCAGAGTAGCATAAGAGCGAGCGGATAACCTGCCTGCCGCCCTCACCCCGCGGGAGGTGGGGGGAATCGAACCGATCTATTTCTAGTCTTACCTAGTCATGGAGGTTTCCACGGGAAACCTCGACGAGACCAATATGGCTGATAAGCAGTCCGTGAAGGACGACGACCGTTCCGTGTCTCTGGGGGCGGAGCTCAGCCTCGGGGTGCCCCCGCCGAGCCCGCTCACCGGCTGCTACCTGCTCATCATCATCGGAGAACCCTACTCCCAAGAGCACAAGGAACTCATTCTGCAGAGACTCGCTAAAGGTAATTAATCAATCACTTTTGACAGCCGATTGAACTCGTGGAATTTTCGGAAGGTCCAGATTTATCCGTCGCAAAAAAAAAACCCATCCAATACTCATCGCAGCGATAGTTAATGATAAGTGATTTTTAGTTACAGTTTGTTAGTTATAAATTATTGCAGGTAAAAAAATATACAAATCTATTGATTTTCGTCTGTTGCTAACGAAGAAATTTAGTGGAAAAAAAGTATTGTTACACAATATTTCAGAGAAAAAATATGGAAATTTCAGTCATTCGTAATATTTAATACGAATGAAAACGTCAGTTTTATTATATTTTACGGGAATGACATGTTTCGCCCTTCTAAGGCATTATCAAATGTAACGAAACTTCAATTCGTTGCAGTTTATATACTTGTACACTAGTGAATGGAGCAGAATATGGTAATTAAGGAAAATTGATGAGGTTCGCAACCCATCACACCGCGTCTCCCGCGGGGCGAAAAGAGAAGGATGGAGTGCCACATCGGTTTAAGTGTGAAAGTCCATTCTTTCTGCTTACCCTTTCGGGGAGATGGCGTGATGGTTAGTTAGTTAGTTAGGAAAATTGATGTGACTTTATACATTTTTAACAAAGAATTATTTGGGTAGATTCAGAAATATTGGAAAGTGTTTTTTGGAACTCGTTAAGAAATTTTATGACATTATTACATATTTAGGGGATACTCAATGATATTGTATTAATCAAAAATAAGTTATTTGAGGTAGGACGAAATAAAGTGTTTCTAAGAAAAACATTTCATTTCTTTCATTTGTAATATGTTAATTTTTATGATAACGCGATCGCTTAAAATCAATATTGTTGTAATTACAAGTTTATTAAATTTTATTTAATATATTGTTCCGTATTGCAGACATTTAAACATTGATTTTGATATAAAAATGGGAACAATACTTAATAATCAATTAATATTTAGAGGGTACGTAGACCGAGTAAGGCGCTGAAATACTAAGAACTGAAACTCATAAATTCAATCAAGTAATAACTTCCCGCAACTGTTCTTCTTACGGGTTTATTCAATCGGGCTAAAAATATTCTGTTTTAATTAATTCTGGTATTGTTTTACAATTATCTCCCACCAAGCCCAGAGTCTGAACCAATATCTCTTTTATATTATGTACCGCCGGTTAAATTAACGAATTTGGCAAATAATACCACAGCGCTATCTTATCTCGGGATTTGCATTCAGATGAAAACACGCTCAAACGGTTGAGTCAGACATTTGCTAATTAAGTTTGCTAATACTAACTGCTAATAGGTGAATACATGAAAACATTATCGCACACAAGCTATACACCAGAGAAAATCGTTATAACATTACATCAAAATGTCTTATATACACAGTCTCATGAAAGTATTCAAGTTTGCGGTTTTTATTTAATAAAACTCTAATTAATTATAAACTAACTAACTAACCATCACGCCGTCTCCCCGAAAGAGTAGGCAGAAAGAATGGACTGTCACACTTTTACTGATGCGGCACTCCATCCTTCTCTTTTCGCCCCGCGGGAGACGCGGTGTGATGGGTTGCGAACCTCATCGCCACCAATAGGCATCTCCCGCGCACACTTCGATCGTCCAACACCCACAAAATATATCTAAAACAAATAATATAAAATACAATGATATAAAATAAAATAACAAAATAAAAATAATTTAACACTAATTAATTATTCTGTAATATAAACGGGATTCTATTGTCGATTTTAGAGAGATATTTAATTTTTATAAAAAAATTATTATTGAAAAAAAAAAACGACAAAATAATTGCGTTTATATTATATAAAATTTTAAAATTATGAAAGTAATTAGGTTTGGTAATTTATTATAGTGACAACCTTATTACAAGATAAAAACTAGATATTTTAATCTATAAGCTTATATCTGGATCAATCACACAACAAAATATATATTAAAATATAATCAACTTATTGAACCCTGTGGAATTCCATAGTAATATACTTAAAAAATTGAAAACAACTTTGTTTAATAATATAATAAAAACTTAATTTATAGTTTTTATTGTATTTTTATACATAAAGATGAAGGTATCCTCCGAAACGTGTCGCGTTTTTAAATATTTTGTGGATTAAACAAAGTTATTTTCAGTTTCCTAAGTATATAATATAATCATAATGATCATAATTTTGGGGAGATTATTGACATAATTATGAATAAATTTTAATCCGGGTTTTATATATAATAATACAAAAATAAACAAGACAACATGTACCTGAATCTTAAGTACTTTTTAAATAATAAATTAATAATAATAAAAAAAACGTTTAACCAATAAAAAAAATTATATTAACTTGTAAAATAATAAATAGATAACCAAGTCGATATAACTTACAATGAAACAAACAATAACTTGAAATAGTTTTTTTTAATAAATCTTTTAAATATTACTTACCTTATGCGCTAATGCGTCAATTTTTAAACATAGGTCAATGGCTTTGGCTCGATGTAACCTCAAGAAACAGTGCATGCATAGATGCATGCATATTGCATGTACGGAGGAGGATAGAAGGTAATAAATATCTAAACAACCACGCCTTAAACTTCCTCAATTCAAGTTTCGGATCAATACGCTTCTTCGTCTGTTTCTTCTATCTTGAATCTTCGTAACGATGGTTTTATTTATCCTTGTCGCCGTCGGTAATAAAAAAGTGATGCCATGATCAAATAAAAGCTAATACACATTCAGAATTTCACATTAAGAATTAACTAACCATCACGATGTCTATCCGGAGGGGTAGGCAGAATTAACGGACCGAAACAATGTTTTATCCTGACATACTTCTCATGATTCCTCTACATTCATACATAGTGCCATGCACGCACGTCGATTTCTCCGACTCCTCGCGTGGCCGACATTCAATATTTGATTAATTTGATCGTGCCACGGTTTCCTCAGCCTTCTTCTATTACTTGCTCCGTTCAGATCGTTTTTTTTTATGCCATCGTCTTATACCTACTTGACTTACTTAAAATCTAAAACATCTTACAAGATTTACGTTGAATGATATGATCATCTCATTATCTTCTTCCTTCTTGTCCTGTCACACCTCCGTGGTGCATAGGACCTCAATGAGCCTTCTCCACCTGACTCTATCGTATGCCTGATGCTTTTCATTATCCCAAGTGATGCCTGCTGCTGTGACCACGTCCTGTAGGGCTCTTCTCCAGGTGGTTTAAGGTCTGCCTCGCTTCCTCTTTCCTCTCAAAGAGGACCAGTCTGGTGCGCCCTGAGCGAGGCAGGCTGGGTTCCGTCTCAGAGTATGACCGATCCACAGCCATTTGCATCTAGCGACTTGTTCTCTAATTGGCTTTTCACCTGCCATGGTCCAGAGAACGGCATTTGACACTGTTTGACAAGTTCCGATTTCCAATAGATCTTGAATATTGAGCGAAGGAATCTATTTATAAATACCTGGAGCATCTATATATCATAAATATAACATATAAACTAACTAACCAACCATCAAGCCGTCTGTCTGAAGAGGAAGGCAGATATAACGGTCCACCGCACTGATTCCTGACGTACTTATCTTGATCCATATATCGTAATATGCACGCACGTCGATTTCTTCGACTTCTAACGTGGCCGACATTTAATATTTGATGGATTTAATAAAAAAATATTTAAAAGGGGTTTCATTAAAGTAATCTTATTCATTATATCATAAATATACATTTGATAATTAATTTTTCCAATTACTCAATAAAAATAGTTAAAATGTATTATATTTATATTAGTTTATTAAAATTTTATCCGATCAAACATTTTAAAGCTTTTCATAATTGAGCTTTTATGCAATTTGACTATAAGGGTTACAGCTTTTGTATATAGAATTACTAACTAACCATCACGCCGTCTCTCCGAAGGGGTAGGCAGAAATAATGGACTGACAGATTTTAATCGATACCGCACTCCTTCCTTCTTTTATCGAGACGCGGTATGATGGGTTGCGAACCTCATCGCCACCAAAACGCATCTCCAGCGCACATTTCGATCGTCCAACGTCCATAAAATAAATCTAAAGAAAATAATATAAAATACAATGATATAAAATAAAATAACCAAACAGCATTTTGTAAATACGAAAATAAAAGTAAAATAATTAAAAAATTCTTTATAGAATAAACAAACAAACTATCACGCTTCTCCGCAGTGGTAGGCAGAGATATTGGACTGCCATTTTATTCTGATACACCTATCTAGCTTCCTCCACATTCATACGAGTCATTCACGCACGTTGATTTTTCTCCATATGTCCGAACCAACGCAGCAATTCTTTCATAATTTTGTTCATTATGACTTCTACCGTTCTACATTATTTTTTTATTTCAGCTTTTATCGTCATTATTTAGTTTAATTATGCTATATAGTATTATATATGGAGAGCTGTTGTTGAGTGTGAAAATTAGAAAGGTCTCATATTTGGGTCATGTGCTAAGGGGAGAAAAATACCACCTGCTTCGACTGATATTAATGGGTAAGGTGGAGGGACGTCAGGGAGTTGGTAGATGGCAGCTGTCCTGACTGCGGAACATCAAAGAATGAACAGGAATAACAAGAGTTATGAACCTGTTCCAAGTGGCGCAGGATAGAGATGCCTTTGCTGCAGTATTCGCCAACATTGGGGGGGACCTGATCCGGCACCGAAAGAAGAAGATATAGTTTTAAATATAATAAATTATGATATGTATTTATTTCATTTATTTATTTTAAACATATCTAAAGCATTACAGAATTTTTTTTCCAATACACTAAAGATACAAGTTAGAGATACACAATAATAAGTAATACATAAGAGATTAAAAAAAGAGCGAGAAACATAAGATGCATGACAAATTAATAAAATAAATATACCATACAATTATAATAAAGATAGTACTTCCCTCAGATGAGCCAAACTATCACAAAATATGTCAAACTCCGAGGTGCTACGATTAAGCAAAGATATTGCTTTACCTACCGGCATAACCATTGGCAGGTTGGTTCTGCATCGTGGGAGATAAAACAATCTATGGCCCCTTTGTCGAAGATGATTATCTGGGACGAACAGATCTACATCACTCTGGATTTCTGAGTTGTGTATACAACCGCCTATCAGTCGAAAGAAATGGACACCCAAGTGAATGTCTCGTCTTCTCTCGAGTGACTGGTAGCCTAGTATTCCTAGCAAGAAATCAGTTGGAAAGAGTTTATATATTTTAACCTAAATTTTATTCGGTCAAACAAATTAAAGCTAATCGTGTTGGAGCTTTTTGCAAGCTGACTTTAAGGGTTACAGCTTTTGCATAAAATAAATAAGCATCAATATTATAATAGCTCTCTTATATCACGCGCATGGTGATTCGGTTTTTACGCCCGGTGTATATTTTCGTGCAAACTCTTATCACGAGGGGCGAATCACGAAATTACACGAAATTGCTTTTTACGAGTTACACGGCAGAGCGAATTTACATTTGGAGCATAATACATTTATGTTTTGGGGCAATTTCTTACATAATCATTTACATTGGCACACTGTTCAATACTCGATCTGCTGATTTTCTTACAGAGCGGGAAGATGTATGTAAATGTATAATAGTTATTAGAAACAAGAATTTATCAAGTATGGTAGCTACCCGTGGCTCTATCCCGCGGCATTTCTTTTGGGGATGCTTGGGGCCAACTCTCTGCAGCTTCGAAGAGAGGGCATATCATAACCCATTTCTTTTGATTACTCAGGGGATATTTCGAGAACTCGGCCGTGCTGAAGGGTGTTCGGCTTTTTGTCCCTGATAGATATCTGCGACAGCGACAGCATATATTGTTTTACCTACCTTACGCCAGAACCAACCTGCCACTGGTGACACCGGTGGGAAGAGCAATTAATCTGCTGACCGCGGTCTCCTCGGAGATTGACGTCTTTTGTATTAATGAAGGTACGTTCAGGAGACAAATACTCTTGACTTTAGAAAGTAGCTTGTCTTCCTAATGTCGAACCATCTCTAATGCGTTCCTGGTATTATGTTGTATTTTTATAATATTTTACCTGCACTCAATAGATGCCTTAAACATTTTCCTGTTTGTAATGTCTTTTGAGTTAATAAACTGATTTGATTTGATTTTAAATATGGTCTAGGTACTCCTGGCAAGGTCGTCCTCGATCCCGGTCGGTGCCAATCGATCCCTCGACCATTTCTTTCAATACATCATGCAGGAAACATTCGTGTCGCAACACATGACCAATCTATCTCGCGCGCCTCTCCGCTATGCTGTTCGACATGTGCCTATTTTCTTCAACTCTGCTGAGAACCTCCTCATTTGTAACGTGGTCCCTCCATGAAACATGGGCAATTCGTCGGTATGTCCACATTTCAAACGCCTCCAGCCTTTTGCGCTCTCTTTCGCCCAGGCACCAAGCCTCGCAGCCGTATAGTAAAACACTCCACATCAATGTTTTAATTAGTTGTTTTTTTCATTTTGTTTTTAAATAACTATTATTAAAATTTTCTGCCTTTTTGATCATGCATTTGATCCATATGTTCAACCATCTGAATAACCTTTTTTCAAATACTTATTAAGCACGCATTCATCTGCCTTACATTATTTTATTTCTTATAGGTATATTGTGTTGGAGTTCTATTAATTATCGATGTAACACTATGTGGTAAGAAGCTATTTTTTTGTTGGAAATTGAAATTAATAACATATGTATCTATAGTTAATATAAAAAAATACGCTATTTACGATAGTGACGTCGAAAAAGGGTTGGTGCTGGTAACAAAGTGAATGGAGCTTTAAGAATAGTTATCGGAAACAAGAATTTAACAATGAACGTTCACGGTGGAGTTCTGGTCCCAACCTTAATGTTTGGAATCGAAGCATGGAACTGGCAGAAGAAGGATGAGAGCAGCATAAATGTGGTAGAGATGAGGTCCCTAAGATGAATGTGTGGTAGAACGATATACGACAGAATCTCAAATGCTGATATAAGAAAGGAATGTAGAGCGAGAAGAAGGTATTATTAATAATACAAAATTATGAAAATTGGTTGGTTCGGACATATGGAACGCATGGATGGAGAAATAATGGTTGAGAAAGTATACGTTAATGATGTGAATGGAGTACGGAGTCGACGCAGACCGAGGAAAATATGGGATGACCAAATTAATCAAATTTTAAAGTTGGTCATGTTAGAAGCCGGAGGAATCGATGTGCGTGTATGACTCGCTGTATGAATGTGGAGGAAGCTAGAGAGGTATGCCAGGATAGAGTAGTGTGGTGGTCCATTCTCTCTGCCTACCTCTGCGGGGAAAAGGCGTGTTGGTTTGTTTGTTTAAAAATTTGCTCATTGTACATAATTAGTTGTATTTAATTTAAATGATTTAAAACTCCATTATAATAATTTTAATATTGGATAAAATTATTTTCAATTGAATAACGATTCTCCTTAAAATATAATAAAATTTCTTGAAAACGTACGTTTTCATGAATATTATTTTGTGTCGTGTTTTGCACAATATTTTAATGAACCATTTATAGTCACATTGTAAATAACCATTAACATTTCATGCTAACTATTACTCAACCTACTCGAATTGAGTAAACTTTTATATAATGGACCATTGTGTAACGGTGCAGCTTCTGGCGGCGCCGCGCCGTCGGCAACTTGGCGTCGGCGTCGGAAAAGGCGACGCTGCTTTGGAACCTTGACAAACGGGGGGCAGTTTTCTCCGCACAACTTTGTTTCTTGTCTGCCAATTAACTGGCTGCTCAGCTCATTGACCAAACAATAGAGTTGTTTTTTAAACAAGCTTTTTATTAAATAATTAATACGAATGAAAACTTCTGAAAAATATGGGAATGACATTTCATTATGCCATAGAAAGGCGAAACATGTCATTCACATAAAATATAATAAACGATAGCGACGGTCGCAGTCGAAATAAAGACAAAATGGAAGTAGTTAAAAAATATCGTTTTATTTAATTATTATAATTAAACGTTTTTTATACATTAATCATATGATTACTGTTAAAATTTAAAACACTGTTATAATATTGAATAATATCACAATTTCATTTTATTCACTGAGAGTGTCGCGACAGCTGGTTCGCCAACCGATGTTGGCATCATCAGGTGTTACAGTTTATTGTTACCCGATGATGTCAACATCGGTTGGCGAAACAGCTGTCGCGACACTCTCAGTGAATAAAAAGAAATTGTGATATTATATTATAACAGTGTTTTAAATTTTAACAGTAATCATAAATATGATTAATATATAGGAAACGTTTATAAATAATAATGAAATAAAACGATGTTTTTTAACTACTTCCATTTTTGTCTTTATTTCGACAGTGGCCGGTTTCGCCAGGCTCGCTGGCATCGACAGACTGGTGTCTGACCAGACATCTTCAACCCAGTCTGTCGATGCCAGCGAGCCTGGCGAAACCGTTCGCTGTCTAAATAAAGACAAAACTGGAAGTAGTTAAAAAAACATTGTTTTATTTCATTATTATTTAAAATGAACTTCCATCAAGAGATTTCAGTAAAATGATTTGATTATCTTGAAAACGTTTATAATTTTAATATATTAGGTCCTTACATATGAAATTGGCGTTTTGCCGTACTGGTAACTTTGATCTCAAATATCTTCTCTTTGGTTAGGAATTCCAAATTCAAATTTATACAGCTATTTACTCAAGTATTTGTGTTTCGAAAATTATAATTCATTTGTTTTTCCTCAATTGTTTTTTTTTCTTTGCGTCACTCAGTTTACAAAATGGAAAACTTGAAATATCGCGTTATTTACGAGTACGAGTTCCACCGTGGCACCAGTGCTGCAGAAACGGCAAAAGGATTAATGATGTGTATGGCGACGGTGCCGCAAAAGAAAACACAGTGCGTTTTTGGTTCCAACGTTTTCGTTCTGGAAATTTCAACCTGCAGAACAAGCCCCGTGGACGGCCGGAGACCAAAGTTGATAATGAAGAATTGAAGGCTATTGTGGAAGCGGATCCATCGCAAACCACGTCCGAGTTAGCTGCAGGCTGCGGTGTTAGTGATAAAACTGTTTTAATCCACTTGAAGCAAATTCGGAAGGTGAAAAAGCTTGAAAGGTGGGTACCTCACGAATTGAGTGAAGCAAATCAACAAACGCGCGTTGACTGCTGCGTTGCATTACTCAACCGGCACAATAATGAAGGGATTTTGAATCGAATCATTACCTGTGATGAAAAGTGGATCCTGTATGATAATCGGAAGCGCTCATCGCAATGGCTGAACCCTGCCGAACCAGCCAAACCATGCCCCAAGCGAAAATTGACTCCAAAAAAGTTACTTGTGAGCGTTTGGTGGACTAGTGCTGGTGCCGTTCACTACAGCTTTCTTAAATCTGGCCAGACGATTACGGCAGATGTCTATTGTCAGCAACTGCAAACCATGATGGAAAAGCTAGCTGCTAAACAACCGAGGCTGGTTAATCGCTCTAGGCCACTGCTGCTTCATGATAACGCTAGACCACACACTGCACAACAGACGGCTACCAAATTAGAAGAGCTTCAATTGGAATGTCTAAGACATCCACCGTACTCTCCGGACCTTGCCCCAACAGATTACTATTTTTTCGAAATTTGGATAACTTCTTGCAAGGGAAAAAAATCAACTCCGATGGGGCAGTCCAAACCGACTTCAAAGATTTTATTGATTCCCGTCCGAATGGTTTTTTTAGTAAAGGGATCGATGAACTACCTATGAGATGGCAAAAGTGCGTAGATAGCAATGGTACATACTTTGATTAAATAAATATATTACATTTAAAAAAAATCAACTTTATGTTCCTCCCATACAAAACGCCAATTTCATATGTAAGGACCTAATATTAATTCAAGAATCAATTGTATCTCAATAGAGACGAAGATGAAAATTGGAATCAGAATATGGTTGATCGAGGTGTTTACAGGACTTATGACCTATCATTGGTTGGGTTAAGCGCACGCTTTATGTAATACAACATTCCCCATTCCACTTTTTTCTTATGACCACCATGTCTGACAAATTTTTGGAAGTTGTATATATGTTAATCTGTAAGACCACCCTTCACATGGTAGTTTTTTCAATCTACATACTAACGCCATCTATGAAGATTGTATTTTTTTTTTTAAATATATTAATTGTTACGGTTTATGTACCCTTTTCTTTATTTTTTTCTTCCATTGAACTAGTCAGACAATGAGACTATCAATTCCTTATGAATAGCAATCACCAGCACACCGCCTCACACTCTCATCGTCCAATAATACTGTTTTGCATCAACAAATACGCTTAGATATAGCGGCGCGTGACGGGCATTGGAATACCCTCACAATAAATCGACGGTGATATTATTATCTTCCGAATATCAATTTCCCTTCGGTTCCCGCCAAACCGGACGCGGAAGTGGCGGCACGTCGTTCAACTGTTTCAAGATGGCGACGTTGTCGGTTACTGCACCATGATGTTCTCGTAGGTCATGCGGAGTGTCCACGCTCCCGAAAGCAAATCTTTCGCATTGATTCGATCCAGTTGAACACTATTTAAGTTTCTTAATATTATACAATACTATTTCATGAAGATTACATATTAATGTTAACATAATGTAAACTAACGTTGTTGGTTATAACATCGCAAGGAGAAATATAAGTGATAAACTAATTAACTAACCATCACGCCATTTCCCCGGAGGGGTAGGCAGAGAGGATGGACTGCCACACTACACTATCCTGATATACCTCTTTAGCTTCCTCCACATTCATATATCGTACCATGCACGAACGTCGATTGTGGCCGCCTTTAAGTAATTTATTCATTTGCTCATGCCATGTTTTCCTCGGTCGTCCTCTGCTTCTTTTTCCACTCACCCTGCTTGTGTACAACTTTTTAACCATTCTTCTCTCACCCATTTGTTCCATATGTCCAAACCATCTCAGGTATTCTTTTTTAATTTTATCCATGATGCAGTCATCTGCCTTACATTTCTCTCTTATTTCATCGTTCGATATTCTATCATACAACGTTTTCCCGCACAGTCTTCTTTGTGATCTCATTTCTACGGCGTTTATCCTGCTTTCATCCTTTTTTTGCCAGCTCCAAGCTTCACTTCCATACATGAGGGTTGGCACTAGAACTCCATTGTGTACTGCCATTTTTGTTTCTATGGATATATTTCTATTTGCAGTAATGACTTTGAGTGCACCATTTATTTTGTTCCCAGCACCAACCCTTCTTTCAATGTCTTTCTCCATTTTTCCATCTCTTGTAAACATGCTTCCCAGATACGTAAATTCGGTAACTTTTAACAATTTCTCGCCCATCGCACTTATATCACAAATTGTCATACATTATTCTTTCTCGAAAACCATCACTTTAGATTTAGACACATTCATCACCAGGTCACTCTATTTGCATGACTCATACATCCTTGATACTAAGACATGCAAATTGTCTCTACTGACAGCAATTAACACAGCATCGTCTGCATATAACAAACATTATAAACTGAGAAATATAATTGATTTATTCTAGAAACCTGTTAAAACTAGAACTTTTGTATGAAGCACTTAATTGGTGGTGTGACATAATTAAATATAATAATAATAAAATATGATGTGATACTTCAACATTATAAACTGTTAAATTATAAAAATCTGTGATTTACACTTTTTTTTTCATAGCATCCTTTAGCAATATTTTTAAGTGAAATTAATTTTTATGTATTATATTAAATTAGGTCAATTTTATTAAGATAAGTTTATGTAAAACAACATTAAATACTCCATTGTTTTGGCCGAAACACTATGATACTTCAACTTCATTACTGTTAAAATTTATAACACTGTTATACTATCACAAATTCTTTTCATTCACTGAGAGTGTCACGACATATGTTTCGCCAACCGATGTTGGCATCATCAGGTGGTACAATAAACTAAAGTAACAAATGAAAATACTTAATATTTATAGGGCAAAAAAATGATTAGACTAACCAGTCATAGTTAAAATTAAGTATGCGAAATCTGTTATATATTTTAGTTTTTAGATGTAGAAACATCTTCTTCTTCTTCTTCGATGACCCTACAGCCCATATCGAGCCATAGCCTCCAGTATTCTTCGCCTCCAACTCCTCCTGTTCTCCGCTTCGACCCTCCAATCTGACACTCTTAACAATCTTGCTCCATCTCTCCCAACTTCATCCTCCCATCGCAGCCTTGGTCGTCCAATTGGTCTTCTACCACCTGGGTGCCACTCCAGCAATCTTTTTGGGGTTCGCGATGACGGCATCCTCTGCACGTGACCGGCCCATATCAGTCTATTCAGTCTGACCTGTGTGGAGAGACTGGGAGCTTTGTAAATATTGTACAGCTCGTCATTATGCCGCACTCTCCAGCCTTCACCGTCATTCATAGGCCCCTTCACAGATGTAGAAACTACAAACAAGCAAACACAATATTTTTGATTATAAGCAAACACAATGTAAGTGGGAAAACCAGTAATTAGAAAGTTATTTTATTGTGTTTGCTTATAATAACATTGTTTGTAGTTTCTTCATCTTATTAATATTAACTGTGAAAATACCCTTTAATTTCTTGTATGTACTCGTATAATTGTCCCTTCTAATCACTGTTTTTTCATACCTTTGTTATATTTGTAAAATTGTCTACAGATTTCGCTAACTTAGTTTTAACTATGACTAACCACACTAATGACTTGGACGCTCACTAAACAGGATGAAAACAAAATAAACTGCTTCGAAAGGAAGATCCTCCGCAGAATCTTCGGAACCATTAAGGATGGTCAGGCATGGAGAAGGAGATACAACACAGAGCTCTGAGATCTATACCAGGACGTCAGCGTAGTCAAGTTTATAAAGATTAACAGACTGCGCTGGCTAGGGCACGTGCACCGCATGGCAGATCTGGAGCCCCCCAATAGAGTGTTGTATGACAATCCAGCAGGGCGAAGAAGCATCGGTAGACCGAGACTGCGATGGCTGGATGGTGCCGTGGCAGATTGTCGGGTCCTGGAGCAGCAAGACTGGAAGGTGGCGGCCAGAGACAGGACGGGATGGAGACATTTCTTGGAGAAGGCCAAGACCCACCAAGGGTTGTAGCGCCGGAGAAGAAGAAGAAGAAGAACCCCACTAATGAGTTTTTTGCCCTATAAATAGTCAGTCTTTTCATTTGTTACTTAAGTTTATTGTAACACCTGATGAAGCCAACATCGGTTGGCGAAACAGCTATCGCTACACTCTTATTGAATAAAAAGAAATTGTGAAATTATAACAGTGTTTTAAACTTAAACAGTAAAGCTATATTAAAAAAAAACATTTATATGTAATACAATGTTTAAAATAATGAAAATCTCCCTGTCGTGTGGACACTCTTCAATTTTTGAGATTTCCGTGACTCAGCGTCTAGCGATTATAACAGACATAAATTTGCATATAAACTGCATTACTTAATGGGTAACCATTCCAGTCATTAATACTGAGACTCCACTATTGGGTGTCCATTCGGTAACTGTAAGCCGATTCTGATATAATTACCGGATTGGTTTCCAGTTAAATAACAAAACACAATGAATATAAGACAACTAGATAAATATTTAAAATCTAATCTAACTAACCATCACGCCGTCTGCCCGAAGGTGTAGACAGAAAAAATGGACTGGCACACTTTTCTATCCTGACATATTTCTCTCGCTTCCTCAAGATTTATACATCGTATCATGCGCGCGCGCATCGATTTCTCTGACTCCTCACGTGGCCGACATTCAATATTTGATTTATTTGATTTTACCACGCTTTCCTCAGTCTTCCTAGATTTCTAGTTCCTTTCTTTATTCATTCTTTCCATGTGTCCAAACCATCATAATGATCGTTTCATTATTGAGCTGGCAAAATAATGATGAAAATAGAATAAATACAGTAGTAATAAGATCTCTGATACAAATGTGTATTAAATTAAGATAGAAATTTAAATGCAAATATAAGAAGTGAATGCAGTGCGAATGATAGTATTTTGAACAAAGGGTCTTTAAGGTGGTTTGGACAAATAAAATAATAAATTAAAAAAGTATAGGTAAACGATGTTAACGGATCAAAAAATAGAGGAAAATCGAGGAAAACGTGGTATGATCAAATCAATTAAATATTAAATGTGTGAGTTGTTAGAGAAATAGACGTGCGTGCATTGCAATTATTATTAGTATTATTATTATTATTATTATAATAATTATTATTTTGTTGAATCGCTCTTTACATCATGACAGCATGAGCCAAATCGATGAAAAGGGTATTTTAGCTATCATATATATTTTCGTGACATGTGATAGGTAGCTAATCTATTGCAATTTTATTGATACGTGAATTTTACACCAGACCAAAGATTGTGTGACAATCACACTGCCCTCGCCGGGAATCGAACCCGGAAACTTCGGGGTGACAGTCAATGCACTTACCACTCGGCCACGAAGGTCGTCCATGTATAAATGTTGTATGAATGTTAAGGAATCGAGAGACATAGGTATATCAGGAAATAACAGTGTGGGAGTCCATATCTTTTCGGGGAGACGGCATGATGGCTAGTTGTATAAATTACCAAAGGGCATAAATAAAGAAATAATTTCAATGGCCGATTTAGCCAACGCTTTTGCATAAACTTTCTGTTATAAGCTTTTATGAGGTATGACGTGAGTGTTTCAAATATTTGCAAGCACCGATAAGCAAGTGGATATGTTCTAATAATGAACCTTATCATCTTTATCAAAATGATAATTATATTTTATCATTCATATAAAAATGAACTCGCGTTAATGAAGCGGTAGCTTTGTACAGTATACAATATAATATATATTGGATAATAATTTTCAAATAGTTGCACTAAAAAACATCACTGCAAATAGAAATATATCTACTGAGGCAAAGATGGCAGTTCATAATGGGTTTGTAGTGTCGACACTGGATGTATGGAAGTGAATCTTGGAGTTGGCATAAGAGTTGGATAATTGCTTAAAAACTAATAATTTATTTTTAACAGTAATAATACATAGTCCATTATTTTGGTCGAAACATTATGATACTTTAACATTATAAACTGTTAAATAAAATAAAATTGTTTTATATCAACCCATCATACCGCGTCTCCCGCGGGGCGAAAAGAGAAAAATGGAGTGCCGCATCGGTTAAAGTGTGACAGTCCATTTTTTCTGCCTACCCTTTCGGGATGACGGCGTGATGGGTAGTTAGTAAGTTAGCGACATCTGTTTTGAAAAGCTATGTTGACATCATCAGGAGTTACAATAATATATCAAATGTCATTTCGCGATTTTTCGAACCTTTATGTGTTTTGTTCTTATGTTAATTTGAATAAATTCTTTGAATAATAATTAAATAAAACGATGTTTTTCCTACTTTGTCTTTGATGACAGCTTGCCAGCTCGTTACACGACAGACCGGGTGACCAGTTCGCCAGCGAGCCTGGCGAAACCGGTCGCTGTCTAAATAAAGACAAAAGTGGAAGTAGTTAAAAAACATCGTTTTATTTAATTATTATTTAAAATGAACTTCCATCAAGAGATTTCAGTAAAATCATTAAATTCTTTGATATAATTTTGAAGTTCTTGCTGGAGTTGAGTTAGGTACCTAATTATTTTAATTAAAAAAATGGTGAGATATAGGAGAAAAAATTAAAGGTGGAAAAGATAATAATAATAATAATAAAAAAATTATAAAAAATCATTGTAATAATATACACTTTAATTAGAAGGATCTATTACACATAATATATCAGTTTTTTGTAACACCTGATGATGCTAACATCGGTTGGCGAAACAGCTGTCGCGACACTCGCAGAGAATAAAAAGAAATTGTGATATTATAACAGTGTTTTAAATTTTAACAGTAATAATGTTGAAGTATCATAGTGTTTCGGCCAAAACAATGGACTACATAATAATATTATAGAGTCAAAAACGAAGAAACAAAATAATTTGTCGCGAAAAATAAAAATATGATCTTGCCACGTTTTCCTCGGTCTTCCTCTATTTCTGGTCCCATTTATATCATTAACATATAATTTTTTTACCATTCATTCTTCATTCATTCTTTCCATATGTCCAAACCATCTTAATGATCCTTTCATCATTTTGTTCATGACACCATCATTCGCACCGCATTCACTTTTTATATTTTCATTCGACACTCTATCATACACAGAGTATCTACACATTCGTCTAAGAGATCTCATTTCTATTGCTTTTATTCTACTTTCATCCTTCTTTTGCCAGTTCCATGCTTCGCTTCCATACATAAGAGTCGATAGAAGAACACCATTGTGCACTGCCATTCTAGCTTTTTTGGATAGGTTTTTGTTTGCGATGACAACTTTAAGTGTACCATTCACTTTGTTGCCTGCCCCAACCTTTCTTTCCCTATCCCTCTCCACTTCCCCATCTCTTGTAAACATACTACCCAAATACACGAACTCATCTACTTGCTCCAAATTTTCACCATTCGCGCTAATGTTGCAGACTGTCATGGTTTCTTCCTTTTCAAAAATCATTACCTTGGACTTATTAACATTCATCATTAGATCATTTCGCATGCATACCTCATACATACAATTCACCAGGACTTGCAGTTCATGCTCGTTGTCTGCAAGTAGGACAGCGTCATCCGCATACAAGAGACAGCTTACTGACACTCCGCTCATTTTGGCACCTACATCCAACCCTTTCAGCATATAACATTGTTTTTTTATTAAATAATTTAAAGTAATAATACATAATAATTATAAGTGATAATATACAATATTAAGATTAGGTAAGATTATCTATACGTTAACAACATACGATGGTAGTATTTCTACTGTAACATATTTTAAATCTAATTAAAACTCTTGTATGATTAGATGTTTTTTTAATGAATACCTATTACGTATGTATGAAGACAACCCTTTTACATATTAAATTACAACTTTTTTAATACTTGTCAAAACCTTTCAACACTAAATTAATAAATTTGGCTTGATGAGCGATAGGCGAGCACCCGACACGGTATGGTGGTTATTCAATTAAATTTTAATTAAGCCAGCCTTGGAGGTTCATATTCCATCCGCAAAAAATAGTTACTTGTTTGAATGCTGGAATATTACATGTTGAGCAATTTTTATTACTGTGTGCGAAGAAATTTCTTAAAAGAAATTCAATAGTAACAATCCGATGCAGTTATATCGATTATCTATTCAATCGCTTTATATTACTTTTTTCTCATTATTATTGTTCCTCTTCTATCGTAGGTTTGACCTCATTGAAGTGGAATTGTTTGAAGTGGAGTTTTAAGGAATACCAAGATATTTTCGAACACTCGGGTACTTCGGGTGTTGTATAATTCCCTGGTAAAAAGTCGGCTGGAATATAGTTCTATTATTTGGTCACCGCCTGGGATCCGATATTCTCTGATGGTGGATCGAGTGTAGAATAAATTTCTGCGCTTTCTTTACCTAAGGGAGCGCGGTTATTACCCGTGGGTCTTTCCGACAGAATTCTTGCTAGGTATGCTAAGCTACCAATCATTGGAGAGAAGGAGGAATATCCACTTGGGAGTTCACTTCTTTCAGCTGATTGGCGGCCGTATACAAAACTCGGATGTCCTGAGTGGTGTAGGTCTATTTGTCCCTGATACCTTCGACAAAGACAGCACAGATTGTTTTATTTGCCGCGCTGCAGAACCAACTTGCCAATGGTAATGCCTGTAGGTAGGGCAATCTTATTGCTAAATCGAGTCGCCTAGGAGGTCGACATATATTATTATATGAGTTGCCTCAGGGATGCAATATCATTGTTATGATTTTTTCTTATAGTCAAGATAATTTTTTTTTGTTAATGTTTCTCTCTTTTTTTGTTAATTATATATCTGTAATGTTTGTGATTTTTATCAAAATAAAATAAATAAATAAATGAAATTGGGCCGGCCATACAACGAGGATAATGGATGATCGGTAGAGCAGACGCACCCTGGAGTGGCGACCGAGAACCGGCCACGGGAATCCTGGCATACCCCAAGCAAGATAGTCATGAGATTAAGAGAGTGGCAGGAGGTCAATGGCAACAGAGCCGAGGGATAGAGAATTATGGAAGTAGGGAAGGGAGGCCTATGTCCAACACTAGACGCCTAAAGGCTATTTGACTTTTTATGCTGCAGCTAAAAGAAATATTGTGCTGCAAATGAAACATTCTCGAAGGATTTCGAGAGAGGATTCTCTTCTTCTCCCGACACTTTATTTTCTAATTTTAGATAAACTTAAGGCGTTAACACTGTGGAATTCCATAATGACAATTTTTTTATGGATTAAAACACGGTTTTTTCTACTTTTAAGTTTATTGTTATCGGCATGTTTCGAAGGCTTACATCTTCATCATCATTTTTGGTAGACTCAGGAGTCTGTTATTTCAGGCGGGTTCTCTTGAGATGCTGAACTCCAGCTTTCTCTCCACCGTTTCGGGGGTCTTCCTGGTCAGCGTTGTCCGTTTGGCGTTCCATGGAGAGATATGTATGGTATCCTATTTGAGCTCATTCTTTCTACATGTTGATGCCAGTATCGCCGTCTTTGACTTCCCCATTTGACCACATCTTCGACCTCGCAGATTTCTCGGATTGCTGTATTCCTAACACGATCACGTAGGGTTTTGCCAGCTATAGCGCGGAATGTTTTCATCTCGGTTGTCCTGAGCATGCTCAATCTTGACAGTGTCTGCCCTCGATTCAATGCCATATATGAGTGTATTATTTGCAAACCTGGCAATCCATCATTAGATGTTTTGAGTAAATCGCAAAAAACTGATACGCTAATAAAATGTGTTGTTTTACGATATTTATTTTTTTCATCTCAACCAGTTAGTATTTTAAAAGAAATCAGCCATGAAATAATCATCATCATGTTGATAATTAAAGTAAAATAATGAATTTTATTTTGGAGGTTGCCAGCTTTGCAACACTCAAGTGGAGGTTGCCATGTTTGCAACAAACCCTATATTTTAATAGCAAAATTCTTCAGAATGAAGCCGAATTAGAAACTGAAAATCAATAAAAATTGTGTGCAAATGTATTATAAATAAGACCCAATTCATATCTCACTTTTGATTGTTGGTGGAGTTTGCCGGGTTTGCAAATAATACCCTCATGTGAGGATCGGTCGCACACGGGTCTTATAAATGCGTACCTTGCTGTCAGTCCTCATGTCCTTGTTTCTCCATATGAAATCTTTCAGGCAGCCTGCAACCGCTGCAGCCTTATCTACCGATATTTTTCTATGATATTTTTGATACCGTGAAACTTACCAAATGAAATCCAAAATTGCTAATAAACAAAAGAACTTAGCTAACTAACTAACCAAATTACCATCACGCCGTCTCCCCGGGTAGGCAGAAAGAATGGAACGCCACACTGTTCTGTCCTGACATACGTCTCTCGCTTCCTCTACATTCATACATCTTGTCATGCACGCACGTCGATTTTTCCGACTCCTCACGTGACCGACATTCAATATTTGATTGATTTGATCGTGCCACGTTTTCCTCGGCCTTCCTCTATTTCTAGCTCCGTTCACGCCGTTTACATATACCTTCTTTACCATTCTGTCTTCACTCATTCTTTCCATGTGTCCAAACCATCTTAATGACCCTTTCCTTATTTTGTTCATAACACTTTCATTCGCACCACATTCACTTCTTATACTTGCATTTGTCACTCTATCATAACAGATTTGCCACACATTCGTCTTAGAGATCTCATTTCTACTGCATTTATTCTACTTTCATCCTTCTTTTGCCAGTTCCATGCTTCACTTCCATACATAAGGGTCGGCACAAGAACACCATTGTGCACTGCCATCTTAGCTTTTTTGGATAGGCTGGATTTTTGGATAGGCTGGATAGGCTGGATTTTTTGGATAGGCTGGATAGGATGGATTTGGATTTGGATAGATAGCCTATCCAAAAAGAACTTAGCAATCTGCGTTATTTGTCTCTCTGTGTTAGTCTAATGTGTCTAATGTATCAAGTTAATGTTCCTAAATGAAATGTTCATGTTACTCAGTACGAACTAAATTCGTGTGACAGAATATGCAGAGTCGTGTCTGCTGGCGATTTATGAGAGTTTGGATGATGCTATCAGTACTAGATATGGCTTGAGGCCCCGATTCTCTAGTTTTATCGATGAAAACCGAGTGAGAAAGTTACGTTTTAGAACAGTGTCGCGTTACCATTTAGCAACATTACGTATAAGCGGCGGCGGTGTAGAATTTGAGAATGTAGTCCTGAATTTTACGAGGGTGATTTGCATGTCATTACGCCAACCGACATTTCTCTTTATAATCGCGAGCACGCTAATTATCAATGAACATTAAATCAACCGATTATTTTTGTTTTTAGGTGACAACTTCTCCACTATAATTTTCACAGTTCTTGAAAAATTTCAACCCAATGACTATAATATAAAAAACGTTCTTAAACTCTTCATATTTTTTTTTCTAACTAACAAAAAACTAACTAACTATCGCGCCATCTCCCCGAAGGGTTAGGCAGAAAGAATGGACTGCCACACTTTTATATCCTGACATATTTCTCTCGCTTCCTTAACGTGCACGCGCGTCGATTTCTCTGACTTCTCACGTGACCAACATTCAATATTCGATTTATTTGATCGTGCCACATTTTTCTCGGTCTTCCTCTATGTTTAGTTCCACTTACATCGTTAACATAAACTTGTTTTACCATTCTTTCTTCATTCATTCTTTCCATATGTCTACACCATCATTATTTTGTTCATAACACCATCATTCGCACCGCATTCACTTCTTATATTTTCATTCGACACTCTATCATACACAGAGTATCCACACATTCGTCTAAGAGATCTCATTTCTACTGCATTTATTCTACTTTCATCCTTATTTTGCCAATTCCATGCTTTGCTTCCATACATAAGGATCGGTAGAAGAACACCATTGTGCACTGCAATTCGAGACTTTTTGGATAGGTTTTTGTTTGCGATGACAACTAAGTGCACCATTCACGCTAATGTTGCAGACTGTCATGATTTCATATTTTTCAAAAATCATTACCTTAGACTTATTCACATTCATTATCAGATCATTTCGCATGCATACCTCATACATACTATTCACCAGCAAACATTTTATATTTTTGCATGAGAATAAATAAATAAAGTTTGGTAATTACAGTTTAATGAACTGAATGGAGCACGTCATCTTCATCATCGTTCGACAGCTCTTGATGGGTCTTGGCTGAATCCAGTAGTGAAGATATATCAGCGCTAACATAATCCATCTCGTTACCTGACCAGCTTATCTTAAGCGCTCCACTTTGATAGAACAGATTACATCTTGTTCAATATAAATATTAGACAGTGCCTTATTGTGTCGATGACACCAAACATCGCTATCTCTCACAGAATCATAAACTGCTCTAAGGAGCCTTCTTTCAAATGTTGCAATGGATCCCTTCATGTTGTTTGTCATTTCCCAGGTTTTGGAGGCATATGTCATGTCTGGCTTAGTCAGTGTTTAATAAGTGAGAATTTTGCGTTTTTTAAAACAAGATAGGACCTTAACTGTTTTTGAAATCAGCTTCAATTGGCCAATTTTGAATATATCGATCATGAGCACACATTCTTTTGGTACAATGTCAGGTTCCCTGCAGCAAAAGTTCCCTGCACTTGTAACAGGTTCTCCACTCTGCTCATCCCTGTCCATTCTCTTATATTTCGCAGCCAAGACAACTGCCTTCTTCCAATTTCCCGATGTCTCTCTATTTTGCCCATTGTTATCAGCCGAATGAGGTGGTATCTGTCTCCCCTTAGCGTATGACCTAAATATGAAACCTTTTTATCCCTCACACGAGACAACAACTCTCTATTGTCTCTTGCTCTCTGTAGCACGTCTGCATTACTGACCCTATCGGTCCATGGTATACGGAGCATTATGCGGTATATCCAAATCTCAAACGCCTCAAACAGGTTTATTACATTCACTTTCAGAGTCCAAGTTTCACAGCCATATAGTAGAACAAACCGTTTATAAAATTTAACCATTATTTGTCGGAGTTTCAAGTTAAGATTATCGTTGCGAAAGAAGGTTCTCATTTTATTAAATGTAGCTCGAGCAACTTCATTTCTTAGTTTTATTTCAATATTTGGTTCAAGCGCTATAGTAATAAAGCTGCTTCATGCATGGCTTAGACGATTTTAGAAAATATGTGGAGATCAAAGATTGTGGCGGTCCATTTACTATAAGTCAACACTTCGGGGAAATGGTGAGTTTGTTTCGATTAAGTGACATATTCTTCTTCTTAAAGTGCCCTGTTAGGTCCCCCCGACGTTGGCGATCACTCTGGTAAACTCTTCCCCACCCTGCGCAGTCCGGAATAGCTCCTCCACAGTTCCGATTCCCGTCCATTCCCTCACATTGCGCAGCCAAGAGATCTGCCTTCTCCCTGCCCCCCTGCGGCCCTCTATTTTTCCCTTCAAAATTAGATGCAGCAGGCGATATTTTTCTCCTCGTAGAACGTGACCCAGATATGATATCTTGCGGACTTTGATCAATGTCAGCAGCTTTCTATTTACTCCTGCACGATTAGGAACTTCTGTGTTCGTCACTCTGTCTGTCCATGGGATCCTGAACATTCTTCGGTGAAGCCACATTTCAAATGCCTCTAACTGGTTCATTGTATTTACTTTAAATGTCCATGTCTCACACCCATATAACAGAACAGACGACACATAACACTTTAACATCCTACGGTATATATGAACACATAATTAGTAACTTTTTAATGTTACAAATCTGCTTTATTATCAAAACTTCTAAGTAAGGCATATTCTTTCATTATTATTCTATCAGGGAAACGGCTACTGAGTTTTTTGAAATTTTGCTTATTTGAGTAAAACTCAACACAAGCGAAACGTTGTCTTCAATAAACGTAAACTTTATTTTACAAAATGAATATTGTACAAATTAAAAATGTATTCGTTTGTGTAAGAACAGTACTGAAATATAAAAGGAGCGCAGAAGAACAGTCGGATACAGCACGCTCAATATCACAATTCTCCATTATGCTAGTGATTCCGCTTGTCCGCTCACCGATTTCAGACTCTGATAGCGGCCTCTGGGAAAACGACACCTCTTTCATCTTATGCTTTCTCAGCCAGCCTGATAAAACGAATCGTGAGAAAATAAAAAATAATATTCCTAAAGAAAGACCTAAGTTTCAATGAGTCTTGTAAGATAAAACTATCCGTTTAAAATCAGAGAATTAAAACTTTTTTATTCCAAATAGAAAAATTCTATAGTTTGAAAATGACAGTTTAATAATTCTTTCAGTATCAACAAGAACAATCATTCGACATTCAAAAAGTATAATGATTAATATTTTCAACCTCTTCTTAAAGTGCCCTGTCAGGTCCCCCCGACGTTGGCGATCACTCTGGTAAACTCTTCCCTATCCTGCGCTGTCCGGAATAGCTCCTCCACAGTTCTGATTCCCGTCCATTCCCTCAAATTGCGCAGCCAAGATATCTTCTGCCTTTTTCCTGCCCCCCTGCGGCCCTCTATTTTTCAACTTATAAATATTAAACAATAAAATAATTTGTATTTAACCACGGTATGACTTCATCAGGGCAGCAACACAACTACAAAGAGTTGTTGTACTGCTCCGATGAAGCTTGAGTCCAAGCGAAACTAGTTCTCATCAATTATCATAACCATACCGTAGTTAATTACAAAAAAGTATGTTTTCATTCGCTTCAAAAATCCAGATATTTTTCACCTAATAAACATTGTTTTTTTTCAATGAAGGATACTTGTATAAATTATATTAAAAAATAACTAAACACAACGCCATCTCAAATATGTGAACAAAACAAATGGATCGCCATACTTTTCTATCCTGACATACATATTTCGTTTCCTCTACGTTCATACATCGTTTCATGCACGCACGTCGATTTCTCCGACTCGTCACGTTGCTGACATTCAATATTTGATTTATTTGATCGTGTCACATTTTCCTCAGTGTTCTCCTATTTCTAGTTCGGTTTACATCTATAAAAAATCACTTTATTCATTCTTTCAATGTTTACGAACCATTATAACGACATTTTAATATTTAGTTCATAACACTTTCATTCGCACTGCATTCACTTATTAAATTCCCTTTTGTGTTTCTAAATATAATATTAAATATAGTTTTATCTTACATTCGTCTGAGAGATCTCATTTCTATCACATTCATTTATCTTTCATCCTTTTTTTGCCAGTTCCATACTCTACTTCCACACACAAGGGTTGGCACAAGAACACCATTGTACACTACCATCATAGGTTCAATATAAGGTTTATAAACATTGTAAGCTAGCTTTAAGTTAAATAAAATTGTAAAATAATAAAGCTGTCATCGAAAACAAAAACCTATTTTAAAAAAGGGACTTAAAGATGGTTTGGATACATGGAAAGAATTAATGAAGACAGAATGGTGAAGAAGGTACAAGTAAACGACGTGAACGGAGATAGAAATAGAGGAAAACCGAGGAAAACGTGGCAGATCAATTATAAAATCTCGGCCACGTGAGGAGTCAGAGAAATTGACGTTCGTGCATGACACGATGTATGAATGTAGAGGAGCGAGAGAAGTATATCTGACAGGACATTATATGGCGGTTCATTCTTTCTGCCTATCCCTCCGAAGAGACGGCGTGATGGTTAGTTAGATAGATAGTTGGTTGTAAATACGATTATTCGAAGGTCTTTCTTTGTATAAAAGAATATAAAATCTCCATTACATTTAGCAGTTAATGATTTTTGGCTTAAAATAAAGTCTGAAATTCAGAGCTCAGAATTATGTAAATGATCACGGAATAATTGTTTCAGTATTTTTAACTTCATTCGACTCTTGGCATTTTCACATCAAGGGTATCGTTAGGGCTTCTTCCATAAAAGGTTTCGGAAATAACCTGTACTTTCCAAAAAGGGGTAATTTAATATTGTATCATTACAAGACGAATTTAAATTTGTGAATTTGATAGCAGAAAACATATGACCCCAATTTGTTATTTTGTTGATGCCATCCGCGGTAATTTTTTAAAATAATAGACGACTAAAATTATGTATAAATGGTTAATTAAGTACAAATACCATTTAAAACTTTTCTCATATGAATCTAGCAAAAAAATAATAATACTACCTTAAACTTTTGTCACCTTTCTTATTAATGTAATCTACTTCTTTTTATTGTTTATCGTCTTTAATTTATTATGTTTCATCGTTTTTTACTCTATATTATGTGTAATTTTTCCTTCTAATTACTGTTTTTATTATTATTATATTTTCCAACTTATAAATATTTTCTCCTATAAATAGTAAATTGCCGTTCTTTTAATTAAAATTTATAGGTACCTAACTCAACTCCAGCAAGAACTACAAAATTATATCAAAGAAATTATTCAAATTGACATAGTAACAAATCACGAAAATTTGATATTTGAATAATAAATAATGAAAGGATCATTACGATGGTTTGGGAAATAATTAATAAACACTGATCCAGTCTAACGATGCCAGGCAAACAAGTCGCTTTCGCTGTCAAGAAAAGTAGAAGTAATTATTCAAAAAACATCCTTAAATTTAAAGATTATTTTACTTTTTTTTATTTTTTGATAAATTTAATTCTACTTTAATTCTAGTTACTTAATTCAACTAAAGATGATTTTTTTGCTAAAAAAAAACGGCCAAGACTTATTTATACCTAATATTTAATATTAATTTCCATAAAGAGATTTCAAAATAATTATTTAATTTTTTAAAAACGATATTTTTGAAACATTGTGTGGTGATCTAATAACACACATTTACATTTATTTTTATTGATTTTTTCTATTAAATTTATTACGGTAGATGCGTACCAATTTATCAGGAGCACATAACGCGATATCGGTATTCTAACCGCGTCCCAATAAAACGGGACATCCGTCCCTCGCTTGTATGAATGGTGAATATTTTATTTTTATGTAAGAAGCCTCTGAAATTCAGCGCTGAGCGCCGTGTGTGTTCTGCTGCCCTAGTATTATTATACTCTATATTGGCCGCACTATACGTACATACGAGGTCTGTTCAAAAAGTATCGCGAATTTTATATTTTTTCAAAAAGTATTTATTTATTCATGAATATCTATTTTGTCCCCTTCAAAGTAATTCCCCTCGGATATAATACATTTATGCCAACGTTTTTTCCAATCCTCGAAGCACTTAAAAAAATCATTTTTGTGATCTTGTTCAGCTCCTCCTTCGATGCCGTCTTTATCTCCTCAATCGTGGCGTAGCGTCGTCCTTTCATGGGCCTCTTCAGTTTTGGAAACAGGAAAAAGTCACAGGGGGCCAGGTCTGGGGAATACGGTGGCTGCGGCACCATTACTGTGTTGTTTTTGGCCAAATATTCGCGCACAAGCAACGATGTGTGAGCAGGGGCGTTATCATGGTGCAAAAGCCAGTTTTTGTTCTTCCACAAATCCGGGCGTTTCTGGCGGATTGCTTCGCGCAAATTGCGCATAACTTGCAGGTAATATTCCTTATTGACCGTACTACCCTGTGGCAAGAACTCATGATGCACCACGCCCCTGCAATCGAAGAAAACTGTGAGCAAAACCTTCACGTTCGACCGAACTTGGCGCGCTTTTTTTGGTCTTGGCTCATGCGGCAGCTTCCATTGGGATGATTGAGCTTTGGTTTCCACGTCATAACCATAAACCCATGATTCGTCACCAGTTATGACCCTCTGGAGCACATTTGGGTCGTCACGGACCGAGTCCAACATCTCCTGAGCAATGTTAACGCGATGCTGTTTTTGGTCGAAATTGAGCAATTTTGGCACGAATTTCGCGGCGACCCGACTCATGCCCAAATCATTGGTTAAAATCGAATGGCACGAGCCAATCGATATGTTTAGGTCCTCAGCAACTTCTCTAACGGTGATTCGACGATTGGCTAATACTATTTTCTTCACTTTATCAATGTTTTCGTCTGTTGTTGACGTGCTCGGGCGTCCGGCACGCTCTTCGTCGTTCATATCTTCTCGGCCCTCTGAAAACATTTTGTACCACCGATAAACGTTGCTTTGGTCCAAGGTAGCTTCACCATATGCCACAGTCAACATTCGAAATGCGTCCGCGCACTTTATTTTGTTTTTCACACAAAATTTGATACAGATTCTTTGATCCATTTTTTGGAATAGGCAAAAATCGAAGACGAGCCAAAACACATCCAAGCAAAACAGCTGTCAAAAATTAACTAAACATTCAAAATGGCCGACCTTGTCAGCATAAGTAAGGGACATGAGTACCAACATAACGCTACAAAAAAATCAAAAATCAAATATACGTAGCCAGCGGAAATTCAAAATTCGCGATACTTTTTGAACAGACCTCGTATTTTATTTATTTATGCTCAATACTAGAATAGGCTCCCCTGTCTACACTAGTCTGAGAAGAAAAATGTATGAAACATATTTGGAAATACGAAAATACCTTTTGCATAAAATAGTCAAGTTCGTCCACATACAGAATTGAAGGCTGATGGCTGCTTAGTGGTTTAACCATTAATGATCATAAGTTACCTCTGACATGACAACAGAACATTGTTGCTGCGGTCGTTGGGCACTTGTGAGGTGACACGATGAATCATGTTGACTCTTGTTGTCTGTAGAATCTGCGCGTAATTACTTTGTCACTTGAATATCACGAATGGAGCGATTAACATACACATTGCCATTTAAATATTAAAAATAATATAATATCAAATTCAAAAGATACAGAGTTAACGTCCGATTAGGGTTAAACATGAAACAAAGATATTTTTGATATTTTGATATCGAAACTGGCAAAAGCGAACACTGTCGAAATAAAGACAAATGTAGAAGTAGTGAACAGTAGATTAAAAAACATCGTTTTATTTTACTCTTTTTATTATTTGATAAACTTAATATTTGACATGTTTTAATATTTAAGAAGTTTGATAATTTATTTTTATTTCATTTTTTTAATAAATGTGAGTCTTGTATACAAAGTACTCGTATATAAAAAAAGAAACATTAAACATCTACAACACAAAATTATGGCGAACATATTATAGAAGAAATATAACAAAGAAATTGAGAACTCACTTTGCACAGTTATTGGGATCCAAGTCTCATTTTATAATTTTTTTTATTAATAATAATAATAATAGTAATCGATAGAGCGATTAACATGCACGGTGCCTTTTATAACATGGCAACTTTCTAACAATAAATAATGAAATATTTGAATTAATATAACTACACTGTTCGGTCAGTCATTTCCTAGTGCGCCCTTGGAGTAATTGATTTTACAAAACGGCACACTTAAAATACAAGTCATCAGAATAATAATAATAAATACACTTAGTATTACAACACTTTATTTCACTTAATACAGACATGTTTCGGTTATAACATAACCTTTATGAATGTACAAAATATAAAATTTTGTATATTGATAAAGGTCATGCTATAACTGAAACATGTCTGTGTCAATTGAAATAAAGGGTTGTAATACTAAGTGTAGTTATATTTATTTGAATATGAGTCCACAACACAACGTGAAGGCGAATATAGAAGATATATATTATTATTATTTTATTTACTAATTATTCTCTACCTTTAATATGTTCTCCTATTAATAGTATTTAAGCGTTTTTTAATTAACTTTAATCAGGCACCTACTCAACTCCAGCAAGAACTTTAAAATTATGTAAAAGAAATATTCAATTTCAAATAAAGGTTCGAAAAATCACAAAAATTTAACAGTTGATAAATTATTGTAACACCTGATGATGTAAACATCTTCTCCTTCTTCTTCGATGGCCCTACAGCCCATATCGAGCCTTAGCCTCCAGTATTTTTCGCCTCCAACTCCTCCTGTCCTCCGGTTCGACCCTCCAATCTGACAATCGTAACAATTTCGCCCCATCTCTCCCAACTTCATCCTCCCATCGCAGCCTTGGTCGTCCAATTGGTCTTCTAACACCTGGGTGCCACTCCAGCAATCTTTTTGGGGTTCGCGATGACGGCATCCTCTGCACGTGACCGGCCCATCTCAGTCTATTCAGTCTGTCCTGTGTGGAGAGACTGGGAGCTTTGTAAATATGGTACAGCTCGTCATTATGCCGCACTCTCCAGCCTTCACCGTCACATTCGAATAAAAATATAGAATTTTATAATAGTAATATCGTAGATATAAAACAGAAGAACCCTTCAAACTGCACAATAAGTATAGATTATATAACGTTATACTGTAAACTTTTCTCAAATTTCCTCCGGGCGTACTCCAAGCTAAAAAGACAATCCAAAATACTTCCTTAAGTGCTTTGATATAACTTGAAAATGTACTTTAGTTTCCTATCTTTCTAAACTTATATATTTGAAATATGAACACATACAAATATTGACGTATATTTATATAAACGGGCATGCGTGGTTCGGATATTTTATTTCAAATTCTAAATATGTAAAATAATTTTAAGCTTTTTCAAATTAAAACAAAATTTTTATATATATGAATGAAAATCATAAAATAAGAAATGGCAGCGATTTAAACAGTTAATTAATTGTGATAATTTTATTTCTATAGGATATATCTGAAAAAAAATTACGTCACATTTATTAAATGAAATGTCTAATGCTAAGGATAAAAATGCATGAAATTTGAATTTATTATAGTCTATAATGTAAGCATAAATAACTCAGTATTTGTTCGTTTAGTCCAGAGGCTCCGGAGCATTCTGCGGTATATCCACATCTCGAACGCTTCCAACCGGTTCATTACATTCACTTTCAGAGTCCAGGTTTCGCAGCCATATAGTTGAACAGACCATATATAACATTTAATCATTATTTGTCGGAGTTTCCAGTTAAGATTATCGTTGCAAAAGAATGTTCTCATTTTATTAAATGCAGCTCGTGCAACTTCATTTCTTCAACTCTGCTGGTTGGACATATTGAAAATTTATTTAAATATATATTTTTTTGTATACAACCACTTTATTTTTAAATAGTCCATTGTTTTGGCCTAAACACTATGATACCTTAACATTTTAAACTGTTAATGAATAAAATTTGTTTTATGTATCACAATTGTATTTTTTTACGCGACAACTGTTTCATCAAACAATGTTGACATCATCAGGTGTTACGATAATTTGTCAATTTGAATAATTTCTTTGATATAATTTTGAAGTTCTTGCTGAAATTGAGTTAGGTACCTTCAAATATAATATTCGTTCCATATTTCCAAAATCATCTGAGTGGCCCTTTCTTAATTATTAGTCTTACAACTTCCTAATTTAATCGTTCGATATTCTAGCAAACATTGTGTTTTGGAGAACATTTTTCTTGGTGATCTCATTTATTTAATTTATAAGCATATATTTCATTTCATTTAATTTATTAACTAAACATATCAAAAGCATCGCAGAGCTACATTTCAATACACCAATGATACATTATATTATTAACAAAAAGTTTGAGATACAATAGTAAATAACACCTAACTAAGGTAATGCTCGTGGGCAGGGCAATAATCCTTCTAAACCACAACCGATACATACGCTTTATACATACATACTTTATGTATAAAGCCCTGAGGAAGCTCGCATAGAGCGAAACCGGTAGGCCCTCATTCTAAAAAATAAAGTGGTTGTATACCAAATACATAAAAAAAACTGTTTAATTTTTTTTTTATAAACTGTATTATGCTCGTCTCGATACATTATGTATATTTCATGAAACTGACAAAATAAACTTTTCATGGATTTTCTCGGCGACACCCATCACTTTCAACATTCGTGTAATTTCGCTTTTAAAATACAAGGCCATATTTCAGGCAGGCTTCATTTACCCCGAAATATTACACGAAACTCAACCACCGCGCAGAAAGATCCCCGTTACTCGCCTTTATTGCCGGCGGTAATTCGGTCGTAAATAATTTTTTTGACAAGATCCCCCCACCAAACTGAATTTTTTCGACATCAGGATGATAAACAGGGTGTAGATATTTTTATATGGATGACCTATGTGTCGTTGAAGAATGGCTTTTACTTTGAAACGAGCGTTTTATTTAATAAAATAAAATGGAGCAATATTTTAACGAAACCTTAACTTCAATAATAAGGAACGCTAAGGGATTCTAGTGCCTTTTGTATGAGAGTGTAGTTAGAACCTGATCAAAAGACAGGACTAAGGTAAATGCTCTAGAAATGAGATCATCAAGAAAAAAGTGCACCAACACAATGTATGCAAGAATATCGAACGAATAAATTAGGAAGTTCTAAGACTGATAATTAATAATTAAGCCTGCATCGCTCAGGATGCACTAGACTGGTCCCCTATGGAGGGAAAGAGAAAGCGAGGCAGACCTAGAGCCACCTGGAGAAGAACCCTGCAGGACGAGGTTAAGGCAGCAGGCCTCACTTGGGATGATGTTAGGCATCAGGCATGCGATAGAGTCGGGTGGAGAAGATTCCTTGAGGCTCTATGCACCACGGAGGTGTGACAGGACAAAAAGAAGAAGACTGATAATTAAGAAAGGGCCGATCAGATGATTTTGGAAAAATGGAAAAAATGTTATATTCAATTTAAAATAATAATTTAAAGTTTTTATTGGGTTCAGGTAATTACTTACAACAAAGGAAATAAATCAAAGATTGTACTTGACGTTTATAAATATTCAAATAAATTTAACTTCAAGTCCAATCTTTGATTTATTTCCTTTGTTGTAAGTAATTACCTGAACCCCAATAAGAAAATTGTTTTTAATTGTATCTCAATAGAGACGAAGAAACAAACTGGAAACTGAATATGGATGATCAAGGTGTTTACAGGACTTATGACCTGTCATTGGTTGGGTTAAGCGCACGCTTTATGTAATTACAACATTCCCCATTCCACCATTGTTATTATGATCATGCATGATACATTTTTGGAAGTTGTATATATACTCCAAATCCATACCTATCTTCACGTGTCAGTTCCAGTTAGCCATCTATGTAGATTTGATTGTACTAATTAATTTTTTAAGATTAATCTATTGGAAGGATTCGTATACAGATATAAGTATACATTTCACAAATATAAGAAAATTGTTATTCAAAATTTTTATTGAATCATAATATTCGTTATAAAAAAAACATTCGTTCTAAAATAAATCTTTATAACATCTGTCAGATCATGTAAACAATTTTATAATTGAAAAAAAAATGTTTTATATTTTTACTTCAGAAGGACTGTTTTCCCGAAACATGTATATGTAATTTTATTTATTTTAATATAAGTGTTGTATATACAAAGTATGTTAAAAATGAGAAATAAACCATCATAACAACACAAAGTATGGCGTATATAGAAGAAAGTATATATTGGAGTACTGCTCTATCATTTAGGACTCCAGAGAAAGTACAGTCATCTTGGAACTAGAAAGGATTCAGAAACGATTTTTAAGATATTTATACCTCAGTAAGTATAACTATTATCCTTTTTTGTACCCCTCACTATTTCTCTCAGGAATGTTGGATTTTAACACTCTTGAGACTCGTCGAATGATCTTTCTGGGTAAGCATTTTTTAAAACTATTATCCGGAGGTATGTACAATCCAGGAATACTGAGACACAAATATATACGTTCCCCATATTTATAGCAGAGCAAGGGGGCATATATTTTTTATGCCCCAAATTGCCGCGCAGAGGCCCTTCGAAGTTCTCCTGTATTGAAAGCGATTCGTCTTTTAAATGAGGTTGCAAACCTCTTTGGATGCAATTATGGCGAATTCGTGAATACCCTTACGATAAAGGCAGCAAGGAAATAACTGGCATATTCCTATTCATTAGGTTCATAGTACAATATATTTCCTTGGATATTCTTTTTTTTCACCCTTTACGTCGATTTGGCTTGCGCTGTATAATAATAATAATAATAATTTTTATTTTTTATTAAAAAACTCATTTTTAATGTTATTAAATATATTTGTATTATTAGATGCTTGATAACTATATATTTTTTCATCTAGTGTTTTAGATATTAGGTTAAATAATTTTTGTGTAAGTGAATACTCGTATAATTGAGGAAGTCATTGTTATTTCACGTTAAATACAAATCTTTGTATTGGAGAAGTCGCGAAGATGACGATTTTCATTTTGTTAGTTAATTCCGTTGCACTAAAAATACAGCAGAGCCGTTGTACTGAAACATGTAATTCCGCAAATATGTTTGATTTTCTTTTTCCTTTTCGGCGCTGACTTCGTTCGGAAGTATTTTTAGTTTATGGCCGTCTGCCTCACAGAATCGCATCACACTCCGGGCCTAATCTGGTGATGATCTTCTCGGTCAAACAAACATCGGATAATTCCGCGATGAAACTGTCGTTAATGTTGCGAATCGAGGTACAGATAAACGTATTTGTAGTATTTTAAAATAGCTTTTTATCACATCACAGCAATAAATTTTGTAATAACCTTTTTCAAACAAACGAAAAATGAAAATACTGTAGAAAACAATTGATTTGTGGTGATTAGCACTTCTGTATTTAATAATAGTAAACACGATTGTAAAGTGGTTTTACTTGGATTTAACTTATACAAATTAGTATCTCAATAGAGATGAAGATGCAAATTGGAAACAGAATATGGTGGTAGAGGCGTTTACAGGACTTATGACCTGTCATTGGTTAATAGATAGCGCTAGTGTAGATTGAACTAAAAATGTGAAGTATATTCCTACATTGTAGCATATATATATCTTCCAAAAATTGTCAGACGTGGTGGTCGTAAGAAGGGTGGAATGGGGCATGTTGTATTACATAAAGCGTGCGCTTAACCCAACCAATGACAGTCCTGTAAACGCCTCGACCACCATATTCTGTTTCCAATTTGCATCTTCGTCTCTATTGAGAAACAATTAATCCTTAAAAATGATAACCCACAATGAGTAAAATCCAGTATTCGTCTACAAGTATTTGTATACATTTAAAATGTTAATATAAATAAGATATAAGGCAACAAAGTGAATGGTGCACTTAAAGTTGTCATCGCAAACAAAAAAATATCCATAAAAGCTAGAATGGCAGTGCACAATGGTGTTCTTCTACCGACCCTTATGTATGGAAGCGAAGCAGGGAACTGGCAAAAGAAGGACAAAAGTAGAATAAATGCAGTAGAAATGAGATCTCTTAGACGAATGTTTGGATTCTCTGTGTATGATAGAGTATCGAATGAAAATATAAGAAGTGAATGCGGTGCGAATGATGATGTTATCAACAAAATAATGAAAGGATCATTAAGATGGTTTGGACACATGGAAAGAACGAATGAAGAAAGAATGGTAAAATAATTATATATAAACGATGTAAATGGAACCAGTAATAGAGGAAGACAGAGGAAAACGTGGAACGAATATAAATAAAATATTGAATGTCGGCCATGTGAATAGTCAGAGAAATCGACGCGCGTGCATGACACGATGTATGAATGTTGAGGAAGCAAGAAAAATATGTCAGGAAAGAAAATTGTGGCAGTCCATTTTTTCTGCATACCCCTTCGGGGAGACGGCGTGATGGTTAGTTAGTTAGTTAGTTAGTTAAATTAGATAAATTGTGACAAATTTGTTTCGCCTTGCGAGGGCATTCTCAAACTCTGCTCACAAGGCGAAACACCAACCGGCTATCTCTGAAATTATTTCATAAGCGGCTGTATATGCAAGTTTGACGCCATCCATTCGGGCTACATGATCCCTCCAGTACCTTTTTCTGGATCTATTTCACTGAACTATGTCCTATATTTCGCAAGTTTTTCTTATGTCGACGCCGCGGACACGATCTCGGAGAGTTTTTTCAGTAATTGATCTTAGAACCTTCATCTCCGACGTTTCCATTCGTATAAATTACATAATTTTTTAAGAAACAATCAATAATATTTTTGAGAATGTAAATTAGATGAATCTATAATATTGACAATCTGGATGACTAATATAGATCGAGGAATACCATATCTGTAGAGACCAACCGACGTTCAAATCAAATCAAATCAAGTCAGTTTATTTCATCAATAGACAATACAAATTTTATTTTTATGGCATCTATTGAGAACAGGTAAAATAATATATTGTGTATAGTATACTACCAGAAACGCATGAGAGATGTTTCGACATTAGGAAGACAGGATACTCTCCAGAATTAAGAGTATTTGCCTTCTGAACGTACTTTCACTAATATGAAAGACGTCGATCTCCGAGGAGACCGCGTTCAGCAGATTAATTGCTCTTCCAGTGTCACCATAAGCAGGTTGGTTCTGGCTACCGGTAAGTAAAACAATTTATGCTGTCGCTGTCGGAGATATCTATCAGGGACAAAAAGACGAACACCCTCCAGCACAGCCGAGTTCTCGAAATATCCCCTGAGTAATCTAAAGAGTGTAAGATGGATTGGCCATTTAATACGTCAAGAAGGCCTCTTGCATGCCATAATGGAGGGTATGACCGAGGGAACAAACTCTAGGGGACGCCCATGCCGAGGGTACCTGGAGGACCTGTTGGTGGACGTGCGCTGATCATCATATGCAGATTTCAAAAGAGCCGCACAAGACAGGGAAGAATGGCAGAGAAGAATAGAAGAAATTGCTGCAAACCAATCCCAGGATTGAAACTTTCTAACTAACTAATCTAAAGAAATGGTTTATGAGATGCCCATCTCTTCGAAGCTGCATAGAGTTGGCCCCAAGCATTCCGAAAATATTTTTTTAGGCATAAGTTTTGACGTGATCTGAGTGGGATTTTCCCTCGCATAGTTTGGTATTTTATCGTATTTTTCACGTGCCGCCTTCAACGATCACTCATTACCCACAAAAATATGAAATTTCGTGTGAAATTAACGTTACGCCTATCGCCTATAACAGGATGGGATAGTTTGTCAGTTTGGTAAATAGGAGAGGTATGGAGAAAGAAATATTTTCATGTCTGGTTCAACATCAATCTTCGTTATTCTCGACACTCCCAGATGGCGGAACGTGTTTCATTTACTCCAGTTACCATTTTTGGTCTATTCCCGGCAATAAGTAATATTTTTCTGGATATAAAAACAAAGCAATATCTAGAAAAGATCAAGCATGATTTTGTGAAATAACGGTTTCGCGATAGATTTCGCAATTGACCTTGCGAAGGTCAAGAAAACCATTTCATTCTGCCCTTTATTTTGCAGACCTTGACCGCCGAGTACAAAAGAAACTCGTAGACACCTACCTGCTTGGATTATATCATTTTATAAGTCTTTTATCAAAGGTGAGGCTTGGAGTTCGGTCTGTGGTTATTTAGATACTTACAGAAGCCTTTTTTATACACTTAAATCAGCTAAATTGTTTTGTGTACTGAATTGAGTCACGAATCTAACTTTTTTTAGTAAATTCTGAATGTTTTTAAATACAAAAAGCCTTTAACGTAATACTGGTTTGACATCGGTTTAACAATTTTACAAAGTAGCTTTTTTCTTAAATGATTAAAATTTTAATAAAATTTTGTGTATTTTTTTGATTACTATGATATTAAATTAAAACGTATTTTATTTAAGCAACTTAATCACATTTCTGTAATTCACTTATTATTGTGTATCTCCAACTGGTATCTTTAGTTTATTGGAAAATAATTATGTTATGATTTGGATATATTTAAATAAATAAATGAAAATGAAAAATGAAAATTTTGATTATATATTCAAGTTCCAAATATTATAGGAATAGTAAACTCTTTTTTAAAATTGTTTCTTGAACAATGATGTTAAACTCCATATTAAATAATAATTAAATAAAACGATGTTTTGTAACTACTTCTTTATTTCGACAGCGACCGGTTTCGCCAGGCTCGCTGACATCGACTGACCAGTCTGTCAACTGTCAAATTGACAGTCTGTAGAAATAATGTTGCCAGTTTAAAAACCAAACCCCAAAAAAAACACCCGATGTATAATGTATAATATATGTAATCTATATTAGATAATGTATCAAAGGCCTTTTGTATATGATGCATTACCATTGAGAGGCCTCCTCAATTATGATGTGGAGTATGTTTATGTGCTCAACCCATGATCGGCCACTTCGGAAGCAAGCTTGTTCCTCTCGAATACCCCTCTCGAGCGCACTGGTCATTCTCTCAAGTATTATTCTCGCAAGGATCTTTGTCACCACGGAAAGGATAGTATATCCCTTCCAGTTATAACAGTTATTCATGTCTCCCCTTTTTAAGGGACATCGACGATAAGGTGGCAGGATTCACTTGTAATGGTGTGAGGCATCAGGCATGCTATGGGTGGAAGATAATCCTTGAAGCCCTTTGTTCGATGGAGGTGTGACAGGACAATACGAAGAATATTATAGGATAATGTAATAGGCGGAAAGGACGGACCGCCGAAATGTTCTTTACTGACATAATTTTCACGCCTCTTCTACATTCACGTACCGTGACACGCACGCTCGTCGATTGTTCCTACTTCGAACATGGCCGCCTTTCAATATTTGATAGATGTGGTCACGTCATGTCTTCCTTGGCCTTCCTAGTCTTATTTTTCAATTTTCACCATTTGTTTACTAAATACATTTTTATTGATGTTTGAGGTATTTGTTTTGTAAAACTCCATTATTAATTTATAATAGTAAACACGATTGTTTAGTGGTTTTACTTGGATTTAATTTAAAATAAATTATATAAGTAGTGAAAAATTGTTTTGCCTTGTTAGGGCATTCTCAAACTGACCAGTTTGAGAATGCCCTCGCAAGGCAAAACTTGTCACTATTTATGTAATTTATTATAAATTAAATCTAAGTAAAACCTCTAAACAAGCGTGTACACTATTATAAATTAATTTATATTTTTAACCATTCTTACCTCATACATTCGTTCCATATGTCCAAACAAACTAAGTGATCCTTTCTAAATTTTATTTAGGACACATTTATCCTCCTTACATACCTTTCTAACATCTTCATTGGGTATTGTATAATATCATATATTATTTTTCCGCGCATTTTCCCTTCGCCGCATCCTTCTTCTGCCAACTCCAAGCTTCACTCCCATATATAAGGATCGGCACTAGAACCCCATTATGCTCTGCAGATAGAGAGATAAAAAAATACTTTCGATAAAGATAGAGAGATAAAATAAATTATTTAAAATTTAAAATTGATTCATAATATTTGTTATAACAATAGCATAAACGCTCCAAAATAAATCTTTATATTATAATATCTGTCAAAACTGATCGTTTTTGTAAACAATTTTATTATATTTTAAATATGTATCTTTATAATATGTATCACTGAAGAAGGATCGGTTGTCCGAAACATGTCTGATATGTAATTTTAATTTTTTTTTAAAGTTAGTGTTGTATATACAAAGTATATAAAAAAGAAAAGACAAATACTCGTAAAACATCTACAACACAAAGTATGCTGAACATAGAAGAAATACTTTCGAATTCATATTCACATATTGAACATAGTTTTCACTCCTGTAATAGGAACCATCAAAGACGAAGTATATAATGACAAGCGGTGGAATTATCATGATAAGTCATTGACGTTCATTATCCTTCGGTTTTCCTTTGTCAATCTAACTGGAAAACCGATCAGTCAAAGGGCTGTGGCAATTAACTAATGAAATTTGAAATACATCAATGGAATGTTCACGGTTGAACCGACCCAGATAATACGTAAGACGTAACTGTAATTTACGTATTTTAAACACTGTCAAATTATTTCCTTTGGTGAAGCGGTAACAGCTTTTACCTTGCCCAAGGGCATCCCATGAAATATCTTCTTCTTCTTCTTCCTTATTGTAGACCTATGTGGTCTGTTCTCCAGAGTGTTGCTCCTTTGTTAGGTAGATTCCCAGCTGTTCTTGCATCTTTTAGGAAGTCTTCCACGCGGACGAGTCCCATGAGGCTGATTATGCAATGCAATACAGGAAACTGCGTGAACGGAGCTAGAAATAGAGGAAGAGCGAGGAAAGCGTGGTACGATCAAATCAATAAAATATTGAATGTCGGTCACGTGAGGAGTCGGAGATATCGACGTGCGTGTACGACAAGATGTATGTTCTACTATACTTTTTAACCGATCGCTTTTTAAGCGGTCACATTTAGATTTTTAGATATAAAACACGTCTTAATGCGTCCTTGAGGTGATTACATCACAAAAACGGCGCTTTAAAAGTAAGCATATTATTATAATTATTATTATTATTATTATTATTATTATTATTATGAATGTAGAGGAAGCGAGAGAAGTATGTCAGGACAGAAAAATGTGGCGTTTCATTATTTCTGCTTACCCCTCCGGGGAGACGGCGTGATGGTTAGTTAGTTAGTTTTATATTGGGGAGTCTGGTGGTGTCTATTCTTTGAACATGCTTGTACCAGTCCCCTTTTCGCTATCTGCTCCATCTTAAAATATCCTCAACCTCACATGTCTCTCTTATTCTGGTGTTCCTCACGCGATCTCTCAGTGTATTGTCCGCTATCATCATCAGTGTCTTAATTTCGGAAGTCCTCAAAATTTGTTTGGTCCTTGCTGTGTCTGCCCTTGCTTCGACGCCATATGTTATTTTTGGTCTTACGCATGCTTTAAAGATTCTCATCTTACTCTTAATGGCCATGTCTTTGTTTTTCCATATTGTGTATTTTAGAGCCCCAGAGATTGCAGCTGCCTTGTTTACTTGGGCTTGTATTTCTTCCCGTAGATCAACTCTCATCACCAGGTCTTTGCCTAGATACTTGAAGGTGATACCATATTTTTATCAAATTTGATGATTTTCAAAAAAGAAGAAAGTATGGCAGTCTGCAACATTAGCGAGAATGGTAGAAATCTGGAACAAGTGGATGAATTTGTTTATGAAGAATATTAACAAATGTTGGGAAAGCGGAGAAGGATGTTCAAAGAAGAGTTGGGGCAGGCAAAAGAGTAAATGGTTCACTTAAAGTTGTCATCGCAAACAAAAGCCTATACAAAAAAGCTTAGGTGACAGTGCACGATAGTGTTCTTGTGCCGACCATTATGTACGGAAGTGAATCATGAAACTGGCAAAAGAAAGATGAAAGTAAAATAAATGCAGTAGAAATGAGATTTCTAAGACGAATATTTGGGAAATCTGTATTATCATAATATGCAAATATAAGAAGAGTCAAATGAAATAAACAAAATAATAGAAGGATCGTTAAGATGGTTTGTATACATGGAAAGAATTAATGAAGACAGAATGATGTAAAAGGTATATGTTAACGACAATGATGTAGAAATAGAAAGGCCGAGGAAAACGTGGCACGATCAAATGAATCAAATATTAAATTTCGATCATGTGAGGAGTCGGAAAAATCGCCGTTCGTGAATGACGCGATGTATGAATGTAGAGGAAGCGAAAGAAGTATGTCAGGACAGAACAGTGTGGCGGTCCATTCTTTTTGCCCACCTTTTTGGGAGAGACGGTGTGATGGTTAGTTAGTTATAATCAAATCTAAACTAACTAACTAACCTCATATTCACTTTTGTCTTTATGTCGACAGCGACCGGTTTCGCCAGACTCGCTGACATAGACAGACTGGGCTAATTTTGGCTTTCTGTGTACGTTTCTTGATTTGATCACAGGTAGTAGAGAGAAGAATGTTTTGTTGCCAATTATTATTCTTCTTTCGATTTCCTTGTGATCTTCGTTTTCTTTTGTTATAGACGAGACGAGGTAAATGATGTCCTTCACCATATTAAAGTTGTATCTATCCTTGAATCTGATGGTTCGCCGTGAGTAATGGGTTGCATTCCTGGTTTGTTTCATTATTATTGTATTTTCTTCGTTTAACTCTAAACCCACCTCCTTGACTGCTGTCTCTAAAGGCTCAAATACTTCTTGTACGGCTGCTAGGGATCTTCCTACAATGTTAACGTCGTCTGCATATCCTATGATCTGGCTGCTTTGAAATTATGTGTTGGGAGCAACAAATATATACTATAAATACATTTTTATTTTTATTTTAATTCGACATATTTATGACTGTATGTAGTTTTTGATCTCTGCAAATTAAGACCAGGAAGAGAGCAATTTGATTCATAGAGGTCGTGTGCCCTCGTAAATGCATGTGACCCCTGGAGATCACCTCAATTTCACGAATGAGGCTAATATCTAAATCAATAGTATTTATAATGCAAGATTCTCAAGTCTCCTGAAATTTTTTAAAACCTCACTAAATAACTGCTTGTTACATCCAACTGCTCATCTTACCTGCTAACTCAGTAAAAATTAATGGCCATTTACAATGGAATTATGGTTCCAACCACTATGTATTGAAGCGAAGCATAGAACTGGCAGAAGAATAATAAGACCACATTATATTTGATAGAGATGACATCCCATAGTTAAAATGATGTATGAATTGTAGAATTTCATATGAACATATCAAAAGGAAATGTAGAGCGGAATAAGGTATTATGTACAATTATGAAAGGATCACTGCGTTGGTTAGGAAATATAGAACTCATGGATGGAGAAAGAATGGTTATGAAAGCATACGTGTACGTATACGAAGAAGACTAAGGAAAACCGATGAAGTTTTCTAGAAATTTAATTTTAGTTTATGGGATTGACATGTTATAGATGAAAATGGACAATTGAAGTGAAAATGAGATCACAAAGTAAAATATGCGAAAAGACATCGTTTAATAGAATAGTGAAAAAAAATGGATTGGTGAAAGTAATTACTGTTTCTTAAAAAATGATATAAACTCCATATTAAATAATTAAAACGGATGAAAATGTTTGTTTTCTAGAAGTTTTAATAGTGTTTATAGGAATGACATGTTTCGCCTTTCTAATATTTGATAATGCATTAGAAAAGCGAAATATGTCATTACCTTAAGCCATAATAAAACTAGAAATTTTAATATAATTTATCGGAATGAAATTTATCGCCTTTCTAAGGCATCATCAAAAGATATTTGCCAAAGCATTAGAAAGGCGAAATGTGTCATAACCATAAACTATAATAAAACTAGAAGTATTAATATACTTTATGGGAATGACATTTATCGCCTTTCTATGGCATCATCAAATGAAATTTGATAATGCATTAGAAAGGCGAAATGTGTCATTACCTTAAACTACAATAAAACTAGAAGTTTTAATATATTATAGATAATGGGAATGACATATATCGCCTTTTCAAGGCATCATCAAATGATATTTGCTAATGCATAGAAAGGCGAAACATGTCATTACCAACTATAGTGAAACTTTTAGAAATATACGTTTTCATCCATACTATGAATTTAACATAGAGTTTTACATTGATGTTCAAAATACCACAAACACTTTCATTAATATTTTTTGTGAATGTATACTTATACTTGTATACGAAATGTATACTCCATAGATCGCGTTAGTGGGTGGATTATATAAGTTAATCTTGAAAAGATTCACAAGTGTAATCAAATCTACATAGATGGCCAATTAAAACTGACACGTGAAGATAGATATGGATTTGAAGTATATACTCGTATACAGCTTCCAAAAATTTGTCATGCATGATCATAATAACCAAGGTGGAATGGGGATTGTTGTAGTTACATAAAGCGTGCGCTTAACCCAACCAATGACAGGTCATAAGTCCTGTAAACACCTTGATCATCCATATTCAGTTTCCAGTTTGCGTCTTCGTCTCTATTGAGATACAACTAAAAACTTTCATTAATATTAAAATCTCTTTTTATTTTTTAGTATTCTATCGTCTTTCTGCGCATTCTTATTTGTGATCTCATTTTCATGTAATTTATCCTTTTCATTATTTTTCTCCCAGCCCCTAGCTACACTTGCTTCATAAACTTATTTTTACTTAAAAGCGATTTACTCCTTTCTACTCTAACTGAATTACTGCGAAATATTCCTAATCCAATAAAAACTTGTCCTTGGACAATACACTCATTTCGCACATGGAAAGTAAAACTTGATTTCGGGTAAAATTGTGCCTACTAATCTTTTGCAGATTTATTCGGAGCGGGGTTTTCCTATAACCCTTTTTAAGATATTTCCCTTTGTGCCGGCGTCTGGCATAAACAATTGAATGTCTCGGCTCGATCGATTTGTGTGAAAGAAGATCAAGGTTACAGAGATAGGCACTTTGGAAGAAGGCATATATTGAATAAGGATGTATGTTATTCTATAATTTGTTGAATAAAATGAATAGATATTAATCACGCCGTTTCCACAAAGAGGTATGCAGAGAGGACGGACCGCCACATTGCTCAATGCGTTTCCTCTACATTCATACATCGTAACATGCATGCTCGTAATTTTTTTCCGACTTGGAATGTGGCCGTCTTTTGATAATATATTAATTTGGTCATGCCATGTTTTTTTCGTCAACCTTAGGGTTATTTTTCCATTCTCACTGCTTGTATACAACCTTTTAACAATTCGTCCATTCTTTCTATACGTTCAAACCATTAAAGTTTACTTCATATGCAATCATTTGCATTACATTCCTTCCTTATTTCTTCCTTTGGTATTCTATATTTATAGTTTTCCCCGCACATTCTTCTCAGCAATCTCAAATCTACGGCATTTATCCTACGTTCTTCTGCCAGCTTCAAGCTTTTCTTCCATACATAACGATTGGCACTAGAACTTACGTAATTATGTAATGGCATATTTTCTTCTCCGGATATATTTATATTTGCAGTAACGACTTTCATTGAGCCATTTTTTGTTCCCAGCATCCTTCTTTCTATGTCTTTCTCCATTTTTTAATCTCTTGTAAACATGTTTTACAAATAAATAAATTTGGTCACTTGGTAAAATTTCTCGCCGTTTGCACTTATGTCTAACCATCAGGCCGTCTCTGCGAAGGGGTAGGCAGAAAGAATTGACTGCCACACATTTTTTTCCTGACATGTTTCTCTCGCTACCTTAACATTCATACATCGTGTCATGAACGCGCGTCGATTTCTCAGACTCCTCACGTGGACGACATTCAATACTTAATTTATTTGATCGTGCCACGTTTTCCTCGGTCTTCCTCTATTTCTAGTTCCATTTACATCGTTAACATATAATTTTTTTTACCATTCTTTCTTCATTCATTCTTTCCGTATGTCCAAACCATCTTAATGATCGTTTCATTATTTTGTTAATAACATTATTCGCACCGCTATCACTTCTTATATTTTCATTCGACACTCTATCATACAGAGAGTATCCATCATTTACATTGTTAAATATAATTTTATACCATTTTTTCTTCATTCATTCTTTCAATATGTCCGAACTATCTTATTTTTTTCATAACACCATCATTTGCACCGCTTTTACTTCTTATATTTTCATTCGACACTCTATCATACACAGAGTTTCCACATATTCGTTTCATTTCTACTACATTTATTCTACTTTCATCCTTATTTTGCCAGTTTAATGCTTAATTCCACATAATATATTATTCTATATGTATTATATAGAACTAAATAGATATTGCATACTAAAAATTGTTTTCATTATTTATAATGGACATCAACAAGAAATTTCAATTTGCTACCAGTTTTTCTTATTCGTTCGTCTTTCCTATTTATTTGAAACTCGTCAAGTTTTTACGTAAAGTTCAACAAACTTAAAATTCGGTTGTATTCTCGGTAAAACAATATCTCCACTTGGAGGAGAGGAAGTTGTAATGTATCTCTCTTGATTTTTATTGCGCATTTCATGAAACTTAAACCAAACTGCCGAATAAAAACTAAAATAATAACGAGAGTTTATAGCGGCTCTTGAGGTATTCATCCAAATCTTATTATTTCACATTAAACTTCCATAATTTTCTTCTTTATTAAATTTTTCTTTAGACAGAACTCATACAAAGTTTTAAACTTTTATAAAAATTACATTTATAAAAGTTTATTGCAAACACAGTATAAAACCGAAAATAAATAATTATTGTTTGTTATAATTTATTACTTTAAAATATTTTTTTTATGAAGATTAATTGTACCTATTGTATAACACATAAGCTAGAATGGCAGTGCACAATGGTGTTCTTCTACCGACCCTTATGTATGTAAGCGAAGCATGGAACTGGCAAAAGAAGGATGAAAGTAAAATAAATGCAGTAGAAATGAGATCTCTTAGACGAATGTGTGGATACTCTGTGTATGATAGAGTGTCGAATGAAAATATAAGAAGTGAAAGCGGTGCGAATGATGGTGTCATGAACAAAATAATGAAAGGATCATAAGATGGTTTGGACATATGGAAAGAATGAATGAAGAAAGAATGATAAAAAAATTATACGTTAATGATGTAAATGGAACTAGAAATAGAGGAAAACCGAGGAAAACGTGGCACGATCAAATAAATCAAATATTGAATGTCGGCCATGTGGGAAGTCAGAGAAATCGACGCGCGTGCATGACACGATGTATGAATGTTGAGGAAGCGAGAGAAATATGTTAGGAAAGAAAAGTGTGGCAGTCCATTCCTTCTGCCTACCCCTTCGGGGAGACGGCGTGATGGTTAGTTAGTTAATTGTATCTCAATAGAGACGAAGATGTAAATTGTATTCTGGGAACAGAATATGGTGGTCGAGGCGCTTACAGGATTTATGTCCTGTCATTGGTTGGGTTAAGCGATCGCTTAGTGTTTACAACATTCCCCATTCCACGCTTCTTATGACCACCACGTCTGACAATTTTTTGGAAGATGTAAATGTGCTACAATGTTGAGGAACACTTCACATTTTTAAGTTCAATCTACACTAGCGCCATCCATTAAGAATATGTGGTACAAGTATTTGTATACATTCAAAATGTTTAAATTATTTGTATTTTCATTATTCTTTATGTACCGAAGTGAACCATATAACTGGCAAAAGAAGGATGAATGTAGTACAAATGCAGTAGAAATGAATTCTCTTATTAGATATTTTTATTTTACTTTCAACCATTTTTTGCCAGTTCCATGCTTCATTTCCATACATAATGGTCAGTACAAGAACACCATTGTGCATCGCCATATAACTCTGTATGTTCCGTATTTTAGATTATTAGAATTCGTGCTAGAAATTATTTTGAGACAAACAAAAACTTGAGCAAGTTAACTCGCACATTTTTTATGGTTGGCCTCACTTTAAGGTACTTAGCAGGTTAAAACATTTTTTTTCATTCGTAGAATACGTTTTTTCACTACAGTATTTTATTAAGCAAATCGAGAAGCGAATGAAAATCATTATTCCTTAACAAAAGATTGTATAGTTGAACCCTATTATAAGATGTGATACGTGACATGAATCGAATTCAACGTGATAAATTATATTTTGCTAAAAATATAGAGAAAATCTCGTAACATTCAAATAATAATAATAAAATTTGACTTTGTATGACACAAACGAATAAACCATCTCGCCGTTTATCGGAAGGGTAGTCAGACATTATGGATCGCCACACTACTCTAGCCTGACAAACCTATCCAACATCTTCCTTCCTCCACATCGTATCCTTCCTATATTGATCTTCCTACTTCTCGCATTGCTGACCTTTAAAATTTGATTGAATTCGTCATGCCATATTTTCATCAGTCTTCCTCGACTCCATAATCCATTTACATCGTCAACGTAAACTTTTTTCATCAATACGTTACATATATCCAAACATTTCAATGATGCTTGACTTGCACAGAGTATCTACACATTCGTCTAAGAGATCTCATTTCTACTGCATTTATTCTACTTTCATCCTTCTTTTGCCAGTTTCATGTTTCGTTTCCATACGTAAGGGTCGGTAGAAGAACACCATTGTGCATTGCCATTCTAGCTTTTATGGATAGGTTTTTGTTTGCGATGACAACTTTCAGTGCACCATTCCCTTTGTTGCATTGTTCTTCTTATTATTACTGTTTTTTTTAAATGTAATTGAAAAAAAATTGGTAACAATCTTAAATAAATTAAATTAAAAACTCAGAGATAGACGGCATATACTCTTATATTAGGTCCTTACATATGAAATTGGCATTTTGTATGGGAGGAACATAAAGTTGATTTTTTTTAAATACATTATATTTATTTAATCAAAGTATGTACCATTGCTATCTATGCACTTTTGCCATCTCATAGGTAGTTCATCGATCCCTTTACTAAAAAAACATTCGGACGGGAATCAATAAAATCTTTGAAGTCGGTTTGGACTGCCCCATCGGAGTTGAATTTTTTCCCTTGCAAGAAGTTATCCAAATTTCGAAAAAAATGGTAATCTGTTGGGACAAGGTCCGGAGAGTACGGTGGATGTCTTAGATATTCCAATTGAAGCTCTACTAATTTGGTAGCCGTCTGTTGTGCAGTGTGTGGTCTAGCGTTATCATGAAGCAGCAGTGGCCTAGAGCGATTAACCAGCCTCGGTTGTTTAGCAGCTAGCTTTTCCACCATGGTTTGCAGTTGCTGACAATAGACATCTGCCGTAATCGTCTGGCCAGATTTAAGAAAGCTGTAGTGAACGACACCAGCACTAGTCCACCAAACGCTCACAAGTAACTTTTTTGGAGTCAATTTTCGCTTGGGGCATGGTTTGGCTGGTTCGGCAGGGTTCAGCCATTGCGATGAGCGCTTCCGATTATCATACAGGATCCACTTTTCATCACAGGTAATGATTCGATTCAAAATCCCTTCATTATTGTGCCGGTTGAGTAATGAAACGCAGCAGTCAACGCGCGTTTGTTGATTTGCTTCACTCAATTCGTGAGGTACCCACCTTTCAAGCTTTTTCACCTTCCCAATTTGCTTCAAGTGGATTAAAACAGTTTTATCACTAACACCGCAGCCTGCAGCTAACTCGGACGTGGTTTGCGATGGATCCGCTTCCACAATAGCCTTCAATTCTTCATTATCAACTTTGGTCTCCGGCCGTCCACGGGGCTTGTTCTGCAGGTCAAAATTTCCAGAACGAAAACGTTGGAACCAAAAACGCACTGTGTTTTCTTTTGCGGCACCGTCGCCATACACATCATTAATCCTTCGAGCCGTTTCTGCAGCACTGGTGCCACGGTGGAACTCGTACTCGTAAATAACGCGATATTTCAAGTTTTCCATTTTGTAAACTGAGTGACGCAAAGAAAAAAAACAATTGAGGAAAAAACAAATGAATTATAATTTTCGAAACACAAATACTTGAGTAAATAGCTGTATAAATTTGAATTTGGAATTCCTAACCAAAGAGAAGATATTTGAGATCAAAGTTGCCAGTACGGCAAAACGCCAATTTCATATGTAAGGACCTAATATAATCAAATAGAGGCCGATGAATAGTGTGTAAAGTGAGAATAGTGTCGCGTTCTATTATCTTTGTCTTCCCCATCGGGGAAGCGACGTGATGGTTTCTTGTTATTCAACAGCTACCATTGATAGAAAGAAGGTGAAATCTTAGAAACTTGCTGCGGTACTCAAAAACCAAGATTACACTCAATGTTCTACGTGTTACGAAGTTTCCACCATAAAAATAATAATGCTTTTGCAGAATCATAAATAATAAAAAATGAAATCTCACGAAGGTAGAGAGCTTACCCTGAATTCAGTATACACCGGAGTTTTTGTGAATTTTCGGTATTTTTCGGGCTTATAAAAGGAATATGTTTCCCCAGGAGAAATACTTAATGCTTGTATCTTCCTTTTTTATCCCATTGGGTCCCGAAATACGAAATCTCTTTACGGCTTGTTCAATGTCACAAATAGGGAGTTTATATTCTATACGTTTATTGTATCTTGTACCTATTCCCTGTTCTGCTTCCCTAATAACGTTGATACACAATATCAATATACGAAGGTGCCCTACATAATATATTTAGGCAATAAAGCTACCCACATAAACTTATTGCGTTACAATCATAAATCAAACGAAAACATTTTGCTGTAATGAAAATATATTGCAAATAAAATTGTAGGTAAGAATTTCAATGGCAAAAACGAAATTATTATTACGAGTATTTTGTTGGATCGCTCTTTACATCATTACACCGTGAGCCAAATCAATGTAACTTAATTTTTATATATTATTATTATTTTCTTGAATCGCTCTTTACATCATGATAGCAAGAGCCAAATCGATGTAGAGGGTATTATAGCTATCATGGTGATTCGCGTGATCTTATTTTTTTAAAGGAACATAGAAATTCCCGCCACATACCCGAAGCTGGTATAGGGCGTAGCGGCGCCCTTTTGTCAGCCTCGCTCGTACACTCCCTGGGCCTGTCCCAGGTCCATCCGGGACTTATATTTAAAGACGGCAACAACAAGGGGGTGCCAGACCACATTTGATCTACCCCATTTTACTTCTATGCTCCACTGTACTTTATTGAATAAATAAGCATAATATATAAAACATGAACATTTTAGAAACACATAAAAAAAGATAAAAAGAGAAAGTTCTCGTGATATGTGATAGGTAGCTAATCTATCGCCATTTTATTGTCACGTGAATTCTACACCAGTCCAAAGACAGTGTGACAATCACACTACCCTCGCCGGGAATCGAACCCGGAACCTTCAGGGTGGCAGTCAATGCACTTACCACTCGGCCACGAAGTCAATGTAGAGGCTAACGTATTGATTCTCATGACATGTGATAGTTAGCAAATCTATCGCCATTATATTGTCACGTGAATTCTACACCAGTCCAAAAACAGTGTGACAATCAAACTGCCATTTTCGTTATTATTTTGCTGGATCTTTCTTTACATCATTACAGCGCGAGCCAAATCAATGTAGAGGGTATAGCAAACGTATTAATACTCATGATATGTGATAGTTAGCTAATCTATCGCCATTTTATGGTTAAGTGAATTCTACACCAGACCAAAGACAGTGTGACAATCACACTGCCATTGCGGGGAACAGGTCACAAAGGTCGTCAAATGTATACAACTGTAAAAGAAAATATAATATTAATTGTTCCTTGAGCAATAATGTAAAATATGCGTGCGGAGTATGCCGTCATCGCGAACCCCAAAAAGACTGCTGGAGTGGCACCCAGGTGGTAGAAGACCAATTGGACGACCAAGGCTGCGATGGAAGGATGAAGTTGGGAGAGATGGGGCGAAATTGTTACGAGTGTCAGATTGGAGGGTCGAAGCGGAGGACAGGAGGAGTTGGAGGCGAAGAATACTGGAGGCTAAGTCTCAATATGGACTGTAGGGCCATGGAAGAAGAAGAAGGTAATAATGCCATAGCAAAGCGAAACATGTAACTTCCATAAAATATTAAGAAACTTATTTAAAAAAGGTTAATTACCATATTGTCATTTTGTATTTTGGATTGCCATTTGAATAATTTTTAAAATACATTGTATTTTCACAACACTTTTTCACCTTTAACAAACATATTTCGGACAGTAGCCATCTTGCCTCAGTGTAAAAATGTTTACAATGAAAGGACGTCTGCGGTCCAATACTTGTTTGTGAAAAGTGCCAGAATCTCGAAAGGGTAAGCAAAGACGATAATCCACCGAATCCTATTTATCTCCACATTATTTACTTTAAACTTCTCAACAATCATACAGTGTTTTATTTACGAATTCGATTTATTTTATTCGAGATTAGTTCGAGATATGTACATACCGCAAAATGCTCCGTATACCGTAGACCGCTAGGGTCAGTAATGCAGAGAGCCAGAGCTAAAAGAGAGCTGTTGTCAAGTGTGAAAATTAGAAAGGTCTCATATTTGGGTCACGTGCTAAGGGGAGAAAAATACCACCTCCTTAAACTGATATTAATGGGTAAAGTGGGGAGTTGTAAAAGGCAGCTGTCCTGGCTGCAGAACATCAAAAAGTGGATAGGAATAACAAAAGTTCATAACCTGTTACAAGTGGCGCAGGATAGAGATGCCTTTGCTGTAGTGATCGCCAACGTTGGAGGGACCTGACACGACACTGAAAGAAGAAGAAGGGAATATCATTTAATAAGTTGTTAATATTATACTAAACGCGTTCAGTTCCAACAAAATAATCACCCATTTTCAAAATTATTTTTTGTAGTAAACTTATTTTTATCGGTTAATAGTATCTCAATAGAGACGAAGATGCAAATTATTTGGAAACAGAATATGGTAGTCGAGGCGTTTACAGGACTTATGACCTGTCATTGGTTGGGTTAAGCGATCACTTTACGTTTAACAACATTCACCATTCCGCCCCTCTTACGACACCACGTCTGCCAAATTTTTGGAACTTGTATATATGTTAATATTTTTGATAAATTCACTGTTGGTAGGTCCATCTACACTAGCGCCATCTATTAAGATAATTTCAATTAATCCTTAAAAAATGATTAACCCGCAATTGGTATTAGTCCAGTATTTGTATACAAAAATTAAATTCTTACTTTTATCGTTTAAATCTTGTTATAAGCTGTTAGACTCCAAGGTGGGACTCAAGAAATCTAAAACACTATTGCACTATCTTCGCTACGATGAATTCGTTTATTTTTTGTATACTGTCCTTCCAAGCGTGAAGATTTGCCTCGCTGCATTTTTGCCTTATAATAATCTCTATGTGCCGAAACACGAAAAAATAATACACATTGCTCTGATTCTAATATCTCATGTCGTTCACCTTAATTTTACATATTTCTTACAATTTAAACACATGTAAAATGTTGTTTTTAACGGTGTATTTAATTACAGTTTTAAAACGAATAGCTTTATGCGTGATACTCATATTGCAACATTTGACTGCTTCTGAGAATGATATAATATAAAGATGTATAAATTATTTATTTGTGAAATGTATAGTATACATTTCACAAATATTTGTAAATATTCTGGTCAATTATTTGGCGTATAAAATAGGAGTGGATACTCCAGGCGACTTCTAACAGTGCGATAGGAGGCGGTAGCCTCTTCGCATTGTGTTAATAAAGTAGTTTGCTAAATGCTAAACAATCATTCTTCATAGATGGCGTTAGTGGATGGATTGTATAGATTAATCTTAAAAAATTAATTAGTACAATCAAATCTACATAGATGGCTAACTGGAACTGCCACGTGAAGATAAGTATGAATTTGGAGTATATATACAACTTCCAAAAATGTATCATACATGATCATAATAACAATGGTGGAATGGGGAATGTTGTAATTACATAAAGCGTGCGCTTAACCCAACCAATGACAGGTCATAAGTCCTGTAAACACCTTGATCATCCATATTCAGTTTCCAGTTTGTTTCTTCGTCTCTATTGAGATACAATTAAAAATTTAATGTATAAATTAGTTCATATTTGACTCAAATAGACCGTAAACTAAGCGTTATTTCGTCTGTCGGCTATAACAATGCTTTTACTTATCTAGATAAGTGGCTTAATTTTGAATTACTGCTCGTTTAAAACAAAACACTTCTAGACTAATAGCAAATTCACAAATTCCAGAACAATGATGCGAAACTACATATTAAATAAAACTAACTTATTAACCAACCATTACGCCATTTCCTCGAAGGAGTGGGTAGAAAGGATGGATCACCACATGGCTATATCCTGATATACCTTTAAAGATTCCTCTACATTCATATCTATTGGCCTCAAACAGTGTCAAATGCCGTTCTCTGGACCATGGCAGGCGAAAAACCAATTAGAGAACAAGTAGCTAGACGCAAATGGCAGTGGATCGGACACACTCTGAGACGGAACCCAGCCTGCATCGCTCTGGGCACACTAGACTGGCCCCCTGTGGAGGAAAAGAGAAAGCGAGGCAGACCTAGAGCCACCTGGAGAAGAACCCCGCAGGATGAGGTTAAGGCAGCAGGCCTCACTTGTGATGATGTTAGGCATCAGGCATGTGATAGAGTCGGGTGGAGAAGGTTCCTTGAGGCCCTATGCACCACGGAGGTGTGACAGGACAAAAAGAAGAAGAAGAAGAAGACATTCATATATCGTAACACGCACGCTCGTCGATTTTTCCGACTTGGAATGTGGCTGCCTTTTTTGTAAATAATACATTTGGTCATGTCTCAACATCTTTTTCTATTCACACTGCTTGTATATAAATGTTATATATATTATATATATATTATATAAATGTTATATATATATTATATATTCTATCATCTATTAGTTTCAAATGTTCAAACCACCTAAGTGATCCTTTTTTAATTTTACTTGGGATGCGTGACTTTATATTGCGTCGTTCAGTATTCTATCATTTATAATTTTCTATCATTTAAAATTTACAAAAATATTATATTGTTTTTTATAATAATAATAAAAAAAACATACAAACAAACCATTACGCCATTTCCTCGCAGGGTTAGGCAGAGAGAATATACTGACACACTTCTCTATCCTGACACACCTCTTTAGCTTCCTCCAAATTCATACAATGTGATATATCCACACGTCGATACTTCCGACTTCTAACATGACAAACCTTTAAAATTTAATTAATTTGGGCATGTCATGTTTACCTCGGTCGACCTCGACTCCGTTCTCCATTTACATCGTTAACGTATACCCTCTTAACCATTCTTTCTCCATCCATGCGCTCAATATGTCTGAACCAACGCAGGGATCCTTTTATAATTTTGGTCATAATACCTTCTTCCGTTCTTCATTATTTTCTTATATCAGCATTTGAGATTCTGTCATACATCATTCTACCACAGATACGTCCTAGGGACCTCATCTCTACCATATTTATATTGCTCTCATCCCTATTCTGCCACTTCCATGCTTCGCTTCCATACATGGACCCCGAAGGTTCCGGGTTCCCGGTGAGGGTAGTGTGATTATTTCACTCTCTTTGGTCTGGTGTAGAATTCACGTGACAATAAAATGGCGATAGATAGCTAGGTACATATCAGATGCCTTAAACTATAAAAAATGTTTGTAATGTCTTTTGAAAAAATAAACTGATTTGATTTGATTTGAACTGATTTGATTTGATTTGATGTCATGAGAATCACTATGATAGCTATAATACCCTTTACATCGATTTGGCTCATGCTGTCATGATGTAAAGAGCGATTTAACAAAATAATAATAGTAATAATATTATCAAATTCTTTTTTATATTTTTTAAATGTAAAAAGTCAACTTAACTAAAAACGATTAACACTTCCCCACTGTTTTGCTTTTAGATGCTTTTCAACAAAACACACGCAAGTGAGTGACTATTTCAACAAAGAAAACGTGTTGACAAAAGGTTTTTCCCCCTTTGAATCCAAGAAATCACAAACGAAAGTATTTCATGCCCGCGCCTAGTTAGATTTTCTAAAAGAAGTAGATGAAACTGGAACGACGGATGAATTCTGAGTAGGGTCCGAGTGGAAATACAATTTCCCTTTCGTAGCTTTTATATTAACAAGTTACAAAAATCTTAGAATAAAAAAAGTAAAAAAAAAACAACCCGAATCTTCATTAATTACTTGGCGTAATAAAAGTAATATTCTGTTTTTAAGGATATACACAATAACTTTGTATGATAGAAAACCGAACGATGAAATAAGAAAGAAATGTAAGGCAGATGACTGCATCGTGGATAAAATTAGAAAAGGATCCCTGAGATGGTTTGGACATATGGAACGAATGAATGAGAGTAGAATGGTCAAAAAGTTGTACACAAGCAGCGTGAGTGGAAAAAGAAACCGAGGACGACCTAAGAAAACATGGCATGACCAAATTAATCAACTACTAAAAGGCGACTAAATACGAAGTCGGAATAATCGACGAAAGAAAAGCCTTGCAAACAAAACAACAACATACCATCACGCCGTTTCCACGCAGGGGTTGGTAGAAAGAATGAACCGCCACACCACTATCTTGACACACCTCTCTAGCTTCCTACACATTCATTCAACGAGTCATTTAATCAAATACTGAAAAGCGGCCATATATTTATAGAGGAAACTCGAGAAAGAGAGTATCCCAGGACAGAGCATTGTGGCGATCCATCCTCTCAGCCTACCCCTTCGGGGAAATGGCGTGATGGTTAGTTAGTTAATAAGTTTTCATGATGAATGAAAACGTATTTTTGTAGAACTTTTATTATATTTAATTCTAATGACACGTTTCGCCTTGCTAAGATATTATGACTTGATTATGCCCTAACAAGACGAAATGTGTCATTTCCATATAATATAATATGTATATTAGAAAACTGACTTATCATTTATAATATCGATTAAATACGGGGTTTTACAGCGTTGTTTAGGAAACAATAGATTTTTATTTAATTATCATTATGCTTCATTCCTACTAAATAAGGTATTTTTTTAAATTTTATAATTTATCGGTTACAATAAAACTAATTAGAATAATGTTAAATAGTAACAATTAATAATTTACACAATAATTGACATGGAGACCCGGCCTTTCTGGTCGGGTAGTGCCGGACTCCGACCGGCTAAAACCCCTCATCTTCTGTCATATCCCGGTTCCTGCCTTTCGGCCTACCCAGAGATATGATCTTGTCCTATGGGACTCTTCCTTCCTGGTTTTCTACACGTTCTTTTGTCTTCATTACATTTACAACGAGGTCCTGTATGAACCTCCAATTTTCTCTCTAGCTTATCATGATCGGCATGATGTTGTCTGGTGAAAGTCGTGGTTCGTACCGGACAATCATGGTTCGTACTGCTAAATTGAAGATGCAATGGACTGGATATAAAGCTCGTCAAGGCAGTACTAGATAGGCATCCAGAACACTCCTATTGAGACATAGAACAAGAACAGAAATGTTGGAAAACCACCTAAAAGATTGACATTGAGCATTGATTAATTAATTAGATGCAAACACAATATTGATACACCGTTACATTATAACTTCGTTGAATTTTGTATTCTTCATAAAATTACGCATGATAATCAAACCATTTGCATGTGGATTTCTCTAGATTCCTGCTAATTATTTGAGATAACTTATGTAAGTAAACACGTGTTACTCACTGTTATTTTAATGTTTTATCGCATGGTTGAATTTCAAGGTAACCAAAACAAGGAAATTTGCGCACTCTTGCCAAAAATCTTGTATTGGTTTAGCGAATTCTTTCCGAGATTAAAATGTGCAGTGATAACAATATAATCAAGATTCAACAATGTTAAAACAAATATTATCAATGTTACTCGTACAGTGCAATGTTTGCCAAATGACTTGCTCTAAAATTTTCAGTATAACCTAAAAAAACCGTGACGTCTTCCCGAAGGGGTAGGCCCGCCACACTTTTCTTTCCCGCACGTCGATTTCTCCGACTCGTCACGTGGCCGACATTTATTATTTGATTGATTTGATCGTGCATCACAAACATGTGATTTTCTGCTGAAAGCGGTAATAAAGTAAATTCTTGATAAAAATCAATGCAAAAGCATTAAAAATATGTATTAAATAAACCCCGGTGCCGTGACATTATATTTGGGATCTATAAAATATTATTAACATAAAATAACAAATAATCTTAATAGATGGCGCTAGTGTAGATTGACCTAAAAAATGTGAAGTGTTTTAACATAGTAGCATATATACAAGTTCCATAAATTTGTCAGACGTGGTCGTCGTAAGAAGGGCGGAATGGGAAATGCTGTTAAACATAAAGCGATCGACCCAACCAATGACAGGTCATAAGTCCTGTAAGCGCCTCGACCACCATATTCTGTTCCCAGAAAACAATTTACATCTTCGTCTCTATTGAGATACAATTAATCCTTATGGAAATTTCTTGTTATAATAGCAAAACTAGGTTACAAAATTATGAAGGGTCATTCAGAGGGTTTGGACACATGGAAAAAATGAATGAAGAAAGAATAGTAAAAAAATATATGTTAACGATGTAAATGGAACCAGAAATAGAGGAAGACCAAGGAAATCGTGCCACGATCAAATAAATCAAATATCGAATGTCGGCCATGTGAGGAGTCAGAGAAATCGACGCGCGTGCATGATACGATGTATGAATGTTGAGGAAGCGAGAGAAGAAAAGTGTGGCTGTCCATTATTTCTGCCCACCCCTTCGGGGAGACAGCGTGACACTTAGAAAAGTTACAATTGTATTATATTATCCAGTTTTTACCAAATGGAGAAAGAACTAACTAGAACCTAACTAAGAAACATGTCGGGCCTAAAAGTCCACAAAAACTTCTAAGCAAACTAATATCCAAGTTGTGTGTTTAGTCTAAAAAATACAAGAATTCCAGAACTTGTTTCATTAAGTCTTTTAGAAATGTTCGGATGCTGTCATAAGGTTAATGTTATTGATATTTCAAAAAAACATTAACTGTATAATAATCTTCTTTCTTCTTTGAGTGCCATGTCAGGTCCCCCCGACGTCGGCTATCACCCTGACGTAAGCCTCTCTGTCCTGTACCGGACGGAATAATTCCCCAACCCTCCGAACTTCGGTCATCAGGGGTCTTCCCACACCGCGCCTACCGAGAATGTGTCCCAAATATGCTATCTTTCTAGACTTCAGATCAGACAACAATTCTCTTCCTACTCTCGCTCTATGTAGCACCTCGTTGTTGGTGACCATATCAGTCAATGAGATCCGCAACATTCTGCCATGGAGCCACATTTCAAGTGCTTCTATAAGGTTTATTGTGTTCACTTTAAGGGTCCAGGTCTCCACTATGTATAGTAATATGGACCTAATTCATACAATAAAACAGACAACATATAGCATTTGATTATTCTATGGCAGAGTTTCAAATTTATGTTATCATTGCAGAAGATTGATTTCATTTTATTAAATGTAGCTCTTGCTGACTCAATTCTGCATTTTATCTCTTCATCTGGGTCAAGAGATTGTATTAGTATGCTGCCGAGGTATTTAAATTTCTCCACCCTTTCAACGTTACGGTCGTTCAGATGCAAATTGAATAAAACACTTCTGTCTTTATTTCTCTCCACTAGTCTGTCGATGCTAGCAAGCCTGGCGAAACCGGACGCTCTCGAAATAAAGACAAAGGTGAAAGTAGTAAAAGAATATCGTTTTATTTGATTATTATTTGCAATTTTGGTTTATGGTTTATGACCAATCTCTTCGAATCTACGGAGAGTTGGTTCCCGACATTCACAAAATAAATGCTATAGTTAAAACGTATATTCAATGTTGATTCTGGTATCTTCTAGAGTTTGCTACTATTCAGTGCATTTGGTTGAGTTTACTATATGATACGATAATTAGTATTCACAGCTCGTCTCCGGTTCGAGTCTGACAAATGAATGACACATTATTTATGATGTCATAATCTAAACCAAGATAAGTAATACAATTATTTATATAAATTTACAGATATTGTCATGGAAAAATTAAACCATAAAAGCGTTTTTTTTTTAACAAAATAATGAATATCACATACAGTACATAAATAATTATTTTTATTTTGTTATTTTATTTTATATCATTGTATTTCATATTATTTGTTTTAGATTTTTTTGTGGATGTTGGACGATCGAAGTGTGCGCGGGAGATGCCTATTGGTGGCGATGAGGTTCGCAACCCATCACACCGCGTCTCCCGCGGGGCGAAAAGAGAAGGATGGATTGCCGCATCGGTTAAAGTGTGACAGTACATTCTTTCTGCCTACCCTTCCTGGGCGATGGCGTGATGGTTGGTTAGTTTTTTTTTACATAAATGTGAAAAAAAAATGCAATATGTTTATATCTGTTAAATTAACAGCACTTGTATAATATCCCATTTTTTATTAAACGCTTTTTGAGAGTTTCAGTTGTTCGTAACACCCGATGCCAACATTGGTTGGCGAAACAGCTATCGCGACTTTTTCAAAAAGTGTATAATAAAACAATTGTGATATTATAACAGTGTTGGAAATTTTACATTTAAACTAACTAAAAACTAACTAACCATCACGCCATCTCCCTGAAAGGGTAGGCAGAAAGAATGGACTGTCACACTTTTACTGATGCGGCACTCCATTCTTCTCTTTTCGCTCCGCGGGAGACGCGGTGTGATGGGTTGCGAACCTCATCGCCACCAATAGGCATCTCCCGCGCACACTTTGATCGTGCAACACCCACAAAATAAATCTAAAATAAATAATATACAATACAATGATATAAAATAAAATAACAAAATAAAAATAATTTAACACAAAATGTTCTTTTTAGATGGTGCACATACTCGTATTGTCTATTTAATTCATGTTTCACGAATCCGTCGTTTTTTTTAATTTAGCACATAATGTAATAACAAATAATGTTTTTTTTCGATGTTGCACATGCTGACATGGACGATCCGGACTTTTGTGTTTATTTAATTTATGTTACACGTATCAACCGTTTTTTTAAATTAGCTGTAATTAGGCACTTGACCAGCAAGAAATTTGAAATAATATTGAAGGAATTATTCAAATTGTCATTGGAACAAAATAAATGAAAAATTTATTTTTACACTTGTCAAAATTCTTTATAAAAACGATAAAACTAATATATTTTTAACAGCAAAACAGCACAAACATATTACGTGTCACAATTAACTATTATTAAAGTGCGGCAACAGTTAAATTGACCAAAACAATTCACTTAATAATTAAATTTAATAATGTTGAAATATCATACATAGTGTTTGGGCAAAACAACATACTATTTAATCAAATATTATGAATAAATTTAAAATATATTATAATGATTTAAAGTTCTTATTGGGGTTCAGGTATTTACTTACAACAAAGGAAATAAATCAAAGATAGAACTTGAGGTTAAATTTATTTGAATACTTTTAATATATTTTCTTTATTTTTAATTTCTAAAATGTATTGTTCTATTATTTACATGCAAAATTTCCACGTCATTATCTTTATTTGACCATATTTGTAAACAATTTTATAATATTTAAAATATTTATTGAATATCACTGATGAATGACTGATTAGTCCGAAACATGTTTGATATAATTTTTTTTTTAATAAATGTGAGTTGTATACAAAGTACTAAAAAAAAATAAACATTAAATATCTACAACAAAAAGTTATGGCGAACATAGAATAAAGTTTTTGTCTTCATAGCTTCATGTTTAAACCACTTAGCAAGCTATATAATAACCAGCCTTCAATTATTAGAGCTATTTAATGATATTAAAGTAAATGATTGACTTGTCTCAGCTAACCTTATCACCACGCGATTTAGTAGAAGTCTACTGGTCTCCCCTGACTCACGCATCGCTCCAGAGCTCTCGACATTGAAACTGACATTTATGAAACTAATTATATTGCAAACACAATGATCTGTGACACCATTAAGCATTCAGTTTTATAAATTTTATTCTGTAAATATTATAACAAAAAGTAATTTTACTTCCTTATTTGAAAAATAATAATCAACGGTGTTTTAAATAATTACCCAATTTTAGAAATAACAACAACAACAAACCATCACGCCGTTTCCCCGTAGGGGTAGGCAGAGAGAATGGACCGCCACACTGCTCTATCCTGACATACATCTCTAGCTTCCTCCACATTCATACAGCGAGTCATACACGCACGTCGATTCTTCCGGCTTCTGACATGACCAACCTTTAAAATTTGATTAATTTGGTCATGCCATGTTTTCCTCGGTCTACCTCGACTCCGCACTCCATTCACATCGTTAACGTGTACTTTTTTAACCATTATTTCTACATCCATGCGCTCTATATGTCCGAACGAACGCAGAGCTCCTTTTTGAATGTTAATTTGAATAGAAACCAAGGAATAATTTGACGATTTTTTTTATCAATTAGAACACTGTTTTTTCCACTTCTGATTTTAATTTTTCTGACATGTTTTAAAGGCTTTACACCTGCGTCATCGAGTATAATAAACATTTTAATTCATAAAAAATATCCATTTCCTCATTGTAAGCGCCTTAAGTTTATAAAAAAAAGATTTAAAGTTGATTAACCTGCCTTTATTATTACCGTTAAAAAACGTTCTAAAATTTAAAAATGTGATTGTCACTTTAACCACGTATAATTATTGTGCAACAAGATGGCGCCCGCAGGCAAGTTGTCATTTGAAATATTTCACAACAAAATATATTATTACTTCATTTTGGCCATTATTTAAGTGCTTTTTGGAATGTGATATAGTTTAAAATAGTTCCATATATAATACACGATGTGCATTGTCGTAGTTGGTTTATTGTTTTAATGGTGTTTCAAAATGGAAGACATAGTTCACGTGTACGTGTATACTGAAGTTGGGCTTCGCTCTGAACGCCTTCCTGTCAGCCAGCCAGCTAGATCTGCCTGAATAGGCTCTTCATCTCACAGTTCCTGACCATCATACTCACTTACGTCTCCATTCTGCAGTTGCCACCATCATCCCGACCCGTCGTCGCTTCATATCACTAGCTAGTTAACCATCACGCTGTTTCTCCGGAGAAGTAGGCAGAAAGAATGGATCGCCACACTATTGTATCCTGACATATTTTTCGCGAAATATAGGATAAAATATATCATGTACAGATAATATGACATGTGTTTATATATGTAATTTACGAAACGGTTGAATTTCCATGATGATACCATACTCTCTGTACGCAGAGAGCATAGATTGCCTTACTGTTCTACCTTGACATTTTTTGAGCGCTTCCTCTACATTCATGCACCGTGACACGCACTCTCGTCGTGTTCCAACTTTTATTAATTGATTAATTTGGTATTGCAATGTATTTCTAGGACTTCCTTGATATCTTTTACCATTCACACTACTAGTATTTATATGTTTAATGATTATTTCCCCATCCATTCGTTCCATATGTTTAAACCAGTGGTTCCCAAACTTTTTTGTCCTGTGGACCCCTTCCTAATTTTATTTATTTTGTGCAGACCCCCTGCTTTCGTAATATTGTTTTTTTTTACAAATTCACATATAACTATAATAACTGATACAGTGCAAAATTAGGCCAATAGAAAAAATAATCTGGAATTCGTTGTTGACCTTTTTTTGCTCATTCGTGATCTGATTTTCGCGAATTAGCTAAAAAAAAAGGTCGCCAACGAAAAACATCCGTTATTATTTATTATAACTTCCATAGTAATACAATTTTAGCACAATTTTTTTATTTTATATTAAACCTTGCGCGGACCCTCTGACGTTGTTAAGGGACACCCATATCAATTTTTATTTTATACGGACCCCCTGAATGATCCCAGGGACCCCTGGGGGTCTGTACGGACCACTTTGGGAACCACTGTACTAAACCATCTTAGTGAACCCTTTTAAATTTTATTTGGGACGCATTCATCCACCTTATATTTCTTTTTTCCTTCTTCGTTCTGTATTCTATTATATGTTGTTTTTAGGCACATTATTCTTAGTGATCCTATTTCTAAAGTATTTATCTAACTTTAAGTTTTCATTACATTTTACTATCCAACAGTATCCAACCTTAAAAAAGCAATAGCCACCTGGGTTGGTATTCCAAGAAGTCAAGATCCAAGAACCAATCATTAACGAATTGATTTGTTTTGTTACAGGTACGTCAGAGGGAGTTATTTATAATCAACAAAAGCACATTAACCAAAACTGTATTCGGTAAGTGATTTCAACATTATATCATATCGTTATATTAATAAAACATAATTTATTGCTAATGTTTTCATTCAAGACAATTTATTTAATTACTTGGCATACGATTATGAATACTTATTCATTATTTCTTCTAAATTCGCCATAACTTTGTGTTGTAGATGTTTAATGTTTATTTTTTTTATATACTTAGTATACAACACTCACTTTAGTATTTTTTTTATATATTCCAAACATGTTTCGGACACACAAGTCCTTCATCAATGATATTATAAACGTAAATATAAATATTAAAAATATTTATTTTCACAAATGTGGTCAGTTTTGACAGATAATAAAAATTGTATATTATATTTGTATTTTTATAAAATTTATATGTTTAATATCTCTCACAAAACTGATTTTTAATATTTATATTTGTTATTTTCAAGCCATATATATTTATTAAGCCAAATTTATTAAACAAAACTGATTTGAGCTAATGATTTAATGAAACGATTTTTTAAAACTGGTTTGATTCTTTTTCCCTTTATTAAGTAAATTAAAATATTTATTTTATAATAGATCATGAAGAGTTATTGCAGTTGGCAAAGTTTAATCTAACGGTTTACAATTTTTAATGTTTTCCAATATTTAAATCACGGACAAAGCGGTAGCTACCGTGCTTCTTTTTATGTTCTTAAAATTAGTTCTTCTAAATTTTGGTAGATGGCACTGCAGTAGATACTCGTTTGTTTATTTTTGTAACTTTTTCCAACTGTTTATATAAATTTTATGTAACACTTCTGTAAATGTATATTTTTAATGTACTTTTAATGACTGTATTAAGCTAACAATACATGTAATAGGTATTCATTGTCATTTTTATTAATATTTTTTTTCTTACACGTTTTTAGTCCTGTTTAATTGTATTATATTTAAATAGTAGATATCAAAACTCTTACCGAAATCTATGAAAAAATATATAAACTAAAATTAAACTAAAACATGATAAATTTTCTGTACAAAACGACATAATATACGCAATAACATATACGAGTATAACAGCATAATTTTTCTTTGGTCTGGCCAAAGACAGTGTGACACTCACACTGCCATCGTCGGGAATTGAACCCGGGACCTTTGGTGTGGCAGTTATAACACTTGCCACTCGGCCACGAAATTCGTAATGTTATATATTTCCAAAGATATAATTATCAAAAATAAATCATGAAAGCGTTGTAGCGAAAAGATCATTAATTTCAGATTTACGAACGACATTTAAAATTTAGACTTTAATGATCGAATCAATTGAGATTTATTTCAAAAGAGTTAAACTTTGTTTACAGGTATTTATCTTACTTTATAAGGTCAGAGGTTATCACGAAAATTCACACTAAGAATACTGGTTGATATGGGTAAAGCAGTGAGCCCTTATAAATCATATCTATTGTATGGAAATATGATTAATGTATAATTATTTCCCTAGAATTTTCTTTGTCTCCCGTAAATGAAATTACAAGTACTGAAAACAAAGGATTGTTAGCATACGGAAATTTGGGTCTAATTTTCTCTTGCAACATTTTCCAAAGACGCAGAAGTTAGAATGTGAATGATTTATTGTGTGATTCATGAAGAGGTGTCTCGAGCTGTACATATTCATGAGAGAGCTTCCGACTGTCAATTTAAGAGCCGATAGCATCAAGCGCTCTCCTGTTTTGTATGTAAATGCGATTTACATTTCAAGATGCTGAATTTAGAGATACAAAGTTATAACTTTCCTCTCAAATTACAAATTTAATGAATACACCCGTTATGTTTATTAAGGATGTATAATCGAATATAATATCATTTGTTTTTATTTATTTCAATAAATAAATTACCTAACTAACTAACTAACCATCACGCCGTCTCCCCGAAGTGGTAGGCAGAAATAATGGCCTGCCACACTTTTCTTTCCTGACATATTTCTCTCGCATCCTCAACATTAATACATCGTAACATTCACGCGCGTCATATTCTCTGACTCCTCACATGGCCGACATTCAAGATTAATTTGATCGTGCCACGTTTTCCTCGGTCTTTCTCTATTTCTAGTTCCATTTATATCGTACATATATACTTTTTTTACCATTCTTTCTTTATTCATTCTTTCCATGTGTCCAAACCATCTTAATAATCCTTTCATTATTTTGTTCATAACACCATCATTCGCACCGCATTCACTTATTATATTACACTTGGACTTCTGGCTTACAGAGGTTCAGCTCAAATGGCTATTCCTCTTACGTCTTTCCTACAGAATTGTTGAAATGTGATTTGATAGTTGTTTTATGATGGAGCTAAATGTATGGTCCGGAGTGTCCCTCCGAAAGAGGGCGAGGGGGGATTTAGGGTTTATGATAATGTTTTACATTATTGTAAAGGAATGGAAGTCCAGTTAGGGTTGGGATTTTAACTCCTTAGTTTGTTGTGTTATTAAAATAAATTATTATTGAGTTGAAAACTTTATTTGGGCTAAATAAAATAATAGTAAATCTTGGGCTCAAGACTATTACTAGGTAATTCAAAGATCTCTATTCGGAGAAAATTGCATATTCAGTTTAGAGGGAAAACTATTTTGAGTTCTGTATAAAAACTGGTCAAAATTAAAAAGCATATAAAAATTGGAGAGTTTTCTCCAGGCGTTATCCAGTAATATGATAATTGGGTTGATAGCCTTCCGCATTCTCAATAGATGGCGCTAGTGTAGATTGAACTAAAATATGTGTAATGTTTCTCAACACGGTAGCATACGAGTATATACAACTTTCAAATAATTGTCAGACGTGGTGTTCGTAGAAGGGCGGAATTGGAAATGTTGTATTACATAAAGCGGTCGCTTAACCCAACCAATGACAGGTCATAAGTCCTGTAAACGCCTCGACCACCATATTATGTTTCCAAATAATTTACATCTTCGTTTCTATTGAGATACAATTATTTCTTAAACATTTTGAGTTCAATTTTAAGACGACATTTTCGCAAAAAATCTCTTTGAATTACTTAACACAATTCAAACAAGCAAAATTTTTAAAAAGGTTACAGGTCAACTCGTTTTCAAATGATCGCTACACTAAAAAGAAAAAAAAAGTAATTATATGCTTTGATTATAAGACAAAGGGATTTTTTTTTAAATGCTGAGCTTTCACAATTTTCTTTCCATGTAGCAGTGTACTTTGAACGAATTTCGCGAATTAGTTTGCTTTAGAAGGCTTTTGTCGCATTGCCGTACTACGCAGGCACTGCCGCAAGTGGAATAGCGGAAATACTCTGCCATACGAATTCTAAAGCGATCGAGCTTTGAATACCCAAAAGGCTTGAAGCTAAGTTATAGCTAATTAACAGCTTTATTTAAATCTTAATCTGATTCACTTTTAGAAATTTTCTATAAAACGTTTAAATTGATGTTAAAATAAAATTCTAGTATCGCAAATACAGTAAGACTTAAGGAATGAACTTAGATGCCGTTTCCCCAAAGGGATAGGCAGAGAAGATGGATCGCCACATTCTTCTATCCTGACATAATTCTCGCGCCCCATCTAAATTCACACATTGTGACAGGCACGCTCGTCAATTTTTCCTACTTCGAACATGGCCGCCTTTCAGTAATTGATTAATTTGGTCATGCCATGTCTTCCTTGGCCTTCCTCTACTTCTTTTCCCATTCACACTACTTGTATAGATCTTTTTAACCATTCTTCCCTCATCCATTCGTTCCATATATCCAAACCATCAAGTAGAAACAAGTGCAAACAACATAACAATTCCAGTCAGAGCCAATAAAGCAAGTTTCTATGATCGTGCTTTCAGCGTAGCGGGTCCGTTGGCGTGGAATAGCCTCCATGTTAGTATTAAGTAAGAGGATAGTGACGTTAAATTTAAGAAACTTCTAAAGACTGCACTGTTCGGTCATTCATTTCCCCTAGTGCGCCCTTGGAGTAATTGACTTTATAAAACGGCGCACTTAAAATATAAGTCATAAAAAAATAATAATAATTCTCTTCTTCTTCTTCTTCTTCTTTATTGTAGACCTATGTGGTCTGTTCTCCAGAGTGTTGCTCCTCCTGTGAGGTAGATTCCCAGCTGTTCTTCCATATTTTAGGAGGTCTTCCACGAGGACGAGTTAATGAGGCTGATTATGCAATGCAATATAGGGGAGTCTGGTGGTGTCCATTCTTTGAACTTGACCGTACCAGTCCCTTTTTCGCTGTCTGCTCCATCTTATAATGTCCTCAACCTCACATGTCTCTCTTATTCTGGTGTTCCTCACGCGATCTCTCAGTGGCTTGCCTGCTATCATCCTCAGTGTCTTCATTTCGGAATTCCTCAAAATAATAATAATAATAATAATAATAAAGTGCCGACCCTTATACCGACCCTTATGAATGGAAGTGAAGCATGGAACTGGCAAAAGAAGGATGAAAGTAGAATAAATGCAGTAGAAATAAGATCTCTTAGACGAATGTGTGTATACTCTGTGTATGATAAAGTTTCGAATGAAAATATAAGAAGTGAATGCGGTGCGAATGATGGTGTCATGAACAAAATAATGAAAGGATCATTACGATGGTTTGGACATATGGAAAGAATGAATGAAGAAAGAATGCTAAAAAAAATGTTTGTTAATAAGGTTAATGGAACCAGAAATAGAGGAAGACCGAGAAAACGTGGCACGATCAAATAAATCAAATATTGAATTTCGGCCATGTGGGGAGTCAGAAAAATCGACGCGCGTGCATGACACGATGTATGAATGTTGAGGAAGCGAGAGAAATATGTCAGGAAAGAAAAGTGTGGCAGTCCGTTCTTTCTGCCTACCCCTTCGGGGAGACGGCGTGATGGTTAGTTAGTTAGTTATTATTAAAAAATCTATTGTACTTGGAAATAAATTCATGTTGACAAACATTAATTCCATTTATTTTTATTTCAAAACAACAATATTAATGGTCCAAAAAAGGACTTACGCATTCTTCCATCTGAAACTTGATATATCCAATTTATCTTACATCCGATTTTGACGTTCCCACAGTCATGGACGTAAAAAAGCGCCTAAGAGAGAAAGTAAGTTTATTCTCTCCGGGAACACAATACAAATTGTATTGCTAACGAGATATTTACATACAAACGCGAAATTATTCTGTTAGTAAAAAAAATAACTTAGCCGGCTTTTCCGCGGGGCTTATTTATTAGCGTAATCTTCGTGGTGTTTTACTTTACAAGTTTTTCCATTTATCTTATTATTTTTTGAACGAGTTCCATCAGCGGGGAAAATATTAGGGTTGTAGCCCGGAGGATAGAAGGGCTGGATCATGACGCATACTCAACACATTGTCAGTGAGTAGATTCGGCGATAATTACTAAACAAAGGGAAGGCGAGACATAGGAAATTGACTTCGTGATGGGTTTTTGAAGAATTTTAGCGCTTCCTAAAAGTCGTCTATAGTCAAGCGTAAGAAAATGCTATAGCTGAACAATTTTCAGAAAAAGCCTTTAAACTTTTTACATTTGTTTATGTATTAGAAATTCTTGTTCCGCCGTTCACAATGGAGTTCTGGTCCCAACTCTTATGCATGGAAGCGAAGCACAAAACTGGTAGAAGAAGGATGAGAGCAGAATAAATGCGGTTGAGATGAGGTCCCTAAGACGTATATGAGGTAGAACTATGTACGATAAGAACGGAGTGTAGAGCGGAAGAAAGTATTATGAATAAAATTATGAAAGGATCGCTGCGTTGGTTCGGACATATAGGGCGCATGGATGGAGAAAGAATGTTTAAGAAAGTATACGTAAACGATGTAAATGGAGTACGGAGTCAAGAAAGACCGAGGAAAACATGTCATGACCAAATTAATCAAATTTTAAATGTCGGTCATGATACATGTTGGAGGAATCGACGTGCGCGTATTACTCGTTGAATGAATGTGAAGGAAACTAGAGAGGTGTGTAAGGATAGAGTGGGGTTCGGTCCATTCTCTCTGCCTACCCATAAATTCGTTCCATATGTCCAAACCAACGCAGCAATCCTATTATAAATTTGTTCATAATACTAAACGTACCTATATTTTATAAAATAATTTATTTCTGTTACGTCAATTCTGTAAAGGTGTATGCAAACAAAAAACAAACAAACAAACCTTCACGCCGTTTCCCCGCAGGGGTAGGCAGAGAGAATGGACCGCCACACTACTTTATCCTGACATTCCTCTCTAGCTTCCTCCACATTCATACATCGAGTCATACAAGCACGTCGATTCTTCCGACTTCTGACATTACCAACCTTTAATATTTGATTAATTTGGTCATGCCATGTTTTCCTCGGTCTACGTCGACCCCTTACTCCATTTACATCGTTTGAGTATAATCTTTTAATCATTCTTTCTTCACCCATGCGCTCCATACGTCCGAACTAACGCAGCGATCCTTTCATAATTATGTTCATAATAACTTCTTTCGCTCTACATTCCTTACTAATATCAGCATTTGAGATTCTGTCGTACATCGTTTTACCACACATACGTCTTAGGGACCTCATCTCTACCGCATTTATTGTGCTCTCATCCTTCTTTGCCAGTTCCATGCTTTGATTCCATACATAAGAGTTGGGACCAGAACTCCATTGTGAACGGCTATTTTCGCTTTCATTGATAAATTCTTGTTTCCAATAACTACCTTAAAGCTCCATTCACTTTGATACCCGCGCCAACCCTTCTTTCAACATCACTGTCACTGTAAAGGTGTATGCTATATTTAAAACTCATTTAATTTGTATAATGTATTCCCTACCCCACATTTGTATATTTAGAAAACAACAATCACGTGGACTCACCTATTCCCTACTGAATTCCAGCCGTTACGTTCATACCTCCCTGTATACTCTCCCATCTCTTAGCGAGCGGTCCAGTACCATAATCAAAGGAAATGAAGTGATAATAACCCCTCGAGGGGACAGAATCTCGTTACTGTTGATTACCTGTAGGTACAGGCCGCCAGGATCACCCTGTATATAGTGCCTATCCCACACACTCGGACGAACGTTCGAGCGAATATTAAACAAAACTGTTTTGTTTTTACACAACGTACCCGCTCGAAAACCTGGCAAAGTTTCAAAATAATATTTACGAAGTCACAGAATAATTCAAGTTAACGTGTTTGCGTGATTGTATAGGATAGATACAATTACATTTGGTTCAGAGTAAGCAGGAACTTGACACACTACTGCGGCTGTAGAAATACTAGTTATTTCGAGAAAAATAACAAGGTTTACTTTACTTTTTATAAGACAAGCAGTAAATATTTCGTTTCAACAGTAAAACTGAGAAATAATAAAATCACGAATCTCCGAATTGAATGATTCAATTTTTATGGACCCAAAATTTATATGGTTTGTCTGCAAATAGCATTGATATAAAAATAGGGTAAAAATTATCGATATTCTCATAAAAAAAAACTTGAAATAATATGAAAGCTTTATTAAATAAAAAAGGGTTGGTGCGGATAACAAAATCAATGGAGCTTTAAAAATAGTTATTAGAAACTTAAATTTATCAATAAAAGCGAAAATGGCCATTCAGAATGGAGTTCTGGTCTCAACCCTTATGTACGGAAGCGAAGCATGGAACTGGCAGAAGAATTAGAGAGCAGAATAAATGCGGTAGAGATGAGGTCCTTAAGACGTATGTGTGGTAGAACGATTTACGATAGATTTTCAAATGCTGATAGAGAAAGGAATATAGAGCGGAAGAAAGTATTATGAACAAATTTATGAGAGACCGCTGCGTTGGTTTGTATATATGGAGCGCATGGATGGAAATAAAAATGGTTAATAAAGTATACGTTAACGATGTAAATGGAGTAACGGAGTCAACATATACCGAGGAAAACATGGCATGACCAAATTAATCAAATTTTTAAGGTTGGTTATGTAAGAAATCGGAAGAATCTAGGTGTGTTGTTATATAACTACTCGTTATATAAATGTGGAGGAAGCTAGAGAGGTGTGTCAAGTTAGAGTAGTGTGGCGGTCCATTATATCTGCCTACCCCTGCGGTGAAATGGCGTGATGATTTATTTGTTTGGTCCAGATGTTTGACATCAGAATAGGTCTAACTAACTAATCAACTAACTCTAACCATCACGCCGTCCACGGAGGGGTAGGCAGAAAGAATGGAACGCCACACTGTTCTGTCCTGATATACTTCTTTCGATTCCTCTACATACATACATCTTGTCATGCACGCAAGTCGATTTCTCCGACTCCTCACGTGACCGACATTTAATATTTGATTGATTTGATCGTGCCAAGTTTTCTTCGGCCTTCCTCTATTTCTAGCTCCGTTCACGCCGTTTACATATACCTTGTTCACCATTCTGTCTTCACTCATTCTTTCCATGTGTCCAAATCATCTTAATGACTATTTCCTTATTTTGTTCATAATACTTTCATTCGCACCACATTCACTTCTTATACTTGCATTTGTCACTGTATCATATACAGATTTGCACACATTCGTCTTAGAGATCTCATTTCTACTGCATTTATTCTACTTTCATACTTTTTTTGCCAGTTCCATGCTTCACTTCCATACATAAGGGTCGGTACAAGAACACCATCATGCACTGCCATCTTAGCTTTTTTGGATAGGCTTTGGTTTGCTAATATATTATATATAATAAACTTTAATAAAATTCATTCGCACCACATTACCTTCTTATAATTGCATTAGAGATCTCATTTCTACCGCGTTTATTCTACTTTCATCCTTCTTTCATCGTGCACAATGGTGTTCTTGTGCCGACCCTTATGTATGGAAGTGAAGCATGGAACTGGCAAAAGAAGGATGAAAGTAGAATAAATGCAGTAGAAATGAGATCTCTAAGACGAATGTGTGCAAATCATTAAGATAGTTTGAACGGGTCATTAAGATGGTTTGGACACATGGAAATAATGAGTGAAGACAGAATGGTAAAGAAGGTATATGTAAACGGCGTGAACAGAGCTAGAAAAAGAGTAAGGCCGAGGAAAACGTGGCACGATCAAATCAATCAAATATTGAATGTCGGGTCACGTGAGGAGTCGGAGAAATCGACGTGCGTGCATGACAAGATGTATGAATGTAGAGGAAGCGAGAGAAGTATGTCAGGACAGAATAGTGTGGCGTTCCATTCTTTCTGCCTACCCCTCCGGGGAGACGGCGTGATGTTAGTTAGTTAGTTAGTTTTTTCACACCTTTTACATATACCTTATTTACCATTCTGTCTTCACTCATTATTTCCATGTGTCCAAACCATCTTAATGATCCTTTCCTTATTTTGTTCATAATACTTTCATTCGCACCACATTACCTTCTTATACTTGCATTACCGATCTCATTTCTACTGCGTTTCTTCTACTTTCATCCTTCTTTTGCCGTTTCCATTAACATAGGTCAAAGGTAAATAATAAATTCAGGAGAAACATTATTCAGATTCTAGATCAATTTCTACTGTATTTGATACATAAATAAAATACTAAACGTCTTCTATTCGCAACATTTCACAAAGGGGAGCCGCAGATCGAGAGCGATAAGATCAGAATTCAGATATTCTCTCGAGAAGAGAAATATAAGATATATTCTTGAGATACCCTCGAATACAATATTATCTGGAGACAACTGAAGCGTGCATATTCCGAATGTAGAACTCTTGTTCAATTTCTCGCTAAATTTTCATTGAAAGACTTTCGAGAAAACTTTCAAAAGAGCGATTTCAATTTTCTTGTTTTCCTCAAAATGAATATTTTATGAAAATTTATTCATAGTATATGATAGTAGTGCATAGATAGTAGGTATATATTACAACATTTTGAATGTACACAAATACTTGTAGACGAATACTGAATTTTACACATTGCGGGTTATCATTTTTAAGGATTAATTTTATTGTATCTCAATAGAGACGAAGATGCAAATTCATCCAATCTCAATAGATGCATCCAATCTTAAAAGATGGCGCTAGTGTAGATTGAACTAAAAAAAAAAGTGAAGTGTTTCCCAACATAGTAGCATATATACATCTTCCAAAAATTTGTCAGACGTGGTGGTCGTAAGAACGGCGGAATGGGGAATGTTTTATTACATAAAGCGTACGCTTAACCCAACCGATGACAGGTCATAAATCCCGTAAACGCCTCGACCATCATATTATGTTTCCAATTTGCATCTTCGTCTCTATTGAGATATAGTTTATAAATTTTGATTGCCATTCCGAAGGTTCAGTGTTCGATTCCTGGCGATGGCAGTGTGGTTGTCACACTGTCTTTGATCTGGTGTAAAAATACACGTGACAATGAAATTCCGATAGATTAGCTACCCATCACATGTCACGAGAATTAATTTGATAACTATAAATACCCTTTACATCTATTTGGCTCGCGCTGTAATGGATGTAAAGAGCGATTCAACAAAATTATTATAATAATAATAATAGGCGGCTATGTTCGAAGTACGAACAATCGACGGGCGTGCATGTCACGAGAAGAGGAAGAGGCGGGAGTGTTATGTCACGATAGAACTATGTGGCGATCCACCCTCTCTGCCTACCCCTCCGGGGAAACGGCGTGATGGTTGATTAGTAAGTTAGTTTTTTATTTAAATTTCGAGTTTCACGTCACTGTTCAAGAAACTATCAATAGTTATTTTTTTTTCACGATTTATTACATTACACTCTTCACATAAATGTAGCCGCGTTTTAGTAATTGATTAATTTGGTCATGCCATGTTTTCCTCGGTCGTACTCGGCTTCTTTTCCCACTCACGCTGCTTGTGTACAACTTATTAACCATTCTACTCTCATCCATTCGTTCCATATGTCCAAACCATCTCAGGGATCCTTTTTTAATCTCTAGTAATATAAAAGGTAATATAAAAGATAATATAAAAGGCGGCCACATTCGAAGTCGGAATAATCGACGTGCGTGCATGGTACGATGTATGAATGTAAAGGAAGCCCGAGAGGTATGCCAGGACAGGCCATTGTGGCGATCCATCCTCTCTGCCCACCCCTCTGGCGAAATGGCGTGATGGTTAGTTAGTTAGTTAAATGTAGGATAGTTCTCGTTGTTATTCGGTCTAAAAATTTAAATAAATATTGTGTTTAGGTTATTTAGTACAAGTGCTTCAACCCAGATATTCCAGAAATAGGACACCTGCCAGGAGAGCCGGCCAAAAAGGGGGCATTGTGGAACATCAATTTTATTTGTGTATGGGGGCGCCCTCTTCGTACGTTAGATAAATTGTTATTACTCTTATTCCGGGAACTAACTATTTCCACCTCCACTTATTTTCTATACTCCAAGGCTAAAGCGAAAAGCTTTTAGAAGTCTTCATGCCGTATAAAGAATAAAAGATTTCCATAATAGTCATAAAAATTGATGTTGAAGTATAAAAGTGTGTTATATTTTACAAAAAATAATAACAAATCGTTTACAAACTTGTTTAGATATACAACAACATTTTGAATGTATACAAATTCTTGTAGACAAATACTGGATTTCACCCATTGCGGATAAATTGTTTTTATTTTATAAGGATTAATTGTATCTCAATAGAGACGAAGATGTAAATTGTTTTCTGGGAACAGAAGGTGGTGGCCGAGGCGCTTACAGGACTTATGACCTGTCATTGGTTGGGTTGAGCGATCGCTGTATGTTCAACAACATTCCCCATTCCGCCGTTTTTTCTCCTTATGACCACTACGTCTGACAAATTTTTGGAACTTGTATATATGGTAGGATTCCACGCCTATCTTTACATTTTTAAGTTCACTCTACACTAGCGTCATCTATACGCACGTTTTGATATACTTTTTTTTTATCAATTTTGTCGAAATATACCTTTAATAAAAACATTTTCTTGAATCGCTCTTTACATTGTAATAGCTCGAGCTAAATATGCAAAGGGTATAGCTATCATATTGATTCTTGTAACATGTGATAGGTAGCTAATTCTATCGCAATTTTATTTTCACGTGAATTCTTTACCAGACCAAAGACTGTGTGATTTTCACATTCCCATGGCTAGGAATCGAACCCGGGACCTTAGGGGTGGCAGTCCAAACACTTGGCCACTCGGCAAAGATTGACAAATATTTAATTTACTCAGTTGCTTTATATTTTAAAGGTAATATTTGATAGTTCTTTTTTAATAATATGCAAAATAATAACTGTTAACTAGTTGATTGTAACACCTGATGATGCCGAAATTGGTTGGCGAAAGAGCTGTCGTTATAATAACGTAAATAAGAAACCGACCCTTATATATGGAAGTGAAGCATGAAACTGGCAAAAGTATAATAAATGCGGTAGAAATGAGATATCTTAGACAAATGTGTGGATAATCTGTGCATGAGTGTCGAATAAAAATATAAGAAGTGAATTTAAGACGAATGAAGGTGTTATGAACAAAATAATGAAAGGATCATTAAGATGGTTTGGACACATGGAAATAATGAATGAAGAAAGATTGGTAAAGAAAGTATACTTTAACGATGTAAACGGAACTAAAAAGGAAGAGATAAACGTGACGCAATCGAATAAATAAAATATTATATTTAGGCCACATGGTAGTCGGAAAAATCGACGTGCGTGCATGATACAATGTATGAATGTTGAGAAAGCGAGAGAAGCATATCAGGAAAAGAACAGTGTGGCGGTCCATTCCTTCTTAAGTAAGTAACTCGTATTATTTCTTTTTATAATAGGCTATTTTTCTTTATTTAAAAGTAGCTTTTTTAAAAATTTAAGTATAAGTGGCTCTTAACCCTACCTTCAGGTAATTTTCTGAGAAACGTGCATAAAAAAGCAGATTTATTAGTAATGAAATTTAAATATACATTAATTTTATTTTTTTAAATTACGAAACGTCAAATACTCGGCCGCACATTTCGCCTGCCCCTTGTAAAACTATCATAGTTATGAAGACTTGTACTCAAGTGTTGTTGGCACACGCGCGTATCGCTAACAGTTCGTACATTTTAGGTATATTACTTTTTCTCAAGCGCGTACGTGATACGGGATAGCGCAGAATGGTACAGTCAAAGTGAACGTATCACGTACGTTCAAATATAAAATGTCGTATTCGTTTTTGAACGAAGAATTTTATCATTCTTAATTTAAATATGAAATAAAAATACTGGTAGCGAACGGTGTTTTATTTATTCAAATGAAACCGAAGAAATGATAACCATTTCATAAATTATGCATAGTTATATTCAGTTATTGAATAAGGAATGTTTGATCAATTTTATAGTCTTTAGACTAATAAAACCTTGTTCTCGTATGCGTACTTTATAAGTTCCTATTGCCCAACTTTTATGACCCTTTTTCGATGAATCGTGAGAGCCTTTGAAGGCGCTTTCCATGAAATTTACATTAAACTTTCATTTAAAAGGAAGAACGGAGGTTCGGAGGTCTTTGTTGAGGAAAAGCGAAGTTTTCAAATTTTCCTCTTAACAAACTCAACCAGGAATACTTGATTTAGTATGAAAAAATTACGTTGCGCTGGCTTAATTGGATCTGAAAAATACTTTTCAATAGCAAATGTAAACGAAACAGTTAAGAATTTCTTCTATGTTCGCCCTACTTTGTGTTGTAGATGTTTTATATTGAAAAATACCATTCATTAAATAAAGATAATGGAATTTTAATTGTATCTCAATAGAGACGAAGACGTAAACTGGAAACTGAACATGGATGATCAAGGTGTTTACAGGACTTATGACCTGTCATTGGTTGGGTTAAGCGCACGCTTTATGTAATTACAACATTCCCCATTCCACCTTTGTTATTGTGATCATGCATGACAAATTTTTGGAAGATGTATATATACTTCAAAATCCATATTTATCTTCACGTGTCAGTTTCAGTCAGCCATCTATGTAGATTTGGTTGCACTTGTGAATTTTTTCAAGAATTAACCTATACAACCGACCCACTAACGCCATCTATGGAGAATGATTTTCGGCATTTAGCAAACTACCTTATTAACACTTAAAATTAAAGATAATGGCCTTGAAATTTTGCAAATTAAAAAAGCTATTAAAAATAATGAAAATATTATAAAGAATCAAATAAATTTAATGTCAAGTCCAAACTTTGATTTATTTCCTTTGTTGTAAGTAATTACCTGAACCCCAATAAGAATTTAAAATTATTATTTTAAATTTATTAATAATATTTGTTATAACAAAAGCATAAACTTTTCATTCTAAATCTTTATAACATCTGTCAAAACTGATCATATTTGTAAACAATTTTATGATAAACTGTTAAATTAAATAACTTTGTTTTATGTATCACAATTGTATCCGAGAAATCTGCGAGGTCGAAGATGTGGTCAGATGGGGACGTCAAAGACGGCGATACTGACATGAACACGTAGAAAGGATGAGCTCAAATAGAATACCACACATAGCTCTCCATGGAACGCCAAACGGACAACGCCGACCAGGAAGACCCCCGAAACGGTGGTGGAGAGAAAGCTGGAGTTCAGCATCTCAAGAGGACCCGCCTGAAATAACAGACTCCTGAGTCTACCAAAAGGGAAGAAGAAGAAGAAGAATTGTATTTTATTATGCGCGACAGCTGTTTCGTCTACCTATGTTGAAATCATCAGGTGTTACAATAATATATATTTTTGTTACACCTGATGATGTCAACATACTCGTAGCTTGACAAAACAGCTGTCGCGTAAAATAAAACAAAAGTGGAAAAAACAGTGTTTTAATTCATAAAAATTCATCATATGGAATTCCACAGTGTTGTTAAGTTCACGCCTTAAGTTTATCTAATATTAAGATCTGTAAGTTCATTTGATCGGATAATATATCAAATACAGAGCGATGATGCGTAAATGAAAACTAAAATGTGGGAAATAAATCCATCTAAGTTCTAGGCTGTAAATAGACGGCAATTTTGGTGTCCTACCAGGATGGAAGCCGTCCGAGGAGATTGATGCACGTTCGTTCCAATTCCTTAGCCGTAATCCTCTCTGGGCCCGAGATCTCCATCGCAAGCGCCTCGCCCGTGAATACAACCACTACTTGAATAGGGTAGCAGAACGAGGCGGGAGGTACGAGTACGTCTCTTGCGGATTACGTTAAACCTTCTCCGGTAACATATTAAAATGGTAAATTGGACATGGATATTCATACCTGTTATATTATGCTACCCTGGTACTCGGGATAATGTAAATAGCTGTGACTTAATTTTATACGTTTCTATTATTTTATACATACCAAAGATATGTTTAGTCTAGTAAATACTTTATATTTATGCACATATTTCATGTACCAAACGATTTGAATAAAAATATGAAATTATGAATTGGAAACATGGAAATATTTAATGAAGAAGGTTTATACGTTAACGATTGAATGAAACATGAAATATTGTAGAAAATGATCGGGAAAACGTGGCACGATAAAATTTATTTAAATGTTGGTTAAGTGAGTAGAAAGAGAAATCGAAGCACGTTCGTGAAACGATTTACGCACGTTTAGAAGGATAATGAATTACAATATATTCTAGTACTATGAAGATGAACACTGTGTACATGAGATGAGTTTTAACTTCTTCTTCTACTTGTTAGAGATTTGTTTCACAACTTTATGTCGGCTTCTTCTAATATTTTCTGTCTTTGGCTATCTGCTGTTCTCTTCTTCTTCCTCGGCCTATTCCCGCCCACTCTTGGACAAAGGCCTCTTCCATTTGCTTCCATGTCAGTCTGTTCTGTGCAGACTACATCCCGGTTATTCCGACGTGTCTGTTCAGATCATCCTTCCACCGTAGTTGCGGGCCCCCTGCACTTCTCTTTGCCGTCCATGGTCTCCAAGTCAGCAGTCTTCTTGTCCACTTTTCATCTGAGCTTCTGGCTACATGACCCGCTCATTGCCATTTTATAGTCGCCATCCGGTGGATGATGTCAGTGACCTTTGTTTTTTCTCTCTTTGTATCGTTTCTGACTCTGTCTCTTAGGCTTATTCCTAACATGGCTCTTTCTATGGCTTTTTGGGTCACTCGCAGTTTCTCGGCACTTTGTTTGGACAATGTAACAGTTTCAAGACCATAAGAACCGACTGGCAGAACGCAGGCTTCATAGACTTTTCGTTTCAGGTTGATCTGTTGTTGTCTACCAACAGTAATCTGGACAATGTCATCTGTCCACATTTATTGTGGTCTTTCTACCTCGTTGTTTCAAGGCCTCAACTTCAGGATTCTTAGCGTTCATCTGACACTGTCACTGGCAGAAAAAATAATCCACGCACTGTTCTTTCCTGACATACTTCTCTCGTTTCCTCATCATTCAACAACTGTGTTATGCACGCACGTTGATTATTTCGACTCCTAAAGTGACTGACATTTATTATGTATGTATTAGATTGATTTGCGTGCGCTGCTCATCATAATATGCAGATTTCAAAAGAGCTACACAAGACAGGGAAGAATGGAAGAGAAGAATAGAGAAAATTGCTGCGAACCAATCTCAGGATTGAAACCAGAGAAAGAGAGAGATTGATTTGATCGTGCCACGTTTTCTTCGGTCGTCCTATATATGCTGTTCCGTTTACGTCGTTTATATATACTACCTTATCATTATTTCTTCATTCTTTCTTTCCATGTGCCCAAACCATATTCATAACCCTTTCATTATTTAGTTCGTAACACTTTCATTCGCACTGCATTCATTTTTTATATTTACATTTGATACTATAAATAAGATTAAATAATAAAAGCCACGAACGTAAAAAAAACTCACATTAACCAATATCGAACTGCGCATTCGATATGTAAATTTGTACCATTTGAATAAACGAGTATGAAGTAATTGAGTTGGAATAAAATTTCCTTCATAACGTTTTTATCGGATTCGTTGGTCTGAAAATCAATTTTCCAAAGGAATTGTGAAGTGAGCTAATTCGAATTTTCGATAACAAAGTTACGTTATGAAAAGCTTATTACAAAAGTTTTCCTATTTTATGTTCCATTCCACATTAGTAGGATCGAACACATGATGTAATATTTGTCTCTTTCTTTTATATATACTCGTACTTTGTATGTACAACACTAAAAGGCGGGTCTCACTGTTTTAAACAAGCTCTCCACATCGGTCTCCACCAATGGTTTAAAACTGTGTAGACACTTGTTTGAAACCAAAATTTGTTTGACCTTCAACAAACTTTGTGGACGGACGCGCATTTAAAAACGCATTCCACGTTTGGAGAGCTTGTTTTAAACCAAGTGTGGACGCTACACCAACCGCGGGCTCCACAGCTCTCCACCAAGGTCACCCCTGTGGAGAGTTTGTTTCAAACAGTGTGGCCCGCCTTTAACATAAAAAAATAAAATTACCTATCAGACATGTTTCGGACAACCGGTCTTCAGTGATACATATTTAAAATATTATCAAATTGTTTACAAATATGATCAGTTTTGACAGATGTTATAAATATTTATTTTGGAACATAATTAAAAAAATTTTTAAAAAAAGCATTAAAATTGGAGAAGTATTCTCCTGGCGTTGTCTAGCAAGTGTAGCCTTTCACATTGCATTAATAAAAGATTTTCTGCTTAATGCTTACACCTATTCTTAATAGATGGCGGTAGTGTAGATTGAAGTAGTAACATGTGAAGTGTGGTGCAACATAGTAGCATATATACAACTTCTAAAAATTTGTCAGACGTGGTGTGTTCGTAAGAAGGGCGGTATGGGGAATGTTGTTAACATAAAGAGATCGCTTAACCCAACCAATGACAGGTCATAAGTCCTGTAAACGCCTCGACCACCATATTCTGTTTCCAAAAAACAATTTACATCTTCGTCTCTATGAAGATACAATCAATCCTCAATAATGTAATAGTTTTGAAAATATGCTATTAAAAACAAGTTGAAACCCATGAAATATTCGCGGAATCAAATATTTTCTACCCTTTAAAAACTTGGTTCACTGTACAATCGTAATCAGTAATAAGTGTTTACTTATAATATAAACCTTATTTTTTCATACACGTTAAAAATTTCACAATCAACAACACCAAATTGTTGTCCTTTAGTTTTCTACACTACTGTTCTACAAAAATAATCAGAATAAAATACGAAATAATCCAGAAACGTTCTCGGGCACGTGCATCGTGTGCATTTCGAATTACTTTAGAGAATAGAAGTATTCCTTTCTCTTGTATTCAAAATATTCTAGTTCTCTTTCTTGATGATATTCGGGTTTTTGCCTTTTTTTATTATGATGCTTATTTATCGAACAATCATGTAAAACTCGAAAACATCCCTTAAATCATTAATACGAATGAAAATGTCTGTTTTATACAAGTTTAATATACGTTATTTTGCGAGAATGATATGTTACGCCTTATTTTTTTAAGGGAATGATATGTTAAGGCATTATCAAATGTAAGATTATGAACATTTAATAATGTATCAAAAGTTAAATTATAAAAGGACCCCGGAGATGGTTTGGACATATGGAACGAATGGACGAGATAAGAATTGTTAAAATATTGTAAACAAGCAGTGTGAGTGAAAAAAGAGGCCGTGTAAGACCAAGGAAAGCATGAAATGACCAAAATAATCAAATTCTAAAAGGCGGCCACAATCAAAGTCGGAAAAATTGACGACCGGGCATGTTACGATGCATTAATATAGAGGAAGCTAGAGAGGTTTGTCGAGACAGAGAAGTCTAGCGGTCCATCCTGCATGCCTTCCCCTACGGAAAAACGTGATGGTTAGTTAGTTAATTAGTTATAATGGATCAAGACCAAAAAATAAAGCAAACTTTTAGAAAACAGATGTTTTCTTCTTTGATGGCCCAACAGCCCATATCGAGCCCTAGCCTCCAGTATTCTTCGTCTTCAACTCCTCCTGTCCTCCTCTTCGACCCTCCATTCTGACACTCGTAACAATTTTGCCATATCTCTCCCAACTTCATCCTCCCATTGCAACCTTGGTTGTCCATTTGGCCTTCTACCACCTGGGTGCCACTCCAGCAATCTTTTTGGGGTTCGCGATGACGGCATCCTCTGCACATGACCGGCCCATCTCAGTCTATTCAATCTGACCTGTGTGGAGAGACTGGGAGCTTTGTAAATAAAGTACAGCTCGTCATTATGCTGCAATCTCCAGCCTTTACCGTCATTCACAGGTCTCAGAATTCTGCGCAGCACCCTTCTCTCAAAAGTATCCAGTCGCTTTGCGGATTTCGCTGTCATTGTCAAAACAGACGTTTGCAGTCGTATTAATCACAAATAATTTTTTTTTGGGTTATACAAAAACCAAAGCCCTGTCGCGATCAAAGCGATATTTCTACAAATATAATGATAAAAAAACAACTATTATGGAACCAAATTTATAAAAAACAAATATGATTGATTTAAAAAAAAAATAATACCTAATCATTTTTATATTTCACGCCCTTCTTCACATTTTAGACATCTCCCCCCATCATTCAATTTCACACTACAAGCACACAGTGTAAAATATATTGACTTTGTATTGTAAAGAGATGCCATTTTAAGGTGTCTACAAAATGGCAACCAGTCTAAGTTCATTGTAGCGATAAATTGTTTTACGCGAAGAGGATTTTTTTTTTAAATATTTAATATGAACCAAGCAAAGTAATCTAATCGTATACACAGTTTTTTCAGTTTTTAATATTTTTAATTATTTAACTCAATACAAGAAAGACGTTTATTGTTTTTTGAAGAATGATGTTATCCTCCATATTAAATTATTAATACGAATGAAAACGTATGTTTTCAAGAAGTTAAAATATATGTTTTATGGGAATGATATGTTTCGCCCTGTAAAAGCATTATCAAATAACATTGATAATGTCTTTTTTTCTTCTCACTCGTATTTCTCATGATTGAGGATCTTGTCCTGTTAGCCATTGACCATGGCACGCCATGCGCTTCAATCAAATATATAATGTCGGCCATGTGAGGAGTCAGAGAAATCGACGCGCGTGCATGACACGATGTATGAATGTTAAGGAATCGAGAAAAATATATCACGAAAGAAAATTGTGGCATTCCATTATTTCTGCCTACCCCTTCGGGGAGACGGCGACGGATGGTTACTTAGTTAGTTAGTTTTATGAAAAAATAACTATGCATCTGAGCAAAAACTTGAGAAGTATGTCGCGAAAAAATATAGGCGGTTCATCCTCTTTCTATCGTTTGAAGGTTTGTGAATAAGATTATAATCATGTCGATACGTTTGTTTCGTGAAAATATTAATTTGATATTTTCTTTGCGTACCAGGAGAACAGAAATCGAAAAGGATAAACGAATTTTTAGTTCCAGCCCAGCGGGTTGGAAAATAATGCTCCGAAGAGTGAGATGGAGTGAAAAGTATGAAAATCCCTGAAATCGAACCATAAAAGTCAAATAAAAGTGAAATGTTTCTCGACTGGAAAAAACAGCATTGTAAAGTGAGTCAACCATAAAACAGAAATAAAATACTTATAACTCGGAAAAGGTCTCGAAAAATATAATCAATTTATATTGAAGTATTTATAATTTAATACGGAGTTTAACGTTTTTGTTTAACCCTTAACGTACCGTGTTCAAAATAAAACGCTCGCTCCCATGTGGTCAATTCAGTTTACCGCTAACTTTATCTAAATATCAAGCATATGACTCGATGAATCAAAATTTAATTTATGTCATCTTGTAGGGAATTTCATTAGGAATAGTTCGACATATATAACATACATGGATTATTTGAAAAACATATCATTATTAATTTTTTTCTGGAACCATGCGATTTCTGATACGGAATGCCAGACAGCATATGAGCAACTGACACCAAGTATGAACTTGTCTCGCCCCGCCGCGCCGCGCCGCGGCCGTGGCGCTATAATTTTACGTATGATAAAGGCACCTAGGCAAAATGTATACTACGTTCAAGACAACGAGTACGTATTAATATTTGTCCCTTTTGGTAAAGTGTTAATATTTTCACAGTTCTGATATTATTAAGTTGCGTGCTGCGTTTCCGTCCACAGTCGGTATTATTACGTACCTATGAGAAAAGGCCAAACATAAAATTTATAATACGTTCAAAACAGCGAGAAAGTATTTGTCACTTTTGATAAAGTTGTAAATATTAGCAAAACAAATTCTACCTTAACACGAATGAAGGTGAGGGCAGTCTTAAAAAAATTTTTTTTTTGGGATGATGGAAGTAATTTTTTGCTTTTTTTTTATTACGAAATATTGAGAACACTTCAATGGAGGATTACAATTTTTTTTTATAATATTAGGGTCCATAGGTTTTAAGAAAATCAACTTTAAATTAGCAGTGGAAACTCAATTGACCACATGGCAACGCGACGGTTAAGAAACAATAAAAAGTGTTTTTAATTCATAAAAAAATCGCATGTGTATTTTGACATTAAGTTGGTTTGATTCCTATTTAAGTAATTCACAACCTCATATAAGCATTGCTCCTCTCTTGCTTTCTCTTTCTTGAATACTAATAAGACTCCATATCACCATACAGATCCCACCATACTCTATAATACCAATGCTAACTGGTATTCCATTAATGCTGCCCTGAGCTAGAAAAAAATAGGATTTTAGCAGAGCGTAAATCTTCCTTCGACCTCTTAAGAAGGGGCACTCTGGACCACACATCTAGCCTCCGCATAAAACAACTGCCAAATTACATTTCCAATAATGTTCCCAACAGACGTAAGGAAATAGCCATTAAAGTTTAACCTTTGTATGCCAGATAATCCAAGTCTAAGTCTAAGAATTCACTAGATGAAATGTCACCACTGAAAAGATTTGAAAAAAATATGTTTGAAGTAAATTATTGAAAGAAGATTGTAATAAATGATTTCGATTTACGTTGTTAAACGAAATTTTTTAAAAGTTCACTGTCAATAATGAAAATATATTATATTTAACTGTTAAAAATTAAACGCTGTTTATAGTATCACAATTTTTTATACATACTTTTTATTTTTCGCCACAGTTGTTTTGTCAATCGTGTCTCCAGCGTCGGTCTAAAAAATTTCCTCAGTATTTTCCTCTCAAAAACTGCCAGCCTGCCTTCCTCTCTCTGCATTAGAGACCATGTCTCACAGCCGTAGGTGACTACCGGTCTTATGATAGTCTTGTATATTAAACAACACTTACTTAAAAAATATATAAATATATAATTAAAATACATACATGTTTCAGACACAAAAGCCCTTAATTTATTATTCAGATGTACAAATGCATTAACGTTCGATTTTTTTTTTTAATATCTGTCGAAATTGATCACATTCATGAAAAGTTTGTTTCAATATTTATATTGTATATAAAAAACACACTGATGAAGGGCTTCTGTGTAAACTAGTTTGTATTGTATTTTTTTTTTTAAATAAGGAAAATCCTTAATTGTATCTCAATAGAGACGAAGATGTTTTTTTTTTGGAAACAATATGATAGTCGAGGCGTTTACAGGACTTATGACCTGTCATTGGTTGGGTTAAGCGATCGCTTTATGTTAACAACATTCTCCATCCCGCCCTTCTTACGACCACCACGTCTGAATAATTTTTGGAACTTGTATGTATGCTACTATTTTTTAAATAACTTCACATTTTGTAGGTCAATCTGCACTAGCGCCATCTATTAAGATAATTTGTAATTAAGATAATTGTTATTTATTTGTAATTAATAAGGAGTTATTAATTACAAAGTTTACAGAGTACATTGTTCAATTCTGTCAATATTCGGAAAGCTGACGAAACCGAAAGCTTGTTAAATAAATCAGAGTTCTGTAAACATTTCAAGAGAGGAATAAAAAATAATTCGTCTTTAGGTCTTATAATTCCAGGAATGCCACAAATAGGCAGGTGGAGGGGTGTGAGACGGGAGGGTTAGATTAATGGTTGGGCAAATATTAATGGAATTGTGTACCAGAATGGAGTGTACTTAATGGAAAGATATTGTGAAAATTTAATCAGTTGAAGTATGATCGGCCGATATTCGCTCATTCCCTTTTATAGAATTTCATTACATTAATGATTTAGTTTTTATAAACTATACTATTTTTAAAATTTCGCTATTCCATGCGGACTTTTTTCCGAATGGCGAAATGAACAAATTATTCAAATTCACAACGCCAATGGTGTAAAATTATCAAGAATATTTGAAATTTCTTTTCGCAATGAGTTTTATTATTAATTGGCATATTTTGCATTATTTATTGTTTCATAAACAATGAAGTTAAATTCCATATAAAATAGTTAATTATAGTAACAAATAGTAATTTAATATAGAGTAATGAATAAGGAATTTTAACAGCATACAAGTGACCAATTTGGGAGTATGCACCAGAAAATAAACAAAAGAAATTGTAACGAAAATTAATTTCATTCGTTGATTTTTTTTTTCGTCTTACATGGGTGTAATTTTTGGGATATTGGATAAATCTGTGTAATACATGTAACGTGTTGCCGTGTAACTAGAAGATATAGACTGCAACGATCTTCGAAATGTCGATCGAGAAAGAGAAGTTACACGGATATAAACAAAATCTCAAAAATGCTATTGTTACCAACGATATTTATAGTATATATAATTTCAAATATCACTGGTCACGTGCGAATGATAGTGTTCTGAACAAAATAATGAAAGGATCATTAAGATGGTTTGGACATATGGAAAGAAGGAATGAAAAAATAATAGTAAAAAAATTATTTATTTACGATGTAAATGGAACCAGAAATAAAGGAAGACCGAGGAGAACGTGGCACGATCAAATAAATCAAATACGTGAGCATATGCATGTTGAGGAATCGAGAGAAATGTGTCAGGAAAGAAAAGTGTGGCAGTCCATTCTTTAGGCCTACCCCTTCGGGATGACGGCGTGATGGTTAGTTAGTCAGTTAGTTTATTAGCAAAGCGAAACATGTTACTCCTATAAAAATATAAGAACATTTTTTAAAACAGCCGTTTTCATTAATATTAAAAAAGCCTTATGCTTTGGAATGTATACTTTATTTTTTAAAATCGAGTGAAATGTTTTTTAAATAAATTTTAAACGATTTTGTACCAGTGATTTCGTTAACTGAGAATTTCCCTTAAGGCCATTAAGCAATTTAATAATTTTCTAGCCAGGATTAAGTTCGAAATCTGATTTACGTTGGAACGAATTCCTAATCTTAAGCGTCGATTGTAGAAGATTTTAGTTTTTTTTTATTCTAAGAATAATTTCATTTGACATTGATGCGGATTATATAATTTTTTAAATGGAGATTTACTTCAACCCTTAATTGGAGTAAAAGAAAATATTTCTAAAATAAAATCAGGCTAATATTATCCATAAAATGTTAAATAAACATATTTATCGATGGAATGAACATAATGATTATTCAGAAGAAGTATGTTAACTTATTATTTTATGGTGTACCTATATTTTTGTACGTCTCAATTGAAAATTGTATTTTTAAAACAACCTCTTTCTTAATGAGCAATTAAGGATTAAAAATTTCAGTATTTAAAATATAATAAATAAAACGAAAATTAATGAAAACGTTATTTTTCTAAGTTTTATTATATTTTATGTAAAACACATGTTTTGCCTGTCAGAGGCATTATCAAATATGTGACTTTGATAGTGTCTTAGAGAGGCGAATTCAATAATTAACACGAATATAAGTCATAGATGACGTGGTGGTCGTAAGAAGGGAGGAATGGGGAATGTTGTTAAACATAAAACGATCGCTTAACCCAACCAATGACAGGTCATAAGTCCTGTAAGCGCCTCGGCCACTATATTCTGTTCCCAGAAAACAATTTACATCTTCGTCTCTATTGAGATACAATTAACACCTTATAAAAAAAACGAATAAGTGTCTGTTTTCTATAAGTATTATTAAATTTAATGTAAATGACACGTTTTGCCTGTATAAGGCATTATCAAATGTGACATTTGAAAATGCCTTAGACAGGCATCAGGATTTTTTCAACATTTTTTATGAAACTATAAATAAATTTTAATATTTGTATATAAAAATTCATGTCTATTATATAAGGGCGTGATACATTTCGCCTTTCTAGTTTATAATATCATTTTGCCCTAGCAAGATTTAACATCTCACATTCGTAAAATCTAAAAAAAACTGATGTTTTCATATATACTCGTAATTATAATAATTATGATCATATAACATTTAAAATAATTATATCAATTTATTAAGATGTGTAGCATGAATATGAAAAGAAACAGTTTATTCAATAAAATCCACACAATTCTTTGTCTGTGCGAATAAAACAACTCATGCATTTTCATCTAGAATTCAGCGTTCTAACTTCTTGGCCGAATTTTATTATTTAATCATACAAAAGTACGCGTCAGAAGATCACAAACGTAAATAATATATTATAATAAAGAAAATTGTGCCAGACCCGAGATGAAAAATACATAACCATACATCACACACAAAATTTCTCTCTCATGTCAAATGGAGTAACTACTCTTCTTCTTCGCAAAGTTGGATAGGTACTCTCCGGACGATTCTTTTATTTTTCTGTTGGCAACACTTCTACCCGTTCCATCGAGGCGCGAACCTCTCCTCTTGAAGCACAATGGACGGGCTGTGACAAAACAAATGGCTATACCACAATAGGAATAAGACCAGTCGGAAACTATAAGTCGTAACAGTATTTGCCATATATTTTTTTGAAAACCCTACGTCTTTTGTACTTCTGTAAACTTTCTGTGCTATTTTCGTTCGCGGGACATTTTTTGTTTTCGACAAATACACTTCTATAAAATTTTCTCTTACAAGGTTTTTATCACTCAAGAAACTAAGAGTTATAAAACTTGAATGACATTTGAAAATTGTCAAAATTAAATTGTAAGTACGAAACAAGTTTAAAAATAATCTTTCAAGACAACGCTTATGATGATTAAAAAGTCGTTTTATACAAAAAACAACTATCACGCCGTTTCTCCAAAGGGGTATGTCAGAGAGAATGGACCGCCACACTACTCGATCTGTAGTTCCCTTCGCATTTATACAGCGAGTCATACAGGCACATCGATTCTTCCGACTTCTATCATGATCTTTATAATTTTATTAATTTGGTCATGCCAAGTTTACCTCGGTCTTCCACGACTCAGAGTTCTATTCACACTGTTAACTTAGACTTTCTTAACCATTCTTCTTTCATCCATGCGTTTCATACGTCTAAACCAACGGAGTCACTTTTTCATAATTTTGTTTATCATATTTTCTTTCGCTCTACATTCCGTTCTGTGAAGAATAACTTCTCCAAAGCTTCCGGTTTTTCATTTGTCTTCACCAACACATTTAGATTTATCCTTTAATTTTGGAATGAAGCCATGAATTAATCAATAAAAATTAAATCAAATGTATAAGACCACCTTTGTGGTAGTACTAAGTGCTATGACTGCCACACCGAAGGTCCTGGGTTCCATTCCTTGCGATGGCAATGTGATTGTCACATTATCTTTGTCTGGTGTAGGATTCACGTGACAATAAATGGTGATAGTTTAGCTACCTATCACATGTCACTAGAATCAATATGATAGCAATACCATTTACATTGATTTGACTGGCGCTGTAATGATGGAAAGAGCAGTTCAACAAAATAAAAATAACAACAATTATTAAACTGCGTACTTTACTATTTGTTTATTTATTTTTTATAGACATATGTTACAGTGATTATACTGTATTCCCATTAGTACACTACTCATTTTAGGACTCATTTGTATATAAATATACCACAATCGTCTACTATTCCAGAAATATCAAAACACAGACTTAGAAAATAAAACATCTTAATTAATTACAAAATTACAAAAGCATTCAGAAAATATCAAAGTCATAGAAACTAAAACATATTACAGAGTTAACATGATAACAAAGGCATTCAGGAAATATAAGAACACAGACAAAGAACTAAAATTTATTTCCAAGATTACAAAATTATATATATAAGAAATTAAATTGGAGTTGTTCCTTCAAGTTAATTAAAAATATGTTGTTTTTTTAAATATAAAACCCATTCTAAACATAAGAAGCTGTATAATATACCACACATGTATTAGGCTTCCTTTATATAATGAAATTAGAACGAATAATTCCCTGGTGTAATTTCTGAAACTTTAAAGACCCTTAATGGAATATTCAAGCATTTATTCCACAGCGTGAACAAGCTTTAAATTATCAACCTAAGCATAAGCCGAACTAACATTGTTCCACATCGAGCTTTTCTAAGACAATTTCAAGGATTTACCATTCCGTCAACATCAACTTTAATTTAGTTGACTCTAATGAAAGTGCTAACGACACATAAACTTTGTGACAAAAGCTCCTACCGCTCCGGCACTCTTTCTCGAGAGCTTTTTGAGTAGCGAGTGTTCCGAAAAGCTTTGCTAAGTACATAGCGTGAGATGAAATTCTTTCTCGACAACTTTAAGTGTAGAGTTACAGCATCTTGACATGTTTAACAGGCGGTTATGTATGTCACAGAGTATGGATTATTGTAAGGCGCTTACACAGGATATTGGAATTTTTTTTAGAACTTAGAAAGTTATAATAATATGAAAAGGATACTGTTTGCTTTAAGTTTTCCGTGAAATATTTTCCTACGAGATATACGCAGCGTGCTTGTTTTGATGTTAATAAAAATAGGAGAACTTTGTTTTGAAAACAATTTTTTTTTTGTATTTGTGGAAAATATTTTATTTTTATACAAAATAAATCGGAATGTTTCACCACATTAAAACCAAAATCATCAATAGAAACAAAGATCTTGAGCATATAAAAAAAAAATGTATTAAATGGTAAACATCCTTAGACTCATGAGAGGATTTTTTGAGAATTCCGTCATCTTGGAGGCTATCCTTTTTTATGTTCTGGATGGTTGTCTTCGACAGTGTCAGCATATACTGTTATATCTCCCAGCATGCATAGCCAACATGAGTGTGAAGAGTGATTCCGGTGGGAAGAGCTATCAAACTGGTTAACATGATCGTTTCGGTGATCGACGTCTTTCATATTCGTGAAAGCACGATCAGAGGACAAATACTCTTGATTTTGGAGAGTATCTCGTATTCCTAATGTCGAGACATTTCTCTCTTAGATGTCTCGACATTAGGAATACGAGTTCTCAATAGATGCCTTAAACTATAATTGTTGTTTGTAATATCTTTTAATAACCTGATTTGATTTGATTTGATTTGAACATATAGAAACAGTTGAAGCAATACCTTAAATTACTTCCTTATTTCGTCGTTCGGCATTATTATTATTATTTTGTTGAAAAACTCTTAACATCATTACAGCGCGAGCCAAATCGATGTATAGGGCGAAAAAAAGAACATCAAAGGAAATATACATAGAACCATAAGAATATAAATATGTCAGTTATCTCCTTGTTGCCTTTACAGTAAGGGTATTCACGAATTTGCTAAAATTGCATTCAAAGAGGTTTCTCTCTTTTGCCACCTCATTTTAAAGACGAATCGCTTTCAATACAAGAGAACTTCAAAGGGCCTCTGTGCGGCAATTTGGGGCATAAAATAAGATATGCTCCATGCTCAGCTATAGCTATGATGAACGTATAGATTTAGTTCTCTCAGGATTCCTAGATTGTAAATACCTCCCGATAATATTTTGAAAAATGCTTACCCAGAAAGATCATTCGACGAGTTTCAAGAGTGTTGAAATCCAACATTCCGGTGATAAAAAGTTAGGGGTAAAAAAAAGGATAGTAGTTATACTTCTTGAGGTATAAAAATCTCAAAAATCGTTTTTGGATCCTTTCTAAATCTAAGATAACTTTTTTCTATCATACATCGTTATTCTATCGTAAAATAATTTATAATCCATTAACATTTGTTACTTACTAGATAAACTTATAAATATGAAAAGTATTAAAAGGGAAATAAATTGCTTCATCAACTTTAATTACGAATTACGTATACAAGAGCTGAAAGTTAACCATTTTTTTATATATTCTGATTTTCCTTATTTCTTATTACAGAAATCTAATTTATATTTCATTTCAACGAGGAAATTTCACCCTTGAGGATTTCTTGTGCGAAATTATAATCTAGTTACTAAAAATCACTAACGTTTACTGGAAATTTGTTCATTAAGATATTTTGAGTTTTCAAGAAGACTAAAACGTTACGGAAAATGTAAAGTAAATTTAAAATATTTTCTGAAAATTACAGATTTAGTTTGAATATAATAAAAGCCTCTTTTTTAAGCAGAAAAAAAATTATATCACAACATAAAAATAGATTAAAAATAATTTCAAAAGGATCGTCAGTGATTTAATCAAAAAAACAAGTTGTGAAATTTATAATAAAAAATGATTGAATATTTTTAATGTAAAAAAACTAACTTACTTACTAACCATCACGCCGTCTCCCCGAAGGGGTAGGCAAAAATAATGGACTGGCACACTTTTCTTTCTTGACAAACTTCTCTCGATTCCTCAACATTCAAATATCGTGTCATGCACGCACGTCGAGTTCTCCGACTCCTCGAGTGACCAACACTCAATATTTGATTTTTTTGATCATGCCACGTTTTCCTCGGTCTTCCTCTATTTCTAGTTCCATTTAAATCCAATATAAAATATAGTTTACTTCTTAGAGTAATTAGTCTAGTTTAAACTGTTTTTTGAGGCTTCTGCCATCTTCTAATATCTATCGCACTTTTTTCAAGGATTCTAAATGTAAAATTTATTCATACCTGAAAGACAATGATAAAATTTTATAAAACGAGTATACTAAGGTGAATTTAATTATCTTTAATATCTTTAAAATGCAAGTGAAAATATATTATTTATTATTTCTTGAACAATGATGTAAAACTACATATTAAATATTCAATACGAATGAAAACGTCTGTTTTCTAGAAGTTTAAAAATTATAATTTATGGTAATGACATGTTTTGCTTTTCTAAAGGATTATCAAACGTCACATTTGTTAATGCCATAGAAAGGCGAAACATGTCATTCCTATAAATTATAATAAAACTTCAAGAAAAGTGGCGTTTTAAATTTTTTGTTTATTTAATCATGGCGGCCACAGCACTTATTGTATATTTTTACGATCTTAGGATTAAATTGTTTTATTATTATTATTATTACTATTTTATTATTATTGTGGCTGGTTGCTTGACGGATGCTATTTGTAAAAAAAAATATGCTAAAGGAGAGCAAAATTCGAATCTGCAAGACGTTCTATAATGACATATGGAATAGAAACGAGAGCTGACACCATCAGAACAAAGAGCATCCTAAGAACCACAGAAATGAAGACTCTCCGATCCGTTGCGGGAACGACATCCCCAGACAGGATAAGAAATTCTGAAATAAGAAAGATCTGCAATGTAGAAGATGTCGTGCGATGGGGAAGACTGAGAAGACGCTACTGGATAGATGTGGAAAGAGCGTGTTCTGAAAGTGTGATAAATATAGCCGCAAATAAAGTACCAACATGAAATAGACCGGCAGGAAGACCACCTAAAAGATGGCGAGACAGTTGGACATCTGCATCCCAGGAACAGGCTCCGAGAAATAACAGGACACAGTCCTAAATAAAGCAGAAGAAGAAGAAGATTATTACTGTATATCGGGGTTGCCTTTTTAGGTAAGGTCATGCGATATATCCTCTTCATCTAATTTATTCCATCCTTTCGTAGTTAATGTTAGCGATCCCGGCTACCAGGGCAGCATGAAAGCTGAGAGATATAAATTGGTACAAACTACGTTGAAACGAAACGCCTCGGGGTGAGGAGGCTTCTGATTGGCCTATTTATCAGCCTGTCGACACGGCGGGAAAGTGGCGGATTGGTGCGAAAATCAATTCGTCCTATATGGATGCGAGTGTATTAATGCGACCATGACTTTTGCTTTACGCGGAACACGAAAAAATGCTAATCATTGGCATTAATACGGCGAGTGTTTTGTTTCGCGATTAATTTTATGACTTTTCTCCTTGACCGGACGGAATTTTAATAGCACGCTTAGTTAACACGAAAATATTTTTTCTGTATTAATAACACAGCAGTAAAAAATAATTGTTTCTTTTTATAACACACGAAACAATTATAACACCTTGAGATATTAAAAATATTTTGCAATCACCATAAAATTATACGAAGTTAAATAACTTAGGTGGGATTATTGAAGTAGCCCTTTCCGAAATTCTACTCGATTTATTACGTACATAACTGAATATTTTGCATTGCCCAGATTATTGAATATAGCATGCATGTGCTTTTTGATTAATTTTATGACTTGACTTTAACCTAATTTAATAATAATAATATTTGTTAAGGGTAATAAACAGCCTACAAGATGACTGTTGATGATATACCTGTGGAGTAAGTAATGAGTTTCAGATATTTGGGAATAGAGATCTGCAGCCAAAATGACCTTTATACCGAAGTACGTGAACAAGTCAGTAAAGCCTCTGCCATGTCAGGATGCCTAAAAAATCTGGTCTGGAAGAACAAGCACATGCGTGTCGACAGCAAGATCAGAATCTATAAAACATGCGTGCGACCTATCATGACGTATGCTGTAGAGACGCGGGCTGACACTGTGCGAACCAAGGGACTACTAAGATCATCGGAGATGAAAGTCTTAAGATCAATTACTGGAAAAACCCTCCGAGATCGTGTCCGCAACGTAGACATAAGAAAAACTTGCGAAATAGAGGATATCGTTCAGTGGAGTAGATCCAGAAGAAGATACTGGAGGGACCATGTAGCCCGAATGGATGGTGACAGACTTGCATATATAGCCGCTTATGAAATCCCCTCCGGACACCGCCCACCTGGAAGACCGCCGAAGAGCTGGAGGGACAGCTGGATCTCATCATCCGACGAGATATGGTTTCTGTGTCACAGATCGTCAGATCTATTAAAAGAAGAAGAACAAACAGCGATTGTAATACATATAAAAAATACTTAGAAACGGTGCTCGTTATAAAGGGCTGCTGGGTCATCGTACGGATCTCTTGGTTGGTCCTTTGCCTCCAAGTTCCCGCTGCAACACCGGGTCTGGGTTAAGAAACTGTAGTTAATAAACTTACAGAGCAAATAAACTGTTAAATTAAAAAAACTTTGTATTATGTATCACAATTGTTATACATAATACAAAGTATTATATCAAAGTATTATGTATTTTTATTTTTCGCGACAGCTGTTCCGTCAACCTATGTTGACATATCAAGTTGATATATTATTGTAACACCTGATGATGTCAACTTAGGTTGACGAAACAGCTGTCTCGAAAAATAAAAAAACAATTGTAATACATAAAACAAAGTTTTTTTTAATTTAAAAGTTTATAATGTTGAAGTCTCACAGTGTTTCGGCCAAAACAATGGACTATTTAAAGAATTAATAATAATAAAAACTAAACTAACTAACTAATCATCACGTCGTTTCCGCAAAGGGGTAGACAGAATGAATGGACTGCCACACTTTTTTTTCCTGACACATTTCTCTCGATTCCTTAATATTCATACATCGGACGCGCGTCGATTTCTCTGACTCCTCACGTGGGCGATATTCTATATTTGACATATTTGATCGTGCTACGTTTTCCTCGGTCTTTATCTATTTTTAGTTCCATTTACATCGTTAACATACACTTTTTTACCATTCTCTCTTCATTAATGTAAAAATAATTATAATATTGGAATATATAGTAATGTCGGAAGGTTGCATGCTAGATCATTTTCTATGTGAAATTATGTGTCTTTTCTCTGCTACTATCTTGGTAATGTTCAATTATAATTCCACCTGTCGAACAACTTGAATTGTATGAGATATTCAATCTTAATTGACTTGTTTTCCACACGCTTAACAATCCGGCATACTACATCTAATTTTATGTTCTCCCAGGTAATATTTATTCATGAAGAATACAATTATCTCGTCTTTTTGCATTTGTTTTAGATAAAAATAGAGATTCTGTACTGTTAGAGTGTCTAAACACAATAATAATTAATGTTATTATGGTTCGGCATGTGTTTTCTTACGTATTATTTACTTTGAAGGGGAGTGTGTATTTAAAAAAAATAAAGAAAAAATTCGTAAACGTACATTTAAAAAAATATTTTTGGAAGCTAAATGCTTTGTTTTGCAGCAACTTTCAAATACAATTGCAAGAGGAAACATGTCACTTCATAAAATATAATAAAAGTTCTGTAAAATAGTTTTTTTTAACAATTATAAATATGGAAAATCACATCACATATCAAATAACAATGCAATCAAATGATAAAATAGAGCATAAATTATATTTTGATATTTTTTAAAAGCACTTGAATTATGAATTTAAATCTTATAGTTTGATTCAATTGTAAAATATTAATTTGAAGCTAATTTTATAACGTTTTCCGCTGATGGAGAATGGTATTTTTGACTCTAGCCATGACGAAGCTCCGGCGGGAGCGAAACCGGTTGGTTTTTGAAAATAATAAAGTGGTTTAAATACAAATTTACAAGTGTATTAAAATTATATTTGAGTTCATTTTTCTATTGTAATATTATATTTAATAATGCCACAAGTTAAGTGCTTTATCCGAAAGTATAAATTTTTTGTTAAAATGTCTTATTAAACGTGGACTAATTCACTTTTGTCCTGTTTTAAGTAAATAAGTGTGGTACGGAGTAACTTTTGGTCACCACATATTAAATTCAATGGAACTCCACTAGTCATATATTATTTATTCATAATTTAATTTGCGTAGGCTGGTCTCATGGTCACCATAATTTTTCGGTTAATGTAGGGCGACAAATTTTAAAAAATTGGTCACGTCGTTTAGGGACCGATTCTGAATATTTGAATAGTTCTAAATTTAAGAATGGATTGGGCTTTTGTGGCACAAAAAAAATATTAATCTTAATTTGATTCAAGGTTTATAGAAATTGAATTTAATTTTTTAATTACTTTTAATAAAAAAGGAATAACCCCTTACAATGTAAGTAAAATTGATATTTGGAAACATTTTTCAGTGATTCATTCATTTTATTTTTATTCTTGATTCAATTATGTGAATGAATTTGTAAAAGTTCTACTGATAATCAGTTTCAACATCAGTCAGATAATCAGACAACAGTTTCACGATTCTCACATTTAATAAGCTATATACTAGACTTGAAATATCTGGGTATGTTTATCAAATATATTTGTATACGAACATCATTGAATTTGGTAGACATGTTAAGCACACATTTGATATGTACTATACAAAGTAAATTATATACCGTAATGCTAATTACCTACCGCATAGTGTAACTAACTTCGTACATAATGACGTTACGTATGTAGTAAGACCAAAAAGACTCCAGTTATCGAAAGTGTAAAAAAATAGAATCATTCGAATAATTTGGCTTTTCTAGATATTTTTAATTTTTCATATAAGTTTTGACATGACAAATATAATAAAATTTTAATAATTGATTTATTTTTTTGTATTTTGTTAATAAAAACTAAATGCAAATATTATAGTTGATTTACGAGTATTTTGGTAGATGTTCGTTGAATATAAAGAAGAAGACGACCTTCGTGTCAGAGTGGTAAGAGCTCTGACTACCATACCGAAGGTCCTGGGATCGATCCCAAGCGGTGGCAATGTGATTGTCAAACTGTCTTTGGTCTGGTGTAGAATTCACGTGAAAATAAAATGGCGATACATTAGCTATCTCTATCATGTCATGAGAATCAATATAAATGCTTTAACAATTGTATACAGTATTTGGGTTCAAACGACCTAGCTTAGATTAAATGCGGCCTGGCATCCCTTTGCGATCGATCTATTAAATGTAAGACCCGGTTGGACGGGGAACTGGCCTAGGAAGTGCATGGGTTCAAACCACCTGTTGTATACAAGGAGAAAATAATAATAATAATGAGCGAGGCTGACGAAAGGACGCCGCTGCGCCCTATAACAACCCTCGGGTATGTGGTGGGAAACCTTCTATGTTGTATTAAAAAAAAAACAGATGACGTTCGTTAGCAAGGTTTTGAAGCCGTTCGGAACTAGAAAACAATCTGTGGAATAATGCAAAATTTAATATTGTTTAATTTAATAAATAATGTAGGGACCTATATTAGTTATAAATAAAATAAAAATGACGATGCTTTTGAGAATTCGATATTGTAATGTATGTGAATTAATTGTAATGAATGTGAAATAATAACGATATGATGCTACTTCACAAAATCATACATTTCAAAATTGATAACTCCGAACTTCTTAGCAAATTGACCATTAATATCCTTATGTTTCGTACAAGACACACCGCGAGCCAAGTATTCCGCCTTCCTGCTTATCACACCAATTACGCTCGGAGCGCGGCAATGCACCGGATATGCGACGCTTATAACAAATCTTTTAATGCAATCGATGTTTTTCACCTAAACACTTATGATTTTAAAAAAATAGTTGCAGCAACTTTTTCGATGTGTATAGTGCCATAATGTTATATTCATTTACTTGTATTATTATTATTGTATTTTAGTTAATTTTTATACTATTACCTTAGTTAGTTTTATCTTGATTTTAGTTTAGTTAAATCTCGTTTCATAAGCCTACAATGTTAACTGTGTTCATTCATTTATGTTTGTGGTGACATGTAATTGGCCTTATTTGTGTATTTTTATATAAGTACTTACTCGCTGTTTGTTACCCTAAAAAAAATTGTCAACTTGATAAATTGTGTGGTCCATAGCGATTGCGAATGAACTAGACACAAAGTTGTTAAATAATCTTACTTCTCAAGAAATTCTAAATAATAAAACGAAAAATGTCTAACGATACATTATATCAACTATTGCCACGTATTTTGTTTAATCTTTTGATATTTCATAAGTTGGCGATAGGAATCTTTTCAAGCTTACTATGTGTCAATCACAAATATCTGAATAATGTCATAATGCAGTATATATAACCCACACAAACACGTGAAATGCATAGGCATGTATCAGTCCCATTGCATTCTAAAATACCATGCTGGATATCAATTGATTTCAAGTTAGATCCGTTTGGTTAACAATGGAATAGATGAAGAATTGAATTTGATGTAGCAATATGCTGCTGATATCATGCGTACAGAAACAATCAATTTATTATGATGCACTTTATAAAAACAACAACAACAAAAAACCATCACGCCGTTTTCCCGAAGGAGTAGGCAGAGAGAATGGACCTCAACACTTCTCTATCCTGACACACCTCTCTAGCTTTCTCCATATTCATACAACGAGTCATACACGCACGTAAATTCTTCTAATTCTAAAATGACCAACCTTTAAAATTTGATTAATTTGATCCTGCCATGTTTTTCTCGGTCTGCCTCCGTACTCCATTTATATTATTATCGTATACTTTCTTAACCATTCTTTCTCCATCAATGAATGTGTGTCAGGATAGAGAAGTGTGGCGGTTCATTCTCTCTGCCTATCCCTGCGGAAAAACGGCGTGATGATTTTTGCGGTTTACACGGTGTACGCGATTTCAATAATGTTATAATTGCTGATTTTTAAATGTGAAATGCTGATTTTTAAAAATCTATTGTAATAAAAAAATGTTTATTACATAAGCTAGGGGCTTTTCTATAAATATATATTGTATAGTTTCCATTCCATCTTATCATAAAACCATAATTTAAACATTTTATTTAATTTTTTTATAACATTTTTTCATAGAAGTGGATTCATTTCTACACAATATATTCTCATTTTCTAATTCAAACATTATTCAACATATTTGAAATTTGAATAAAATTATTTCAAGTATTAACGTTGAAGGGCTGAAATTAATTATCAATTTTTTTCTAACCAAAAATAATACTAAATTTGAATATCAATAAAAATGCTCGGTTCATTATTTTAGCTTTTTAAGTAGTATTCAGAAAGCATACCTAAATAGAGGTTTGGTAGTAATTTCATTAATATTTAAATAAATTTCCATACTATTAAAATCTAGAATTACTCGGAGATTACTGTGTAAACAATTTGGGTTATCTAATGGATTTGGGATGAATTCGAATAATTTTAAATTCAGAATTGAAATTTCAATAGAATATTTTAAGTAATATTATCTTGATTAAATAAATACAAAGTTTCTGGAATCAATTAGATCTCAATAGAGACGAAGATGCAAATCGGAAACAGAATATGGTTGATCGAGGTGTTTACAGAACTTATGACCTGTCATTGGTTGGGTTAAGCGCACGCTTTATGTAATACAACATTCCCCATTCCACCTTTTTTCTTATGACCACCATGTCTGACAAATTTTTGGAAGTTGTATATATGTCAATCTGCAACACCACCTTTTGCACGGTAGTTTATTCAATCTACACACTAACGCCATCTATGATGATTCTATTTTAAGCATTAAGCATTGAGCAATCTTTTGCAGAATATCAAAAAGATATTCTGGTCATAAGTCCTGTAAACACCTCGATCAACCATATTCTGTTTCCAATTTGCATCTTCGTCTCTATTGAGATAAAATTGATTCTTGAATTGATACCTCGCAATGGGTGAAATCCAGTTGTTTGTCTACAAGTATTTGTATACATTCAAAAATGTTGTACTAAGTTTATGTTTTATCTTTTTCATATTTGTTATTCTTCGCTATTTCCAATTCAATAGATTGGTTTGCAGCAAAGTGAAATATTTTTTGCTGGTTCTTGGGATGCCATTCGGGGCTTTGAAATATGGTAGATTCTTGTTGCTTTCCACATCTGTATACAACATATCGTTTGAACCATTATTCTTCGTATTTTTCCCTGTCACACCTCCGTGGTGCATAGGCCCTCAAAAAACCTTCTCCACCCGACTCTTTCGCATGCCTAATGCCTTAAATCATTCCAAGTGAGGCCTGCTGCTTTAACCTCGTCCTGTAGGGCTCTTCTCCAGGTGGCTCTAGGTCTGCCTCGCTTCCTCTTTCCCCCCATAGGGGACCAGTCTAGTGCATCCTAAGCGATGCAGGCTGGGTTCCGTCTCAGAGTGTGACCGATCCACTGCCATTTGCATCTAGCGACTTGTTCTCTAATTTGTTCGTTTGAACCCAATTATTTTAGCTATTATTTTGATTCTCATGACATATGATAGGTAGCTAATCTATCGTCATTTTATGGTTAAGTGAATTCTATACCAGACCACAGTGTGATAATCACATTACCATTGCCGGTAATCGAATCCAGAACCTTCGATTTTTTTTAGCTATTGTTCGTTTGCAAAAATAAATCGATATATAAAAAACTTATTCATATAAATAATTAAAATGACAGTAAAGTTACACTGAAAGGGAGTTTAACTCGAATAGACTGTCTTTAATATTAAATAAAATAAAAACTATATCATATTTTTTTAAAGTTTTAATTTTTTTAAATACAATATTCAATGATAATTATACAAGTTTTTTCATTTATACAAAGAATTTTGACAGGTGTAAAAATAAATTTTTCATTTGTTCCAATGACAATTTGAATAATTTCTTCAATATTCTTTTAAAGTTCTTGCTGGTGTTGGTTGGTTTTAAGTGCCTAATTACTGCCAAATAAAAAAAGTGGATACGTGGAACATTAATTAAATTATATAACAGCTAATTTTAAAAACGGTGGATACGTGTAACATCAATTAAATAAATACAAAAGTCTGGATCGTCAATGTCAACATGTGCAACATTGGAAAAACATTATGTGTTATTACATTATGTGCTAAATTTAAAAAACGGTGGATTCGTGGAACATAAATTAAATAGACAAATGTGCACCATCTAAAAATAACATTTTGTTAAATTATTTTTATTTTGTTATTTTATTTTATATCATTGTATTTTATATTATTTGTTTTAGATTTATTTTGTGGATGTTGGAAGATCGAAATGTACGCGGGAGATGCCTATTGGTGGCGATGAGGTTCGCAACCCATCACACCGCGCCTCCCGCGGGGCGAAAAGAGAAGGATGGAGTGCCGCATCGGTTAAAGTGTGACAGTCCATTCTTTCTGCCTACCCTTTCGGGGAGACGGCGTGATGGTTAGTTAGTTAGTTAGTTTTATATTCAATGATTAATGAAATAAAGACAAAAGTGGAAATATTTCGAAATCATCGTTTTATTTAATTATTATTTAAATTGAGGTTAAACAAAATATTAAAGAGTTAAAAATAATACAAATAGTAGAACATTAGATTTTATAGTGTGCTCAATGAAATAATATCTTCATACCATTAAAGAACAGTAAAATAAACTTAAACAATCTCACAGTTACCGTGGCGGAACAAGCGGTATAAATTTAGTTAACGGAGAGGAACTTTTTGCATGCAGCGCAAAAATTTTGTTTGCAATTTTATTGTTTCCTGTAGAGATTTGCAATTCAAATTTCAATACATCGAGATTTGCATTTCAAATACTAAAGATGATACTAAAGTCATCTAAAAACTACTATGAAAATAACGATGTGACAAAAATACTCAAGAATAAATTAAGTCGCACATAAAAATCAAAGAAAATTTGTTTTTTATTTTTAATTGAAATTTTATTATTTTAACTGTATAATATGGCAATTTAAATAAAATTTATAATGATAATAAAATGTTATCGTATTTTTCAAAAACGCTGAGAAATTCACGCGGTTTTACAAAAAAATCTCAACGCTCGTACCAGGAGCGCAGAATTCTCGAAGAGGTCTCGGTCTAAAACCGAAGTTATTACCTAAAAAACCAGAAGAAGATTTCCCGTTTTAATAGCGGTCGCTTGGTGACGAATTTGACCGTGGCTTATGCCCGGCTCGCCTCGGGCGGTAGTGCAGTTGGAACAAATAGCGGCGGATATCCACACATCTCGCGCGAGCGAAAGTAAAGATCATCGACCACATTAATACCTACGTGGAATAGATGAAACCTAGTGCCATCTTAAACGAGTTTATATTGAAAATGATGAACCGCGAATGCTGCTCTAAAATCCATAAGTTTATTTAGAATTATAACTATGTTACTTGTAAAATGGAATATAATTAATAATACGTTTTAATCCACAATTATTTATTAAAATATTTTTACAGAATAAAAATATTAATCCCAACATGTTTTGGAGGTGACCTTCATCCTCAGGTGTAAATATATAACTAAGATTTAATCAAAGAAAGGCATATTTTATAAAGATATATTAAAATATGTTACTTGAATGTATAAATTTCTTCTCCTTCTTCTTAGACCTATGTGGTCTGTTCTACAAAGTGTTGCTCCTCCTGTGAGGTAGACTCCCAGCTGTCCTTCTATCTTTTAGGAGGTCTCCCACAAGGACGAGTCCCACGAGGCTGATTATGTAGTGCAATATAGGGTAGTCTGGTGGTGTCCATTCTTTGAATATGACCGTACCAGTCTTCCAGGCTGGCAAAACCGGTTGCTGTCGAAATAAAGACAATACTGGAAGTAGTTATTAGTAAAACGTAGTTTTATTTCATTGTAATTTAATATTAACTTCAAAAGAAAAAACAATATATTAAAACATATATCTGAATTTATTTTAACGATTTAGTTTGATAATATTTTACTCTTATTTTTAACATTATATTTATACAATATAATAAATACATTTAATAAAATCATTTCCTTTTTGTAGTTTTCTTTAATATATTTTTTGGGCTTAACAAGTTTCACCTTGGTAAAGCATGATCAAACATATTAATTCTATATATAACTAGCGGACCCGACCGACGTTGTCCTGCCCAAACGTTGGCTTGCCTGCAATAACCTGGTTCAGCAAACGTTCTTTTCGATATTCGAATTTTCGATAAACAAAAATGACGTTTAACACTCCATTTATGATTTAAAATATTATTTCAATATGTCGATGAATAATACGCTCAATATGCACGCAATTGTGATACATGCCGTACATGGAATATGAAAACGCAGTGAACAGATCATTTTAAATATATGCCACGCTACAACGCAAGTGACTTGCGCATGTTTAAACACAAAATTCGACATCGGCCCCATCTATGGCAAACAAACATAACTATGACTTATTCTTAGAAGAGTAATTAATGAACTTCCCAGAAGGTTTAAACGATCATCTACTGGGTCCAATTGTGAATCTAAACAATCCAGGGACCCACTACATACAGAAGAATTATATACAGTAGAACCTGGATCAAATGTTTTGTATTGATAATGTCTTGGAAGGACGAAACATGTCATTCCCATAAAATACAATAAAACTTCTAGAAAACTGCCGTTTTCATTCGTATTATATATTTTATATGGAGTGTTACATCATTATTCAAGAAACAATAAATAAACTGATATTTAAATGTAAACAGTACCAGTAATATAAACAGTTTCCCATGAACTCTGAAACGGCGAGCGATTCTTCCTTGTGACGTGGTTCGGATTTAGAATCAAAATAGAAATAATAGGTCAGAGTCAAGTTCTGTTTGTCCGGTCGGGTTTTACTCTTTGCCCTGTCTGCGATCCTCTTATAATGGTCAGTTTCAAAGGAAAATTCTTGAGAAAGTATTTTTATTTTATTAACGGATTAGGCAATTACTTTTAAGGTAATCTTATGAGGGCGAAGAAGAAGGATTCTTTGAGAACTCCGTCATCTTAGAGCATTTATACATCTTTATGTTCCGGGTGGTTTTCTTCGTCAGCGTCAGCATAGACTATTTTATCTCCCAGCATGCAGAACCAACCTGTCTCTGGTGATGCCTGTAGGGAGAGTAATCAAACTGCTGAACATGATCGCTTCAAAGATCGACGTCTTTTAAATTCGTGAAATTACGTTCAGAAGACAAATACTCTTGACTTTGGGGAGTATCTTTTATTCCTAATGTCGAACCATCTCTTTTGCGTTCCTGGTATTGTATAGATATTTATTATATTTTACCTGTTCTCAATAGATATCTTAGACTATAATTGTTGTTTGTAATATTTTTAGAAGAAATAAACTGATTTGATTTGATTGGTTTTAAAAAAATATCGTTAAATTCAAATATCAATAACTTTAAAATTTGGACCACTTAAATCATCGAATATTTTAAAACACATGTTTTGTCTTATATAGTCAACAGTAAAACATTAAAAATTTTCTTATTTTTCTTCTTCTTGAAGCTACATCCCGTTGTGGCCTTGGCCTTGGCCTCCTCCACAACAGTTCTCTACTTGCTTCTGTCCCTGGCCATCTCTCTCCGTTCCTCAGATCTTTCCATTTTCTCCTAGTCTTCTTTTTTATAATTCATTAATTTTATTTTTTAAACCAAATTATATACTTTGAAGTCTTCATTGATTTCGTTTAATTTTCTTGTACTTAAATTGTACATAAATAAGACCGAAAAAGTCGGTTTTCTAGAAGTTTTATTATTATTTATGGAATTGACATGTTTATATTCTGATAAGTAAAGTGGTAACATAAATTATAATAAGACTTCTATAAAATATACGTTTTCAGTTTACAAATAGAGTTTTACAACATTGTTCAAAAATTAATAAATATATGATATAGTCATCGATGGAACCTTGATCATCTTTGAATAGTTGAATGTAAAAAATTGAACATAATGACATTTAAAAAAAATTCTAGAGCATTATTACATATTTATTTTATTTTTAAACTTTCGTATGAAGTACTTAATTTGTGGTGTGATATTATTAAATAAAAGAATAATAGACTTTTAGTAATTTGTATTAATACCACTTTATTTGGTAACACCGACCGGTTTCGCTCCCGCTGGACCAGCTTCGTCAGGGTGAGAGAGTAAACTGACTTTTTTGATTTACCCTCTCACCCTGACAAAGCTCCGGGCGGGAGCAAAACCGGTTGCTGTTGCCAAATAAAGTGGTGTTAATACAAATTACTAAAATGTATTATTTTTTTATTTGTATTAACTGTTTAATATGTAGCCCTGTTATCAATATTTCTTCATTAATTTAATTTACACAAAATTATCGCAACAACTGTATCGTCAATTGATGTCGGCATTATCAGGTGATACATTTGATTGGATTGCATTTTCTCGGCGACAAAGGAATAATATATTTGAAACACTTTCAGGAAAATTATCTGTAAAGTGTAAAAGAAGTGTTTATTTTCTTTAATATCATACAATATAGATTAAGCAGTGTAGATGTGAATGTAGAATGTGATATGTGACATATTTATCGCCATTTTATTGTCACGTGAATTCTCCGGTATGTCTTACCTATCTTACCACTTTGCCACTCTTTCTTCTTTGCCACGAAGTTCGTCAGTATGTGCTGTCTTATAGTTATGAGAGAGATACATGTTCTTCCTTGCTAGAGCAATATCATATGTCTGATCATTTCCTACAAATGCGAAACATTTCACTCCCATTAAATATTATCAAGCTTCTCAGAAACGGTATCCAAACATTTAATGTTAAATGTTACGCCATTGTTTAAGAAACAAATAAAAAGTACTTAATTCGTTAACTTTTTTTTTCTATAAGAGTAAATCTATTTGAACTAAGAAAGTTTGTGATTGATGAAGTTCTTTGCAATTTACGATATATTTTAGCGATGTTTTAAGTCAAAAAGAAGGGATAGAAAAATGCCTGCGGTAACGAGTTTCTGTAAGAGTAAAGGCGAAAGACCTTCGGGAATTCTCAACTTGCCTATTTTTCCTTTTCCGATCTTCCTAGCTCGCACATCCGCAGTTCGCTGCAGACACGATTGTGAGGAAGTAAACTAAAGAGGGCGAGTAAAAAGTTCCTTAGAGTTTCTCACTTTATTTCACAAATTCGTATTGATTTTTTGCACATTTTTGCCATGCTTGTTACACAGCCGCTAGCGCTGCGGATGGAGTTCTAAAAGATGAAGTTATTTTCGACTTTGAATATAAAAGTGGGATCTGTGAATGTGTCGAGAAAAGTGTCGAACTAACCAAGAAAGTAGGGGTTTATCACAAATTTCTTTATTGGGTTCCATGTTATTTATATGTGTCTGAGTAGATCGATAACACGATTTTTTATTATTATGGAAGAATACTTTTCATAAAAACGATTTACAAACAAGTTAGACAAAAACTACATTTATTAATGAATAAAGATGGTTCGTAAAATTTTATAGGTATCTTTCTGTATCACTTTAGGTCCCCTGCTGTTGACTATCACTTGAAAGTAGGTGTCTCTATCCCTGGCAGCTCAAAACCTTACCACAACGTTTTTTAAGACATAATATTTCCGTCCGAGAATTCCTTCATCTTGGAGGCTATCCACCTTTATGTTCCGGATGGTTATCTTCGACAGCGTCAGCACAGACTGTTTTATCTCCCAGCATGCAGAACCAACCTGCCTCTGGTGATGCCGGTGGGGAGAGCAATCAAACTGCTGAACATGATCGCTTCGAAGATCGATGTCTTTCATATTCGTGAAAGTACGTTCAGAAGACAAATACTCTTGACTTTGGAAAGTATCTTGTATTTCTAATGTCGAACCATCTCTCATGCGTTCCTGGTATTATAAATATATTTATTATATTTTACCTGTTCTCAATAGACGTCTTAAACTATAATAATTGTTTGTAATATATTTTGAGAAAATTGATTTGATTGATTTGATTGATTGATTGATTGCCTCCTTCATCTTACTATATCTTAAATCTTGCAGCTTCATTGGGTATCTTTGTATTTCATAAAACTTTTTAGCACTTTTCAAAAATATGTTTCGGGATACAGAAGCCTCTCTATTAAAAACACAATCAACTTTGAATCAAAAATTTCTCAATAATTTATTTCGTTGTTCTTTGAACAGTTTTTGATGTTAAAATTGAGAGTGGCAATTACGTTTTTCATTCTCTATTTTCGTTCAACATTTTCACGATTTGTTCGTTTCACGTATTAATTGAAACACTGGATGGAATAAACGATATCGTGTTGGAACGAGATCCACTCTTATTCATTTCAAATGGATTCCAACAAATGAACATTTAAACTCCATTTGCTTTAGGCGTGTTTTATATTGCCTCATATTATCTATACAGGCAAAATAAATAAATGTTTTGATAGTCCATTGTTTTGGGAAAAACATTATGATACTTCAATATTAATTTAATTTAAATGGTTTAATTTGAATCACTATTAAAATATCACAATGTCTAATTTTAACGATGATTACTCCAAACTCTTTGGATGCAATTATGGCGAATTCTTAAATACCCTTATGATAAAGGCAGCAAGCAAATAACTAGCTTTTCCTATTCATAAGGTTCTATTTACATTTCCTTTGATATTTTTTTTTTCACCCTTTACATCGATTTGGCTTGCGCTGTAATGATGTTAGGAGTTTTTCAAACAAAATAATAATAATAATAATAATAATAATAAAATATTGTGTATGCACCCTATATGTATAGGATGTTTTTTTTAGAGGTTTGGTTTTTAAACTAGCAACATTGTTTCTAAAGACTGTCAATTTGACAGTTGACAGTTGATTTGTAATCAGTACGTTTTGCCATTTTACCATAATTAGAACAGCGCTCGCAAATTGAGAAGGAGAGAAATCTTCCGAACCTTGATAGTTGATAAGAGTTCCCTGTCAACTCTAGCTCGTCCCTGGACTTCGGTATTGGAAACCATATCTGTCCAGGGAATTCTGAGCATTCGGTGATGGAGCCACATTTCAAATGCTCCCAGTCTGTTAATTGAGTTGATTTACAACATTTAAACATACTAAAACAAAATATATTACAATAATGAATGTCTTTTGTTTTTGCAACATTCGTTGACCTACAATCTATATTCATAGATGGCGGTTATCAAGATCAGAAATATATTTTTGGTTTAAACCTGAATACAAAATGCTTAATTTAATTCAGAAACTTAACAGTTGTTTTTATTAAAAAGATCTGATGCGTTAGCTTTGCATATGCTCAATAATTATTTCTGAAATACTAAAGAAAGAATATGTCATCATTTCTTCTGCTTCTACTCATAATCAATCATATATCTTACATGATTACTACAATATTTTAAATATATTGTTAACGAAAGGTATTCTTATGTATGGAAGTGAAGCATGGAACGAGCAAATTAAGGATGAAAGAAGAATTAATGCAGCAGAAATGAGATCTCTAAGACGAATGTGTGATAAACCTGTATATGATAGGGTTAAATGGAAAATATGGAAGTGAGTGCGGTGCAAATGAAAGTGTTATGAACAAAATAATGAAATGGTTTCAACACTTGGAAAGAATGAGTGAAGATAGAATGATGAAGAAGGTATATTTAAACGACTTGAACGGAGATAGAAATAGCGGAAGGCCGAGGAAAACGTGGCACGATCAAATTAATGAAATATTAAATGTCGGTCACGTGAGGAGTCGGAGAAATCGACGTGCGTGCATGACAAGATGTATAAATGCAGAGTAAGCGAGAGAAGTATGTCAAGACAGAACAGTGTGGCAGTCCATTTTTTCTGCCTACCCCTCCGGGGAGATGGCGTGATGGATAGTTAGTTAGTAAGTAATTGTTGGGTGGTAGAAATATACAATACAATCAATTCTTTATACAAACCGGTTTTTCCGTAATGTTTCACCGACAAAATAATTATTTTCTGTCGGCTCTACGACTTTGATCTATCTAAGATATTTGTTTTGAATATTTTTTTCTGCTTGTTTTGTTACGTACTAAATTAATTACTGCAATTTTAATTTATTTATTGTTTCTTGAAATACTCCTAATTAAATAATTAATAAAAATGAAAACGATGTAAACAGTTTATTTGGCCATATCAATTACCCCAGGTATTATATTCTGCTTCATTATATAAACAACAACCGATAATCAAACAATACATAATAAGAAAGAAAACGTATGTTTTCTAGAAGTTTTATTATATTATATACGTATTTTATGTTAACGATATGTTTCGCTGTATAAGGTGTTATCAATTGATAAAAAAGATTCATTTGATAATGCTTTAGACAGCAAAACTTGTCATAAAAAATATAAATAACCTTCTAGAAAATAGATGTTTAAATTCGTATTAATGATTTAATTTCGAATTTTTACATAATTGTTCAAGAAATAATAGATAAGAGGGAAGAATTGCTGGAATTGAAATAAAAATATAGTAAAACTTCTAGAAAATAGACGTTTTCAATCGTATTAATGATTTAATTAGGAATTTTTACATCGTTGTTCAAGAAACAATGAATAAGAGGGAAGATTGTTGAAATTAACTTAGATTATTTTATCTCCTACGATGCAGAACCAACCTGCCAATGGTTATGCCGGTAGGTAGAGCAATATTTTGCTTAATCGTATCACCTCGAAGTTTAACGTATTTTGTGATAGTTTGGCTCATCTGAGGGAAATACTATCTTTATTATAATTGTATGGTATATCAATTTTATTAATTTGTCATCGATTTTATGTTTCTCGCTCTTTTTATTATTTTATTGCGTATTGCTTATTTTTGTGTATAACTTTAACTTGTATCTTTAGTGTATTGGAAAAAAATCTGTAATGCTTAAGATATATTTAAAATAAATAAATGAAATTAAAAAATAAAAAGAAACGCATTTATAAATTGTGACAAGTAAAACATCCAGTTTTCTTTAACACAAATATTATTTTAATAAGCGTTTTCTAGAGTTTAAGTGTGATTAAAAATTGACATATTTTTTTTATTGAATAAACTGTTCATGGTTTTACAAAAAAGAAATTGTTCTTTAAATATACAATTATTTATGAATTAATTATTTATGTCGAAAAACTTCATGAAATCTAAAGGATGCTAAAAAAACGATATATCATAATTATTTCATTCCCAATTTTAATAAAACTTTTCGGAAGATCCCATCTTATAAGTTTTCTCATTCATCATTTCCCGGAGCTCAAGAACGGCGCGCCATTCATTTTCACACACGACTTTAGTTTTCACAAAACTTTAAGTAGTTACCTCCTCGGCTGACATGGTCTCCTGGTAGATCACGTCCCACCTAGGTACCTACCCGCTGCTAAATTTGTATTCTAAATTTGAATATTTTACCGTCGGAGAGAGGGAGAGAGAGAAAGAGTAGCAAATGCGTCACGAACCGATCGTCTGGACCGCATCTGGACATTCAAAAGACAATTTCATACGGAGACGTTGGCAATCTGTAAAAAGAACATTTCAATTTCTAAATCGCGAGAATACATTTCAATTAGAAAAATCATTTCTTTTGAAGTGCCCCACTTTACTATTATACAAATATTGCGATGAATTATTGATAAGCAGATAATTACAAAAGTCTGGTTAGCAATAAAAGTAATGTGTCTGAGTACGAGTTTTTTTCAGCGTATGGTATATCTGCATACGTATGTTTCGATAATTATATTGTCTTATGTTTTATGGCAGAGATTTTACAGCTAGAACATCTCTTCGCTTATCTGCGCTCCTGGTAGAGTAGGTAGCAACCGCGGTCGAAAGTTGTGTCGCGAAACCCATTTTTTTCTGTCTGCCCAGTCGCGATATTCCGAGGTGATGTCATTCGTGCGCTTGTGTGAATGTCTGATGACCTCACACATACTATCACAGTGATAGCACATCACACAAAAAATCTATCTTGAAATCATATGAAATATGATATATCCACGCTTAAATATTTGATATGCAATCAACTGCCAAATATTAACTTGATTATTTTAATATAATTCAGTCGCACATATATAATTATATCTAACTAACTAACCATCACGTCATTTCCCCGGAGGGGTAGGCAGAGAGGATGGATTGCCACAATGCTCTGTCCTGGCATAACTCTCGAGCTTCCTCTTCATTCATACATCGTACCATGTACGCACGTCGATTATTCCGACTTCGAATGTGGCCGCCTTTTAGTAATTGATTAATTTGGTCATGCCATGTTTTACTCGGTCGTCCTCGGCTTCTTTTTCCACTTACGCTGCTTGTGTAAAACTTATTAACGATTCTTCTCTCATCCATTCGTCCCATATGTCCAAACCATCTCAAGGATCCTTTTTTAATTTTATCCATGATGCAGTCATCTGCCTTACATTTCTCTCTTATTTTATCGTTCGGTATTCTATCATAATTCTATCGCATATTTATTATATCCCATATATTAAAATTATGTTTATTATAATCTAAAAGAACAATGTGTTAAAATAAATTATTTTTATTTTGATATTTTATTTTATATCATTGTATTTTATATAATTTGTTTTAGATTGGTGCGGGTAACAAAGTGAATGGAGCTTAAAAATAGTTATTGGAAACAAGAATTTATCAATGAAAGCGAAAATGGCCGTTCACAATGGAATTCTCGTCCCAACCCTTATGTATGAGAGCATAGAGAAATGCGGTAGAGATGAGGTCCCTAAGATGTATGTGTGGTAGAACGTTGTACGACAGAATCCCAAATGCTGATATTAGGAAAGAATGTAGAGCGGAAGAAGGTATTATGAACAAAAGTATGAAAGGATCGCTGGGTTAGTTCGGACATATGTAGCGCATGGGTGAATAAAGAATGGTTAAAAAAAGTATACGTTAACGATGTAAATGGAGTAAGAAGTCGAAGTAGACCGAGGAAAACATGGCGTGACCAAATTAATCAAATTGGTCATGTCAGAAGCCGGAAGAATCGATATGCGTGTATGACTCGATGTATAAATGTGGAGGAAGCTAGATAGATATGTCAGGATAGAGTAGTGTGGCGTTTCACCCTCTCTGCCTACCCCTGCGGGGAAACGGCACTCGACTGCCACCCCGAAGGTTCCGGTTTCGATTTCCCGCGAGGGCAGTGAGATTGTCACACTGTCTATGGTCTGGTGTAGAATTCACGTGACAATAAAATGGCGATAGATTAGCTTCCTATCACATGTCACGAGAATCACTATGATAGCTATAATACCCATTACATCGATTTGGCTCATGCGGTCATGTTGTGAAGAGCGATTCAACAAAATAATAATAATAATAATAATAATAATAATAAAAATAAACTTCCAAAAAGCAGACGTTTTCCTTCGCATTAATTATTTAATTGGGAGTTTTACACATCTGTTCAAGAAACAATTATTAAAATACTTTATTGGTAATGTCCCCTATTCCGGTAAAAAGTCAGACCTTAAAGAAGGGTGGATAATTATGGGGAGTTTTACGACACATTGGGTAATTGGTTCCCAATAGCTCTGACCCAGAACGGCGTAATGAATTTCTCATTCCACTTTTAATCAGCGGGAAAACCTGAAACTCCAAAATGGCTGCTCAATTATACAGAGGGGTTGCTATCGGCAGCATAGGTAGAAAATTGCGAAATACAAATACCGATGTCTTACGCAAACGCAATTCATACAATTTCTGGGTTACACGTGTAGCTTTGTATATAGAAACAATTTATATATAATATGTTGCACTAATCTTTCTTAAACGAAACAAGTAAAAATCTTTTATTATATATCTTTGTCTGCTTTATTAAGAACTCTGTCTCATTATTTCTGGAAGCCTGGGTTGTAGATGTCACAGGACAGCGACAGCATAGATTGTTAAAACTACCGGTCGCCAGAACCAACCTGCCTCTGGTGACACCGGTGGGAAGAACAATTAATCTGCTGGACGCAGTCTTCTCGGAGATCGACGTCTTTCATATTAGTGAAAGTACGTTCAGAAGGCAAATACTCTTAATTCTGGAGAGTATGCTGTCTTTCAAAATCGAACCATCTCTCATGCGTTTCTGGTGGTATAATATACACAATATATGATATGTTCTTGAAGCGTTGAAACCACTCTCGGCACGTTCTTTCACTAATAGCGGCCTCACCATAGGTATTTGAGAGCATTCGATGAGCCTCAGCCGCAAACCTCCCGCAAATGACAAGAATTTGGCTCGTAAGCTGACATGTTTAATCGGGAATAACTTTATGATGCAGACACAAATCGACTAATATTTCGATGGCGTTATGTTTACAAATACTTAAGCTTATTGTATGACATCTATGATCTATTTATTCCAACTACCACTTACCGCTACTGCCATCTATTACAAAACGGCGGAAGCAAAGTTATACACATAATATTTTTTTTCGCACAAATATTATGAACTAACTAACTACTTAACCATCACGCCGTCTCCCCGAAGGGGTAGGCAGAAAGAATGGCCTGCCACACTTTTCTTTCCTGACATATTTTTCTCGCTTCCTCAACATTCTTACATCGTGTCATGCACGCGCGTCGATTTCTCTGACTCCTCACATGGCCGACATTCAATATTTGATTTATTTGATCGTGCCACGTTTTCCTCGGTCTTCCTCTATTTCTGGTTCCATTTACATCATTAACATACAACTTTTTTACCATTCTTTCTTCATTCATTCTTTCCAAATATCCAAACCATCTTAATGATCCTTTCATTATTTTGTTCATGACACCATCATTCGCACCGCATTAACATCTTATATTTTCATTCGACACTATATCATATACAGAGTTTCCACACATTCGTCAAAGAGATTTCATTTCTACTGCATTTATTTTACTTTCATTCTTCTTTGGCCAGTTCCATGCTTCGCTTCCATACAAATATTATGAACATAACCTTAATCTTCTGCCTACCCTTTCGGGGAGACGGCGTGATGGTTAGTTAGTTAACCTTAATGTAACAATAATATATTATTAAGTTATACAACCTTACGTGATTTGTCGATTTAATGATTTTTTTTTTGTATATACATATGTAACAATAAATATATAGCTTGAAACGGAACACTCTATTGTGAATATGTTAAATAAACTTATATATTATATATATATATAAAAAAGTATCAATTAAAGCAAATGAAAATGTTTTTTTTAAATGAAATTGAATATTGATTATTTTAATTAATCCGAATTTCTAAATTCAAATACAAATCGGGTGCGACGGGTAAGGGTAACACGTGTAACGTAATTGGACGGGCTTTTGAGAAAAACAAACAGATGGCGCCACCCTCCCAGTCGTTATTTTCCAGAATAAACGTCAAACCCTTTCGGACCCTCTTCCGAAGATCACGACCCGCAAACAGATTTAAAGACAAATTAGTTCCGCGGTCATTCAAAATATAATTTCCTGCGTTTTGTCCTTTTGATATAAGCTCATTGTATTGACCAGACCATTCTAGATAACCAAAAGGACATCTCGTAAACTCTTGATACAAATATTACAGTGTTTTGTTTTGTGACATATTTATTAACAAGGGTTAATCTTTCATTAAACGACATAAATTCATTGTATCTCAATAGAGACGAAGATGTAAATTGTTTTTCTGGGAAATGTGGTGGCTGAGGCGCTTACAGGACTTATGACCTGTCATTGGTTGGGTTGAACGATCGCTTTATGTTTAACAACATTCCCCATTCCGCCCTTCTTATGACCACCACATTTGACAATTTTTTGGAACTTGTATATATATGCTAGAATCCCGCGCTTATCTTTACATTTTTAAGTTCACTGTACACTAGCGTCATCTATTAAGATTGGGAAGCATTAAGCAGAAAAATCTTTATTAATGCACTGTGAAAGTCGCTGCAAATCATATAGTACTCGATTACGCCTAGAGATGTCTCTCCAATTTTTATGCCTAATTGGACCAGTTATTTTATACAACATTTTGAATGTATACAAATTCTTGCAATCTCCCTGAAATTGCGGATAATTTTTTATTTTTTTTTATTATTTTATTAATATTATTGTTTAATTTTTTTTTATTAAATATTTTTTTTGTTTTTTTTAAAATATTTTTTTAGATTTATATATTTTTATTTATGTAAGCGCCTCGGCCACCACATTCTGTTCCCAGAAAAACAATTTACATATTCGTCTCTATTGAGATACAATTAATCCTTATAAAAAATTAAAATATTAATAATTTATCCGCAATGGGTAAAATCCAGTATTTGTCTACAAGAATTTGTATGCATTCAAAATGTTGACATAAATTCATATTTTTATTTAAATGTATAATGGTTTTACTTACTTAAACAGTAGTTGCCGTCCACTGCAGGACATAGGCTTCCTTCATGCTTCTCCACATATTCATTTCTTATACTTTCTGCATCTAGTTACCAACAATTGTTCTTATGTCATCAGATCATTGTGTAGGGGTTTTCGTCTAATTTGTCTCTTCACTGCCCGTCGTTTTTATGGGAACGAAATGTTTCGCCCGTCTTAGGCATTATCAAACGTGGCGAAATTTCAGCGTTGCTGTTCCCATGTCATTCCCATTAAATATAATAAAACTTCTAGAAAATTGACGTTTTCATTCGTATTAATTAATAAGGATAATGTCATTATTATTCTTCTTCTTAAAGTGCCCTGTCAGGTCCCCCCGACGTTGGCGATCACTCTGGTAAACTATCATATATGGTATTCCTATCCTGCGCTATCCGGAATAGCTCCTCCACAGTTCCGATTCCCGTCCATTCCCTCACATTGCGCAGCCAAGAGATCTGCCTTCTCCCTGCCCCCCTGCGGCCCTCTATTTTTCCCTTCAAAATTAGATGCAGCAGGCGATATTTTTCTCCTCGTAGAACCTGACCCAGATATGAAATCTTGCGGACTTTGATCAATGTCAGCAGCTCTCTAAATATAGAGTAAATACTCCTGCACGATTCAGGACTTCTGTGTTCGTCACTCTGTCTGTCCATGGGATCCTGAACATTCTTTGGTGAAGCCACATTTCAAAATGTTTCATTATTATTACTGAAAATTAATATATTCTAGACAAGTGTGTTACATTATTATATTTTTCCCCCAGTCACATTGGATTAGAAATCAATTTCAATGTTTTTCTTATTACGCAAACCGCCCGCAGACAGTGGGGAAAATGGAAAAATTATTTTCAAATGTCAAAGGGTAAACAATCATCCACTATCTAAGAAAGTAAACCTGAGAGACGCAACTTTCCCAGAAACATGGAAACAAATCTGACAATCACTTTTATTTGTCTTATTTTCCATTCTCTTTATTCTCAAACAATTCGTAACTTGGTTGCGAGAGTTCAAGTATAGAAGTTTCCAGAAGTTATGAGCCAGCTCTGCTAACTGTTCTAAAATTTTAAGTTGCACCATTCGTTTGTTTTAACTACAGTTATCATCCAATTTGACATAAATTTGATTTTATTTATTTGGGGTAACAAACAGCGATTTCACTATAATAACGATTGTTATGTAACTATAGCTGCTATTTTTTTTAAAATAATGGACATACTTTATTGTCCATGTATGAAAGAGAAACTGCGCAGACTAATATATGATGTGTTATATCTCTTTTTATCTTAAATGTGTGAGCGAGATGCATTATTAAATGCACATTTATGATTTAAATTTGAGGCAACATCAATTATCAACGTTTCCTAGTTATCAATTAAACCCTAATGTATGGAAGCGAAGCATGGAACTGGCAGAAGAAGGATGAGAGCAGAGTCTTGTTTATACATAAATAAAACACATAGAAACAATAAAATAAGGTCAACTACATGCTACCACAAATATAAATGATGTAGAGTGAACAGTACATACCAGTTAATCGAAATTGAATTTAAACTAGATTCAAACAAGGGAATTACAATAGTTGAACACAATGATGATATACTCGTATATGATAAACTAACTAACCACCCAACCATCACGCCGTCCCCCGAAGGGGTAGGGAGAAATAATGGACTGCCACACTTTTTTTTCCTGACGTACTTTTTAAATCGCTTCCTCAACATTTATATATTAGTAAAAGAACGCTCAGAAGACAAATACTTTTGATTTTAGAGACTTTACTCTTACCTTGTTTTCCATAAGTCGAGCCATCTCTTACGCGTTCTTGGTATTTTACCTGCTCAAACTTAAAATATGTTTTGATTGTCTTAGAAAAAAAGCTGATTTGATTTGATTTGAACGGCACTATTAATCTTCTTCTTATTTTAATAGATTTGACGATCTTTGACACAGAAATCATGTCTCGTGGGATGATGAGGTCCAGATGTCCCTCCATCTCTTAGACGGTCTTTCAGGAGATTTTATAAGCGGCTGTATGTGCGAGTTTGTCACTATTTATTCGGTCTACTGGTCTCTCCAGTATCTTCTTCTAGATCTACTACACAGAACGGTATCCTCCATTTCGCAAGTTTTTCTTATGTCTGCGTTGCAGCACGATCTCGGAGCGTTTTTTCAGTAATTGATCTTAGGACCTTCATCTCAGATGTTCTTAGTAGACCCTTGGTTCGCACAGTGTCGCATGCATGTGCTTGTTCTTCCAGACCAGATTCTTCAGACACCCTGATGCGGCATAAGCTTTATTGATTGTTCTCGTACTTTGGTATGATGGTCATTATCGCTAAAGATCTCTACTGCAAAATATCTGAAGCTCATTACTTGTTCCACTGGTATATCATCAACAGTCAGCTTTAATCTTGTAGATTGTCTTTTGTAGTGAGATTTTTTGTTTTGCTAACTGATATAGCTATAATAAGCCTTTGTGATACTGGGTATTCTCTTATTTTTTTTTCCTGTCACACCTCCGTGGTGCATAGGGCCTCAAGGAACCTTCTCCACCCGACTCTATCTCATGACTGATGCCTAACATCATCCCAAGTGAGGCCTGCTGCCTTAACCTCGTCTTGCAGGGCTCTTCTCCAGGTGACTCTAGGTCTGCCTCGCTTTCTCTTTTCCCACATATGGGACCAGTCTAGTGCGCCCTGAGCGATGCAGGCTGGGTTCCGTCTTAGAGTGTGACCAATCCACTGCCATTTGCGTCTAGCTACTTATTCTCTAATTGGCTTGTCGCCTGCCATGGTCCAGAAAACGGCATATGACACTGTTTGGGTACAATAGATTTTGAATATTGATACTGTGTATTAATACACTATTTATACTGTTCAATAAAGAAGTTTTACTCTCAATATTCTGAGCGGGTACCAAATAGTAATTAATCTGATGCAATCGATTACATATTTCAGAAGTCTACTGTATTATACGTGAATTCTTTCTTCAGCCTTATTCGATAGATAATAATAACGTTTCAAAGGCGCAACTACCCCATAGAATAGAAATAGGTAGAATAGAAATAGAATAACGTTTATAAATAGGGCTCCAGAACGCTGCGTCTATTCAGATGTCCTCTTTTGAAGGACGGAATCCCCTTTCGCTTGATCCATTATGTATTCAAGACCCTTCAAGAAAATTCATTGTATGAAATGCATTCTCTTCACCGATTCTTACAGCGGTTTACATATTTAATAGTTATATGAGTTTATCTGCTATAATAATACGATTCACTATTAAAATAACTTTGAAAATAAAATTTCATCATATCGTCTAAATTTGTACATAATTTGTTTTTTAAATTATTATTTAACTAACTAACCATCACGCCGTCTCCCCGAAGGGGTAGGCAGAAATAATAGACTGCCACACTTTTCTTTCCTGACATATTTCTCTCGCTTCCACAACATTCATACATCGTGTCATGCACGCGCGTCGATTTCTCTGACTCCTCACATGGCCGACATTCAATATTTGATTTATTTTATCGTGCCACGTTTTCCTCGGTCTTCCTCTATTTCTGGTTCCAATTACATCATTAACATATAATTTTTTTACCATTCTTTCTTCATTCATTTTTTCCATATGTCCAAACCATCTTAATGATCCTTTCATTATTTTGTTCATGACACCATCATTCGCACTGTTCATGACACTATCATACACAGAGTATCCACACATTTGTCTAAGAGATCTCATTTCTACTGCATTTATTCTACTTTCATCCTTCTTTTGCCAGTTCTATGCTTCGCTTCCATACATAAGGGTCGGTTAATTATTATAATTTTTTTTCAAACTTTCTGGTTTTTATAAACGATACCAACTAGCTAACTAATTAACCATCACGCACATCCTTCTTAGTGACCTCATTTCTACGGCATTTATCCTACTTTCATTCTTCTTCTGCCAACTCCAAGCTTCACTTCCATAAATAAGGGTCGGGACTAGAACTCCATTCTGCACTGCCATCTTTGCTTCAATCGATATATTTCTATTTGCGGTATTGACTTTGATTGCATAATTTATTTTGTTTCCAGCTCCATCCCTTCTTCCGAAATCTTTCTCCATTCTTCCATCTCTTGTAAACATGCTTCCTAGATAAACAAATTCGGTAACTTACTCTAATTTCTCACCGATCGTACTTATGTCACAATCCGTCATACATTCTTCGTTTTCAAATACCATAACTTTAGACCTTGACACGTTCATCACAAGGTCATACTTATTGCATACTTCGTAATTCTGAATATCAGCTTTTTCTTTTTTAATTATGTGCTTTGTAAAGATCTCTATATGCATGAGTATTAAGCATTTTACCATCCAGCAAAGCATATTTACTTTTTAATTTTATGGTAATAGACTATATGGTCACACGTTATAACAACATGCTGTTTTTTTTATAAATGAACACACTGTTTTTTCAACTCTAGAGTTTATTTTTCTCGACATGTTTCGAAGGTTTTATACGTTCATCATCGGGAGAACGATGAAAACGAGATAAATCAATTAAAAAACAGTGTCTTAACTCATGAACATTTCGTCATTGTGGAATTCTACAGTGCCTTTAGTTTACCAAAAATATATTATTTAAATAATTAATGTTTTTAATTGAAATTTCTTGATAGAAGTTCATTTTAAATAATGAAAACAAAGAAAATATATACAAAATTTCTTTAATATTATGTATTTAGTGTGCTTCCACTTGTGTTTATAGTGGACCGGTTTCGGCAGCTTGCTGCCATCTTCTGGTCAGAAAGATCGGAAGATGGCAGCAAGCTGTCGAAACCGGTCAATCATAAACACAAGTGGAAGCACACTAAATACGTAATAATAAAGAAATTTTGTATTTTTTTTTTGTTTTTATTATATATATTATTTAATTTTGTTTCGACCACTGATTACTAACCGACCGAATATAAAAAAACTATCAGTATCTTAACTTAAGAAATTCCATTTAAACAATAAATATTTAAACAAATTACATAATATAATATCCTCAAAGTATTTTATTATTATGTTGAATACAATGCATAGATGCTATTTCCGGACATTTAATTTAGTAATACTGTGTATTGTAGAATTGCAGAATTCTGTCTTTGAGTAAAGTCTAAAGTGTCTTTACTTTAAACTCGATACACAAAGCTCCGGGCTTCTGCAATCTTCAGCACTGAAGATATAACGTGTCTCGGCTTAGTGGAACGTGCTTTAGGGCCAGTTCTAACCGATAGTGTTCCGCGACCCTGTTGACATTATGCGCTCCTGGTATTATTGGTTCTTTTATGAAGAAATTGAAGGTGACATTAGAAGAAATTGAAGGTGACTCTGTTCTGTTTTCATAAAAAAAAATTATTATTCACTTAACACAATTCGTTGAATAATATAAAATTGAATTGTTAAACCAATTGAGTATTTTTTATAAACTCGTATTTGAAGTTTTAAGTATAATTTATGTTTCTTCTATATTCGCCTGTCACCACAAGTTAGATAATATCATACTTCCAACTTTTTTTTTGTCTTCTTATCTTATAAAAAATATATGAAATTTAATAATCTTTTTAATGATTCACTTAAATACTTACTTAGACAGCCGTTGTCATATACTGCTGGACATAGGCCTCCCCCATACTTCTCCACGTATCGCTGTCTTGTGCCTTTTGCATCCAATTGCCAGTAATTCTTCTAATGTCATCGGGCCATCGTGAGGGGGGTCTCTCTTTGTTTCGTTTGTCTTCGCGGGGTCTCCACTCTTCCACCCTTCTGGTCCATCTATCGTCTGCCAATCTGGCAACATGTCCCACAAATGACCATTTAACCTTCGCTACCCTTGCGACGACATCTGTTACTCCCGACCTTCTACGTATTTCAGAATTTCTTATCCGGTTTGAGAGTCTTACGTGTAGCATGGCTCTTTCATGTTTCCTCTGTGCTACACGGAGTCTCCTTATGGTCGACTTGGTGAGAGTTAGCGTTTCTGCTCCATATGTCAATACTGAAAGTACGCATTGATCAAACATTTTGCGTTTCAGACACTGGGGAATCTTACTATTAAAGAACTTCTTCAGATTGCCATATGCCGCCCACCCAAGACCGATCCTTCTCTGAAGCTCAGCAGTCTGATTATCTCTGAAAAGTAAGATGTTGCGGCCGAGATACTTGTATTCTTTGACTTCTTCTATTATCTCTATAGCACCGCAGAGGATCAGATTCGTCATTATATTGGTCATGGTTGTGTTTATACAGAGCCCTACTTTTTTGTCGCTTCCATGAGCTCTTTTAGCATGACACGTGCTTCATCCAGATCTTCAGATATTAATACGATGTCATCCGCGAATCTTAAATTTTAATTGACAAACTGTCAGTGCTTTCTTGTGTACTGAAAAATGTGAAAGCTGATAGGTTGGTAGAAGAGCTTTTTATTATTTTTCAATCGCGGTAAGCCCAGACAGCCTGGTAACAGTTCGGTATAGAGCCTTCATGTTCCATACGTATACAATAGGTTCTTATGCTCTGGTACTGATGGCATATTTACTCGGCAAGGATTTGTATTTTGGCCTTATTCGTTTTCTGGCTGCGGCAATATAAGTCGGGTTTGCTCTCTTGTATGCGTCATGAAAATCGTTCGTGCTTCAAATATTACTTGTCGGAAACGTAACACAAGAAAATATACAGATTAGATTGTTTAGGTTTTATGTGTTTACATGCATTTTTAAAAAAACTATTATTTTACCCTTTTTTGTATAAAGATATAATGTATATTTCATATAAATGTATTTCCGATAACTCTATTACATTTACATATATAAAGTTTAGAAAAGCTCTGATTGATTTTTAGTTGTGCTTATAAAATATTTTACTATCCTTATTAATTATAGTGATGTTAAATGACATAACAAGATTCATATAGCTTTGAAAATAAACTCTAAAAGACCTTAAAAGGATTATGAATGAAAATCGTCTATTTTTTTTTTTTTTTTTTTTTACGTATACAACAGGTTGCTTGAACCCAATTACAGTATACATTTTTTTAAGCTGATATATTGATTCTCGTGACATGTGACAGGTAGCCATTCTATCGCCATTTTATTGTCACGTGAATACTACGCCAGACCAAAGACAATGTGAAAATCATACTGCCATCGCCGGGAATCGAACCCAGAACCTTCGGAATGGGAATCAGAGCTCTTACCACTCTGCCACGAAGGTCGTCGAAGCCAAATGGGTAACATTTTCATTCTTATTTAATATTTAATATGGAGTTTTACGTCATTGTTCAAGACACAATAAAAATACATTAATAGGACATTCATACCACGATTTAATTTATTTATTTAAAAACGCATACTTTTATTATTTTTTCTTTGACATATTACGAAAGAATTTAACCCCATCTTTGGGAAAACGGTGTAAACTATTCATTCAACAGTGTGAACATCTTAATGTATTTATTTATTTGATTTTGCTCAATGCTCGCCATAACTTTTGTGTGGTGTATTTTCATTTTATTAACTTTTAATTTGTTATACCATTGTATTATATTTTCACGACACCTAATTATACTATTCGCAGACATGTTTGGATTATTCTCACCCTTCTTATGTGTTTAAGCTAAAACTAAAACTTTTAAATCATTCAAAACGTATCTGTGAAGATTGTGATTGTGTTAAAAATCGCCGTACTCATTCAAATTATAAAAAAAATATTTATTTATTCTACGAAAATTGTACCCAGAATTTGAATTATAATTAATTTTAAGTAAAACATAACTTCAATAAAAAATATAAAAACTGCATTTTTCTTCGTGAAGTTACATATTATAATACATTAGAGTTAAAAGTTAAATATTAAATATATAAAAAGAATTACAGTTTTTAAATATACATGCAATTAATTAACACGGTTTAAAATTGGTTTTTGTATTTTTAAAGTACACTTAAAATGAATTTTTACGCTTTTCCACTTAAAGCAAATTAATATATGTTTTTTTCCATTGCTTGAAACAACGTATTCTTATGTATTCTTTTCTATTTTGTTATAGGTAAGCCAGAATGCAATTCACTTTTTTAGATGCACCAATACATTGAAGATTGAGGTAAGTGTATTCTTGTATATGAAACAATATATTTCAAATTAAACACACTCAACGGTGATTAACGAACACCTGCATATACTGACATTGTGTGCTAGAGCTCTACGTACCTAACCTGGTGCATTTAACATAGTTGTATTATAGATGGGCGTCAGTTGATTATGCAGTCGATTTTTTGCACGTCTGGCGAATTCAAGTAGGTCGATAAAACAGAAACTATTGAATTAACGGTTGCAACAAAAAAAAACGTTTCAGTGTATGCATCAATACATGTGCATCGAATGCAGTAAGATGAACACACATACACGCAAACCAAAATATTTTTATTATTGTTTAATTTAATTATTTTTAAATATTTATGTTAAGCGTTAATTAAGCACGCCTGAATATAATATATTATAATAGGATTTTATATAAATTTCTTATTTTGTTAATGTTATTTTAAGTTGTATCAAAAAGGGCTACCAGGCGCGCAGAAATTTAGCCTTGATTCTTAGTGATAAATGTACGTGTGTCGCGTTGTCCTATTTGTTAGCAGGCGACTTCGCACATCTTCGGGTTCTTTGTTCCGCAGAGCGCTGCACCGACACGACGAACAAAAGAGAGCTTGAGTGTAATAATGCAAAAAGAAAAGTAAACGGTCGTGTTTTATTTTATTTGCCAGCGTTTGTCGGAGACGTGTTCGGCTTCATGGGTCCCTGATAACTTCACTCGAAAATTGCAACGGAACACGCCGCTAATCTGCATTGCAAATCACCTCCTGCACGCGGAGAGAGAAATGCACTTTAGATCATTTGTAATGAGCGGATATTGAAACTGTAGCGATTAATAATTAAATGGTGTCGATTTATGAATATTTAAGACGCTTAATATTATAGTACTTTATTATTTAATTATACTTAATAAACGATGCATCGAGATGTGAATGTGTGAGATGCTGTTTTACAGTGTAGTGAGTTAGAGAGTTTGCGATGATTTCAACGCCATATTTTTAACTTCTTGAACGATAAGGCATTAACACTGTGGAATTCCATAGTAATATAATTAGGAAATTAAAAATTACTTTATTTAATCCACTAATTATTAAAAAAAAATATTAAAAAACACGGTGAATGTCGGTGAAAAAGTCGGTGAAATTGGGTCATCATCATCAGCCGTCTGTCATCCACTGCTGAATGTAGGCCTCTCCCAAAGCCCTCCACCGCCCCCTATCCATTGCCGCTCCCATCCATCCATGTCCAGCAATCCTCTTCAGATCGTCGGTCCAGCGGGCAGGGGGACGTCCAACTCTACGGAATCCTGTACGCGGTCTCCACTCCAGAACCCGTCTTCCCCATCGGCTGTCGGTTCTCCGACAGATATGGCCAGCCCACCGCCACTTCAGCCCGCCTATCCGTAGAGCCACCTCAGTCACCTTGGTTTGTTGTCGAATAAATTCGTTTCTAAATCTATCCCTCAAGGTTATTCCAAGCATGGCTCTTTCCATGGCGCGCTGGGCAACCTTGAATCTGTAGACTAGACCTTTTGTCAATGTCCACGTCTCGGCTCCGTATGTTATGACTGGCAAAACGCACTGGTTGAAGACTTTAGTCTTGAGGCATTGTGGTATTTTGGAAGTGAAAACATGACGTAATTTCCCAAAGGCTGCCCAACCCAACTGAATTCTTCGGTTGGCTTCTTTCTCGTGAAATTGGGTGAAAACACCCAATAATCAGATTCCTCCTTTTACTCCTTTCTCCTTAAATACCTTGTCTACATTTAATCTCCCAAGCTCCCATTCCCAATCGAATGCAAATTAATCATTTATTAATTTCTATATAAATTATATCTTTCTAAATGTATGTTTTTTCTAAATTACAATTTTTATATTTTTTATATTATCATCATGTATTATTATTAAATATGATTAATTAGTTCTTACTGTTAAAAAAATAATTATTAGTACTTATAACAAATAGCCCGGGTTAATTTTTAAATTTGAATTATTGTATCGAATTTTAAAAACGTCTTTCTTTGTTTAGTTTTTATTTTATTTTTAAACCTGAAGATATCTTCCGAAACATCAAACAACGTGTTTTTTTACTATATATTTTTTTAATAATTAGTGGATAAAACAAACCTATTTTTGATTTCCTAACCAAATTTTTAACATAATAACTTCACTTTAGAATATCATTGGTACTTATAAATTTAATAGATCAGTGCAAAATGGTGTTCTTGAACCGATCCTTATTTATGGAAACGAAGCATGAAACTGGCAAAAGAATGATGAAGGTAAAATAAATACGGTAGAAATGAGATCTCTTAGACAAATGTGTGAAAATAGATATATATGATAGAGTGTTGAATGGAATTGTAAGAAGTGAATGAAAGAGGGATGTATGACAGGAAAGAAGTGTGTGGTTCATTATTTCTGCCTGCCCCTTCGGAGAGACGGCGTGATAGTTAGTTATTTTGTATTTTTTTCTGGTAGACGATGTCATGATGTCATATGATTTTTATACGTAATACAACTTTCAACCAATTCAAGATAGCATTTATGAATTTCCTGAAATCTCTTGACGGAAGTACATTTTAAATAATTATAAAAAAATTATGTTTTTAAATAACTATTTTCAATTTTGTCTTTATGACCAGTCTGTCGATGCCAACTGAACTGTGGAATTACAAAATAGTGGAAGGTTTTTATCAAAAATCATCGATTTATTAAACTATTATACTAGAAAGAAGTAGTAATTGAGCAATTGTTTATTTTTATAAGATAATCAAATGATTTTACCGAAATCTATTGATGGAAGATCTTAGTCTGTATATTGCAGCGAGCCTTGCGAAATCGGTCACTATCAAAATAAAGACAAAAGGTAGAAGCAATTCTTCAAAAACATCGTTTTATTTAATTTTTGCTTCTTGAACAATGATGTAAAACTCTATATTTATAATTAATAGAAAACGTCTGCTTTCTAAGAGTTTTATAATATTCTATGGTAATGACATGTTTCGCATTTCTAAGGATTATCAAATGCATTTGGTAATGCCGTAACATGGATTTTCCAATTATTTTTAATAATACTACTAAAAAATTTAACAATTTTCCTTTTTAACTGTGTACACAACATTTTTTTTTTTAAATAAGCATGTTTCGGACACAGAAACCCTTCATCAATGATATAAATATATATAAAAAAATTCATGAATGTGGCCAGTTTTGACAGATATCAAAAGATTTAAAAAATCATTCGTACTCATTATCATTTTATTTACAATAATTAGTGATTATCGTTTCAGTTAGATGTAATTTCAAATTAACGTATAGTTTATAATTGCATTCGAAGTCGGAAAAATCGACGAACGGGCACGTAACGATGTATCAATGTGGAAGAATCAGGAGAGATATGTCAGGACATAACGGTATAGCGGTCCATCTGCCTACCCCTACGGAGAAACGGTGTGATGGTTAGTAATTTAGTTTTATAATTCTTTTTCGATTAGAATAAAAATATCTTGTTAGAAATAGTCTGACTGATTGGTATTTAACATTCCAGTGAAGATATTGACCGGTTTCCGGTATATCGATGCCAGCAAGCCTGGCGAAACCGGTCACGAGCGAAATAAAGACGAAAGTGGAAGAAGTTATTTAAAAATATCGTTTAATTAAATTATTGATTATCGTTTAGTCTGATATAGGCCTAAATTCAAATGAACATATGTTTTATAACGGCATTTAGATTTAAATTAAAGTTTCTTCGTAAAAATAGTCTGACAGCCTGGTATTTCATATTCCAGTGAAGATAATGGGTTGTCGTAGTAACCTCAGCTAATGTGCCTGTGGCGTGATCGTCTCTATGCAAAATCTGCCTGTGTTTGACGGTACCTAACCCAATCGTGAAACTCGGTCATAAAAACTTTCTGCTAGAATCATAACTGCTATTATTGTATTTGTATGAGTTATTATGATGCAGATATTATAGAGATACACGTATTGTGTGCCAGCCGAGGACATGCACATATAAACATAGTATATACGAGCGTATGCATCGGCATAAATATTTAATGGAACCTGTTATTGAAAAATATGGAATCATATTCAAATAATCAAATAATTTTACTGAAATCTCTTGATGGAATTTCATTTTTATTAATAATTAAATGAAACCATGTTTTTTAAAGACTACCAATTTTGTCTTCGTTTTGACACCGACAGGTTTCGCCAGGCTCGCTGGCATTGACAGACTGGTGACACTATTACAAACTGAGTCCTTTATTTACATACAGATCAGGGATGTAAATATGATTCTATACAAAAATAATTATGTAAAATTTTCTGATTTATTATAGCTGACATATTTATATAGCTTTAAAATTTTATTATAGCTGACATATTTATATATAACGTTTGAAAATTGGTGCTTTTGTTTTTATTATTACTGAATTTATCATTTTTCTCTTCCTCTCCACTCCTTCACGTTTAACTTTTGCCAAATGATGTTTTGAAAATGTTATTTATACTTTTGATTAAAGGAACAATTTTTTAACATAATTATATTTAAATTTTGAAAATTAAAACAGGTTTTAACTTTGAAAATTAAATTAAGTTTAAGTGTTGTAGAATTTCTTGATATTTAGGTATATATATCTCGGTATTATTATATAATTTTATAAATTTAATCCAAAAAAATTCAAGTTTATTTTTACGTTTTTGGGATAAGTTTAATATTAATTATTAGAAATTCTAATATAATTCTATGCAAATATTATATTTATTGAACGCTAAGGCATTAACAATGGAATTCCATAGTTATACTTGTATACTTAGGAAATTGAAAATAACTTTGTTTAATCCACAAAATATTTTTAAAATATTAAAAAACACGACATGTTTCGGAAAAAACCTCCATCTTCAGGTGTAAAAATATAATAAAAATTAAACAATGATAGACTAATATAAAAACGCATTTAAAATTCGATACAATAATTCAAATTTAAAAATTAACCCGGACTATTTGTTATAAGTACTAATAATCATTTTTTATCAGTAAAAACTAAATCATAATAATACAGGATGATAGTATAAAAAATTTAAAAAATGCAATTTAGAAAAAAACAAATTTTGAAAACACATAATTTATATAGAAATTAATAAATAATGATTAATTTGCATTTGATTGGGAATGGGAGCTTGGGGGATTAAATGTAGTGAAAGGAGTAAAAGGAGCAAAATTATTATTTATTAAGTTTTCATTTTTATTGTATTTTCACACCTGAATATGGAGGTATCCTCCGAAATATGTGGTGTTTATTTAATATTGTTTTAATATTTTGTGGATTAAACAAAGTTATTTTCAATTTCTTAAGTATATTAATGTTATATACAAAAATGAATGTCTGTGTGTTCGAGCCCTACAGGCCTGTGCCACTCTGGTACGATTGTCTCCAGAAATAAAACTCTTGAATTATAAACAAGTTGTTATGCATACTATACTTAATCGCAAATTTATTTTCCTGAATGGAACGTAGAAACGTAGAAAGACCCTTTTTACTGAATATTTTTTTACTGTAAAACCTTTTAAATCTATGACCGTACTCATCCCGAAAAATTATTTAGGGGTTTATTATGAAAATGTTACTTATATTCTATTCACGCCGAACTTTACCCATAAAAGGGACATAAATTACAGTCGAATCGGCGTGAAAATGGAAAACTTGGCGGAGTGCGGATTACGCAGTTTGTTCTCCCGTCTAATCCAAGGTTAAGACCGCCCTTAGCCCGCTGTAAAACGAAATAAAGATACCCTAAAACTGGGTTAATGTTACCCTTGTATAAAATACCCGCAAATTGGCCTAATGTTGTAAGAAAACAAGACATTTATTCGTCGTTCAATACTTATTTTTGCGTTATCACGGTAGAATATTTATTTTTAATATGCAGTAATTTAAAATTCCACCTCTTATAAATGGCGTGTAATTTGCCATATTTAAATATTATATAAAACAAGGATACATGTTTCCAGTGGAGAAAGACATCGAAAAAAGGGTTGCTGTTGGAAACAAAATAAATAATGTATTCAAAACCATCAGGCCAAATAGAAATATATGTTTTGAATGTATACATATACTTGTATACGAATACTGGATTTCACCCATTGCGGGTTATCAATTTTTATGATTTAATTGTATCTCAATAGAGACGAAGATGCAAATTGGAAACTGAATATGGTTTTACAAGGTGTTTACAGGACTTAGGACCTGTAATTGGTTGGGTTAAGTGCACACTTTATGTAATTACAACATTCCCCATTCCACATTTGTTATGACCATGTCTGACAAATTTTTGGAAGTTGTATACATGTTAAAGTCCAACGCCAGAATTCACATGTCAGTTTCAATGCGCCATCTATGAAGATTTTGATTATGTATGTTAATCTCTAAGATTAATCTATATATAATCTACATACTAACGCCATCTATGAAGATTTATGTTTATTAAGCATTAAGCAGAACATCTTTTTCTGAAACAAAGATGACAATGGGATGCTATTTCCGACACTTATGTATGGAAGTGAAGCTAGGATTTGGCAGAAGAAGGATGAAAGTAGAATAAATGCCGTAGACATGAGATCAATGTATAAGAACAATTTATGATAGAATACCTAATGAAGAAGTTAGATACGGAATATAAGACGGATGAACGCGCCCTAAATAAAATTAAGAAAGGATCACTAAGATCGTTTGGATTTATGGAACGAATGGATGAGGGAAGAATGGTCAAAAGATGCATACAAATAGTGTGAATGGAAAAAGATGTCTAGGAAGGCCAATCAAAACATGGCATGATAAATTAAGTACTGAAAGGTGGCCATGTTCGAAGCAGGAACAATCTACGAGCGTTCGTGTCACGTTGTGTGACTGTAGACGAGGCGCGAGAGTAATGTCACTAAAGAAGTAAGTGGAGTAATGTCAAATTACACACAATTTATTATTGCAATTATTTGTATCTCAATAGAGACGAAGATGTAAATAGTTTTTTTTTTTGGAAACAGAATATGGTAGTCGAGGCGTTTACCTGACTTATGACCTGTCATTGGTTGGGTTAAGCGATCGCTTTATGTTAACAATATTCCCCATTCCGCCCTTCTTACACATTGCATTAAAAAAGATTTTCTGCTTAATGCTTATAAATAATCTTAATAGATGGCGCTAGTGAAGATTGACCTAAAAATGTGAAGTATTCTTAACGCAGTAGCATACTCGTATATACATCTTTCAAAAATTTGTCAGACGTGGTGGTCGTAAGAAGGGCGGAATGGGGAATGTTGTTAACATAAAGCGATTGCTTAACCCAACCAATGACAGGTCATAAGTCCTGTAAACTCCTCGACTACCATATTCTGTTTCCAAAAAAAAAAACAATTTATAATACATCTTCGTCTCTATTGAGATACAATTAACCCTTAAAATGATTAACCCGCAATGGGTGAAATCCAGTATTTGTCTACAAGTATTTGTATACATTCAAAAAACAAATTGTATTTCATTTTAATTTGTGGAAGAAAATATAACAACTCTAAACATTATAAGATATATTGTAAATCACAATAGATTTGAGAAAACATCTGTTTCTTATAGTCACGTGAAAATACAGTAAAAGGTTTTAGCTTTTTGCTCGGGTCCCTTTTTGTTTGCATGTATAAACGATTTATTGCCAAAGAAAACGCAAAAAAAAAGTTATTTTATTTGTTGAGTTGAGTGATGGAAAAGTTCTATTCACCCAACACGGTACGGCGAATAAAAATACGTCGAAAATATTACGTTTTGAAAAGCATAACAACAAAATGTCGGGCACCCGAATATAAACCAGGCGAAGCTTGGAGCCTCTGTAGTATGAGAATGAAATAAATGGTTTTGAATTTATCTGTTTCTGGTGAGGTTAGGAGAGTAGCGGCGTAATTCATAACCCAAATATTTTCAGACTGGTTGGAAATGTCGGAATATTTTTCTGTGTTTTACTAAAATATTTCCGATATTCCCCGATGGTGTATAAAAAGTTTCTGTTCTGTCGAGGAATATGCTAAAAATTCGTAAATCTTTTCCCTTCTACTTCACTTGCTATTATACATACGTAGAAAGTATGTATGGAAGTGAAGCCTGGTGTTGACAGAAGAAGGATGAAAGTAGGATAAATGCCGTAAAAATGAGGTCACTAAGAAGAATGTGCGATAAAACAAAGTATGATAGAATATCTAATGGTGAAGTACGAAAGGAATGTAAGGCGGATGAATGTGTGATAAATAAAATTAAGAAAGGTTCACTAATATGGTTTGGACATATGGAACGAATGGATGAGGGAATAATGGTTAAAAGATAGACACAAGTAGTGTGAATGGGAAAATAAGTCGAGGAAGGCCAAGGAAGACATGGCATGACCAAATTAATCAATTACTGAAAGGCGGCCATGTTCGAAGTAGGAACAATCGACGAGCGTGCATGTCACGATGTGTGAATGTAGAAGAGGCACAAGAATTATGCCAGGATAGAACAATGTGGCGATACATCCTCTCTTCCTACTCCTCCGGGGAAACGGCGTGATGGTTAGTTAATTAGTTAGTTAGTTAAAAAGTATAAAAGCTAGATGACGAATACTTCTGATTATTATTTTATGATAAACTTGAGACTATAACACTGTGGATTTCCAAAATTAATTCATCGAACGTAGTTTTTTCCTCTTTTGATAATGATTCTAAAAAAAATAAAGCACAGTTTTTTCTTCTTCTTCTTCTTGTCCTTCTTAGTGTAGGCCATTTGTCCTGTTTCATTAAGAGGAATTGGCCTCCTGCGAGGTCGACTCCCGATTCTCTCTTACTTTACGAATTTACCATTACTTCAGTGATCGCTCTGGTGAAATCGGTCAGCAGTAAAAATCCCTCGTGATTTAACTAACTAACTAACTAACTAACTAACCATCACGCCGTGTCTCCGAAGGGGTAGACAGAAATAATGGACTGCCACACTTTTCTTTCCTGACATATTTCTCTCGCTTCCTCAACATTCAAACATCGTGTCATGCACGCGCGTCGATTTCTCAATATTTGATTTATTTGATCATGCCACGTTTTCCTCGGTCTTCCTCTTTTTCTGGGTCCATTTACATAGTTAACATAATTTTTTTTTACCATTTTTTTTCATTTATTCTTTCCATATGTCCAAACCATCTTAATGATCCTTTCATTATATTGTTCATAACACCATTATTCGCACCGTATTCACTTCTAATATTTTTATTCGACACTCTATCATACACAGAGTATCCACACATTCGTCTAAGAGATCTTATCTCGTGATTTAAACATGTGAATTAATAAACCAATTTAATTAATTAATTTATTTATTGTTGGTTCACAAACAAAGCATCTAATATACAGTAGTTATTGAACGCCAAGGCATTAACAGTGTGGAATATAGTAATATACTTAGGAAATGGAAAATAACTTCGTTTAATTCACAAATTGTAAAAAATTATTTAAATGTTTTTTTTATAAATAGTGGATTAAACAAAATTATTTTCAATTTCCTAAGTAAATTTATGAGTTATTTATAGATTTTTAAACAGTGATGTAAAACTCCATTTTTCTGTTTTCTAGAATTTCTATAATAATTTATGAGAATGACATAGTTCGTCTTTCTAATGCGTTATCAAATGTTTGATAATGCCTAAGTAAATCAGAATATGTTATTTCAACTAAGTGACGCATTTCAGGCGTCCAAGCTGATTCGGGGCTCTATTGAGAACCTTTGTGTTCTGAAACAAAAATATATTTTCGTTCCTATTGGTTACCTGCGACAGTGACAACATCAATTGTTCTTTGCTCCGACACGCAGAACCAACCTGCCTTAGGTGAAGCCAGTAGGAAGAGCAATTTGGACATTGAATTTAATCGTTTCGGATTTCGGCATTTTAAGTGTTAGTGATCGAAAAATATTTATATATTATAATATCATTGATGAAGGGCTGGTTAGTCCGTAAATGTTTGATATTTAATTTTAATAAATTGTTTTTTAATAAATGTGAGTGTTGTAAACAAAGTATATAAAAAAAGAAACATTAGTGATAGTGTTTATAAAAAAATATATAACCAATTCGGCCTCACTGACGTCGACATACATATTTGGGATCCTTCTGAGATACTTGTATGTTATCTCTTAGTTTCATATCGATATTGTATTTTTGTTTACCGTTTGTATCCAGATAGTTAAGAAAAAAATGCTTATAATTAATTCCCATATATTGTATTAAAACTTCTAGAAAACCAAAGTTTTAACTCGATTAAATTAAATAAGATTTTTAGGGGTTGAATTTAGGGTTTATTCCATCACAGGAAACCTCCACAACCGAAACATTATTAGTAAATTGTTTTCGAAGCTTCACAGCCAGGGATCACTAACTTTTATGTTTGGTGTTTGACATTTTTATTACAGACCTTCATTTTTATGCCTCAACTGTATTGCCTTTATTGCCATTACAAGGTACAAGATCGTATAGTTTTATCCGTGGTACAAAACTATACAAAATCAGATATTTTTGAGGAAAATAAAATATTTTTTCCGTAACACAAATTACGTATTCAATAAAACGAAAGAAATCTGGTATACAGGTAGAAATAATATTAATGTTGTTATTTGTAGAATAAATGCCATAGAAATGAGATCACTGAGAATAATGTGGCGATGAGGTTCGCAACCCATCACACCGCGTCTCCCGCGGAGCGAAAAGAGAAGGATGGAGTGCCGCATCAGTAAAAGTGTGACAGTCCATTCTTTCTGCCTACCCTTTCGGGGAGAAGGCGTGATGGTTAGTTAGTTAGTTAGTTAGAGAATAATGTGCGGAAAACGATATATTATAGAATACCGAACAATGAAATAAGGAAGAAATGTAAGGCAGATGATTGTATCATAAGTCAAATAAAAAAAACATCTCTTCTATATACGCCATACTTTGTGTTGTTATGGTGGTTTATTTCTCTTTTTCTTTTTATACACTTTGCATATATAACACATAAATTAAAAAAATAAAATTATGTACACATATTTTGGACAAACAGTCCTTCAGTAACGATAATTGTTTTTTTTTTGGGAAAAATGTATCTTTACTGAAGAAGGATGGTTTGTCCGAAACATGTCTATATATTTTATTTTTTTAATATAAGTGATGTATGGTATGTATTATACAAAATGTATCAAAAAGAAAAAGAGAAATAAAATAAAATATCACTTGGATAGTGTGGAAATATGGAACGAATAGACCAAAAAAGAATGATTAAAGTGTTGTATATAAGCATTGTGAATGTAACGAGAAGCCGTGGAAGACCAAGGAAAGCATGGTTTGACTAAATTAATACAATACTAAAAGGCGGCCACATTCGAAGTCGGAAAAATCGAAGAGCGTGCAGGTTACAATGTACGAGTGAAGACGAATCTCAAGTAGTTTATGAGGACAGAGCAGTATGTAGTATATTTGACAGATAGAGTAAGAGAGACATTTGATAATGCCTTAGAAGGGCGAAACATGTCATTCCCATAAAAAGATAGAGTAACGTTTGCTTACCAGTCTAAAGGTTAAAAAAATTAAGGCGTTATTCAAAAACTTTATGTCAAAATAATTTCAGATATATGCTTCAGATATATTTTAAAATATTTCTCAATGTCACTGAAAAATTAATCTCTCTTTGTACCATGTCACGTAAAGAAAAGTTAATATTAGCGGTGAATGTATCAGGCTCCCAGAATCGAGTAAGACATTGTGCGGTTAGTAGGAGTTAAGACTGAAGGCGTGGTCCCTGGCGGTTTATTCTACCAGGAGCAGGGCGCCACGAGGTGGAGGAGGTCTACGGCCAAGTCTGGGGATGATTGCTACCCGCATTGCAGCAGTATTCGTAGTGTTATATAAATCTTACTTAAAGTCCGCCCGGCTCGGTTTGATATGGGTCGTATAATTTCTCTGACGATTGTGTCTTGATACTAGCGAGGCTTGCGTAAGTAACGAGAATTATAACACATAATATTTACATACAGATTACGTAATACGAATGTTTTGTGGAGGGATTCTGACTTCTTGATATAACAAAAATCAGATTTCAAGAACAATTCTTTATTTTAACAGAGATTACGTCACAAATATAGTTATAACATTGACATTTAAATACATACTAATTATAACATGTTATTTTACTTTACGCAGACATGTTTCGGTTGTGACACAACCTTTATAGATACAAATTTTCATAATTTCTTTTTAACAATAAAATTAATAAAAACATACTTGATTCTTCTTCTTACTCAGCCTATTACCGTCCATTCCTGAACAAAGGTCTTCTTCATTCGTTTCCATGTCACTCTGTATTGTGCAGACTGCATCCAGATTATTCAGATATGTCTGTTCAGATCATCCTTCCACCGAGGTTGCGGTCGCCCTGCACTTCTCTTTGCCGTCCACGGTCTCCAAGTTAGCAGTCTTCTTGTCCATTTTTCACCTGAGCTTCTAGCTACGTGACCTGCCCATTACCATTTTAGAGTCGCCACCCGGTGGATGATGAAAGCGAACTTTGTTTTTTCTCTCACCGTATCGTTTCAGACTCTGTCTCTTAGACTTATTTCTTACATGGCTCTTTCCATGGCTCTTTGGTCACTCGTAGTTTCTCGGCAATTTTATCGGATAATGTTACAGTTTCAAGACCACAAGTATCAACTGGCAGAATACAGGCTTCATAGACTTTTCGTTTCAGGTTGATCGGTATTTTCCGGTTTTTAAGGATGTTGCCCATGTTTCCGAAAGCTACCCAGTCGAATCTTATATACTAATTAAAAGGACCGGAGTTATGGTTGGGGGTATGGTTAATTTGTATACAGATTTAATGTTACAAACATCTGTTGTTTGTAACACCTGATGATGCCAACGTCATTGGGCGAAACAGCTGTCGCGACATTCTCAAATAGTGAAGTATAAAAATTTTATTTATTGTTTCTTAAACAACGATGTAAAACTCCATATTAAATAAATAATATGAAAGAAAACGTCAGTTTTCTAGTATTTTATGGGAATGACAAGTTTCAAATCTCATTTGATAATGCCTTAAAAGGGTGAAACATATCATTCCCATAAAATATAATAAAACTTCTAGAAAACTGCGTTTTCATTCGTATTAATTATAAAAATTTGTGATATTATAACAGTGTTGTAAACTTAACTGTTAATAATGTTGATGTACCGTAGTTTTTTAGCCTAAATAATACAATTTCAAACAAAATGGACCATTTTATTTGAAATTGTATTTCTACTGTTAAAATTTAAAACACTGTTATAATATCACAATTTCTTTTTAATCACTGAGAGTGTCGCGACAGCTGCTTCGCCAACCGATGTTGGCATCATCAGGTGTTGCAATAAACTCAGTTTATTGATTTAATTAAATAATTATTTATTGATAAAATTTAAAACACTGTTATAATTGTGATATTATAACAGTGTTTTGAATTTTAACAGTTATAAAGTTATATGTTTGGTGTGTTTTTGGGTGTGATATATCCTTCTCGACCGACGTTTCGGAGATCGTTGCAGTCTCCATCTTCAGGATAATGAATGTGATATGAGTTGTGTCTGTAATAATGTTGAAGTAAAGTAATAATGTGGATGTAATGAAGTAGTGTTGAAGTATTATTTCGGCTAAAACAATGGGCTATTAAATTGTATTCAATTCATCTGTGAAATTTTGTGAATATATTGATCGTTTCAGTCGAATGAAAAGTAATCTATTGCAAAAAATCGGTTGTTTTGTTATTGTTAACGAATAAGGGTGTACAAATATTCTAAACGATGTCATCATTTCCGATGTACCATAAAGAAACTTCAATTATTATTGCTGCTCCATTTATTTCACATGTTCTCATTTTCGCAAATCACACATAACGCAGAGAGCGATCAGGGGAGCAGAAAATAAAAGACGATAAAATCAATCTCCATCACCATAACCCACAGGCATGCAATAATGTGGGTGGGATTTCCGCGGCGCCAGAGAGAGACGCCAAACGCCAGACGCCGCGCGAGCGAGCGGCACAGAGCGAAACAGCTGATGGGTGACGCCCCGAAAAAGTGACCAACTGAAGCCGGCGCGATCAATAATAGTCCTAGCCTTACAGACTATGTCTTAGAGGATGTTTTTCGTACATCTACTGTTGCTATGTGGTCTCCTGATACCACGCGGCTCGCGGCGGCTACGGCTGTCACAGCCGGGAAAGCTTTCATACTGATTACTTCCACCCTTAACGAGCTTTCGGAATGAAATCGTAATTTAAAAATGCTGCTTCTCATCATATTCTAAGTACACTCTACTATTGTCAGATCCACTATATTTCATCCATTTCCATTAAAAGTTTGCTAAATGTAGATTTAATTAAAATGAAATACGTCAGACTGATGCATGAAAAACACATTAGTATCTTCATACATCAATTATCCATCATATACCTGCAATCAATCATAGAAACTAAATTGGACGCATTTATAAAATATACAGAATTTTATACACGAGTATATTTTGAAATCATAATGATTCTTCATTTTATTCTACAACCAGTGATTTATATTAATTATCTCGACTGTAAATCAATATCTTAGTAATGAAAAATATATATTAAAACAATGTTTATTTATTTTGTACACAACACCAACTTAAAAAAAAACGAATTTCGGACACAGTAGCCCTTCATCAGTGATATTATATTATATATTCTAATAAAATAAACTTAAGGCGTTAACTCTGTGGAATTCCATAATGACGAATTTTTATGAATTAAAACACTGCTTTTCCACTTTTGAGTTTATTTTTCTCGAAGATAAACATGTCGAGAAAAATAAACTCAAAAGTGGAAAAAACAGTGTTTTAATTCATAAAAAATCAGATTCCAATTATAAATTTATTTAAAACATTTGTTATAACAAAAGCATTAAGGTTCCAAAATAATTAATTTTGATATCTGTCAAAACTGACCACATTAATAAAATTAAAAACAATATATTTATTATATTTATATCACTGATGAAGAGCTTCTGTGTCCGAAACATGTTTGTTTTTTTAATTTAAGTTTATTAATATTTTTGATTATGTGTACAAAGTTAAAAAAAGAAAGATTGTTCAATGAATTCGCAACATAAAGTTATAGCGAATATAGAATAAAAAATATAATTCTTGAAAACGCTAAATCCATCGTTTTGTTTGATTTACCAAACAGAATAGTCGTTTGTCTTATTTAAAATAACCCATGTCGTATCTAGAATAAAAACCCATGTTCTATGAACTACGAGATAAGCTTTTATACCACAAATTTCAATTTGGATATATGCGAGTATTACCTACCTATAATAATTCTTTATATTATCTTACTTTTCTTCTATATTCGCCATTACTTTGTGTTGTGGATTCACATTTGAAAAATGTTTGAAACATTGTCTTAACACAACACTTTTTTGTACTTTTCACAAACATAAATTTAAACACTGAAAAAGGGAAGTTTGTGTCCCGAAACATGTTTGTGAAAAGTGTAAAAATGTGTTGTGATAATACAATAAAAATTATTTAAAAAAACATTTGACACCTTTTATTGATATTTCACTAAATTAATGTTTTATGCGTACACATTCGTTTTTTTTAAATATAAATATTACGATATAACTACCGTTTTTGGGCATCAAGTGCAGCTTTCACAATAGTATTAATTCGTTTAAATCACTTTTTACGTGATAAAATTACGAGAAGAGTGCTATAAAAATAAGTAGATTAACAATATAGATCACCAATCGGGTGGTGGTCTAGGGGATAGAACGCTTGGCTCTTGATCCAGGGGACATGGGTTCAAGCCTGGACACGACCAGATTCCTTCTTCATAATAATGAGCTATTTTCTGCTCACATTGAAGATTGTAAAATAAATTCTAATATCATTGATTTAAATCCTTGGTATTAGTCTTTTTTTTTTAAATATATATTATATAATATATAATTAAGATAATAAGTCAATTCAATATTATAAATTACAAAATACGGATTTTTGTAAACGTGTCATCGGAAACACATGTGCATACAATAATAACGTAGTAACGTTAACATCGTGAATACCGATACAAATCAAATACGTCAAAATGCTGCAATCCAAGTTGCGGCACATTACTCCCACGTAATATCCGGCTCCATACAAAGAAGCTGAAGTTCGATGTCATCTGATTCGGGTGCAAACTTTTAGGAAACCAAAAGCGAACTTGCACCCGCGAAATGAGTTTTCCCGAACAAGTTATGGAACTGCGAACTCTGCAATTGTGCTCAACTGTCACAGCAATAATATTCGCTTTAAGGGTGTTATGTTTCTAAAATTAGCCAGTTTTCATAACGAGTTTTAAACTATTTTGCAATTAGACAATGCTAGCCCATGGTTTTACTCTTTGTATATTTCAGAAGCTGAAAGTCAAGTTTACTTTTTATTATCGAATTTATTCATTATCATTATCATCAGCCTATATTCATCCACTCCTGGACGTAGGTCTCCTCCATCTGCTTCCTTGTTTGTCAATCTTGAGCATCACGTATCCATGTCGTACCAGCAGTCTCTTTAATGTCATCATTCCAAAAAAGTTGGGAACATCCTGGGTTTCAAGGCCCCAGTTCTAGGATACCAGCTAAGGAGGCGTTTTGTCCATCTATCGTCAGAGCTACGAGCGACATGACCTGCCCAGAAAATGTCAGGACGATCTACTAAAGATTGATAGCTGTCATCTAATACAATTCAAGCGCCATCTCTTGGTGACTTACATTACACATAAATAAACGCAGATGTAACTTCCTGGCGTTAAAATATTAAATTGCCCGTCACATTAAGAATTCATTAAAATTTATTATGAATGTGCATTACAACTCGTTCTTTATACCACAAACCTTTGCCGAAAAAATATATTAATAAATAGTGAAAATTTCGTCGGAAACTGTTTAGTGTTTTTCGAGTTCTTAACGTTCTACCGTACGAACACTGAATTTAATTTATATCATCTTCTTCTTCCGGTATCGTGTCAGGTCCCCCCAACGTTGGCGATCACTACAGCGAAGGCATCTCTGTCCTGAGCCACTTGGAACAGGTTTTGAACTCTGCTCATTTCTGTCCATTCTTTTATATCTCGCAGCCAGGACAACTGACTTCTTCCAACTCCCCGACGTCCCTTTATTTTAACCATCAATATCAGCTGAAGGAGGTGGTATTTTTCTCCCCTTAGCATATGACCTAAATTTGAGACATTTCTAACTTTCACACTTGACAGCAGCTCTTTATTTATTAAGATAAGTTTTTTTTAAATGTTGTAGTACTTTTTCGCACACTATGTATTAAGAACTGTGGTAAAATTGCCCTTCCTCTATGCTGCAGATTCCCCTGTCACTGCCCCAGTGATTAGGTCACGTAATCCATCACGTTGGCAATACTGTAATGCATAATAATATCCCGACAGTGCGGCATAACATAAATGAGATTACGAAATAATGGAATTTAATGAATAATTTTTTTCTTCTATATAAGCCATACTCTGTGTTGTTATGATGGTTTATTTATTTTTCCCTTTTGTATACACTTTGTATATACAACACTGATATTTAAAAAATTAAATTATATAGACATGTTTCGGACAAACAGTCCTTCTTCAGTAAAGATACATATTTGTAAAAATATTATAAAATCGTTGCTGTTTACATGATCTGACAGATGTTATAAAGATTTATTTTGGAACGTTTATGCTTATGTTATAACAAATATTAGGTCCTTACATATGAAATTGGCGTTTTGTATGGGAGGAACATAAAGTAGATTTTTTTTAAATATAATATATTTATTTAATCAAAGTATGTACCTTTGCTATCTATGCACCTTTGCCATCTCATAGGTAATTCATCGATCCCTTTACTAAAAAAACCATTCGGACGGGAATCAATAAAATCTTTGAAGTCGGTTTGGACTGCCCCATCGGAGTCGAATTTTTTCCCTTGCAAGAAGTTATCCAGATTTCGAAAAAAATAGTAATCTGTTGGGGCAAGGTCCGGAGAGTACGGTGGATGTCTTAGACATTCAAATTGAAGCCCTTCTAATTTGGTAGCCGTCTGTTGTGCAGTGTGTGGTCTAGCGTTATCATGAAGCAGCAGTGGCCTAGAGCGATTAACCAGCCTCGGTTGTTTAGCAGCTAGCTTTTCCATCATGGTTTGCGGTTGCTGACAATAGACATCTGCCGTAATCGTCTGGCCAGATTTAAGAAAGCTGTAGTGAACGACACCAGCACTAGTCCACCAAACGCTCACAAGTAACTTTTTTGGGGTCAATTTTCGCAAAATTATTCACCAAAGACAGTGTGATAATCACATTGCCCTTGCCGGAAATTGAACAATGCACTTACCACTCAGCCACGAAGATCGTCATTTTATGTAGTTATATTTCTATTATTAACATGCAAAATTTCAACGCCAATATGGTGCAAAAGATAATAAATGTGCAATGCATGTCATACGGGGGGTGGTTGGCATTACAACGCCACACTTGCCAGACGGGTTGGCGAGGTGTCCTTCCACGTTGGCCTATGAATCAATATTATGCACCGAGGTTAATTACTCGATCTCTAAAAATTCGCATAGGTTCCGTCGTTCGCATACTCGTATATTATAATATATTATTATTGCAATTTTTTTATAATTAAATAAAACACTGTTTTTTCCACTTTTGAGTTTCGAAGGCCACACACCTTCATCGTTACACCTTCATCGTCGTGAGTACATGCAAAATTAAACGAACGATCTTTTTCTATGAGTGGTTAATAAATTCAGAAAAAAGTATTATTAGAGAGAGATCCTATGTGCTATTTTATTCTTAATTTAAAATTACGCAGTGTTATATATACAAAGTGTATAAAAAAGAAAAATATAAACATACATTTTTTATTTGAATACGAATTTTCATTTAAATTTATGATTTCGGAATTTGCATACTTTAAGTTTGGTAGGGCAAAAGTTGGCCCATAAATATCTCAATACCGTTGTCTAGAAGAATTTTAACGCACATTTATTATATTTTGCTCACACTTGAAATAAAGTCATTTTAGTAACGTTTGAAAGCTTCGCATTGAATCGCAGGCTTAGTTAAGGCTTGTTTAGTTAGAGTGAGCTTTGCAAAGTTTTGTAATGTCGTTTAGATAGAAATAAATCATAACTTATTAGCTATACACAAGATGATGGATTTAGCTAGCTGTAAAATAATTTTAAATAAGTTAATATAGAATAAAAATATGTTTTTTTTTTAAATAGCCCATTTTTTCCGGCGGGATAGCTAGTTTGCATCAAGATACCTGTCGTTTATAATTTTTTTTTTGCATATTTATTTTCACTCAATGTGTGATGGGTTGCGAACCTCATCGCCACCAATAGGGATCTCCCGCGCACACTTCGATCGTCCAACGTCCACAAAATAAATCTAAAACAAATTATATAAATACAATGATATAAAATATAATAACAAAATAAAAATGATTAAACACATAATGTTCTTTTACATGGTGCACTTGTCGTTAGCTGGATGATCCGGACTTTTGGGTTTATTTCATTTATTTTCCACGTATCAACTGTAATTAGGCACTTAAAACAATCCAACACCAGCAAAAACTTTAATATATATTTTATAAATAATTTAAAAAACGATGTTTTTTAAAACTTCTTCCATTTTTGTCTTTATTTCGACAGCGACCGATTTTGACAGGCTCGCTGGTATCGACAGACTGGTCGAAACCACTTCTATACATCTTATTTTTACCTTTGAAAGTTTAATATTTAAGATATCGTGTTTTTATTACCATGAAAATATTACTTACTTATAACAAGATTGAAATTTTAAATTGAATATTTAAAATATAAAGACGTCTAAAAAAATTTAAGCATTCTTATTAAGTAACACGTGCTTAAATAAACATCAAAAATTGTGAACGAAATTTCAGAACATTTTGAGAAGAAAATCTGCTTATCCGAGACGGCAAAATTTCGCAGAGTAACATTTTTATTTGACGTGAATAGGTTTTGCTATGTCATTTTTTTTCAAGCAATTTAAGCTCGGCACAATTTATTAAGACGCTAAAGCCATATTTATCTGACTTGCGTGTGCCCGCCCGTGGGGTAGGTATTTAATTGAAATTATGCTACCGTTTTTACAAAAGAAACATCTCTTTTGGCCCTGTGTGCTCCTGGTAATCTTTGGGGATTACTTTCGGCCGTAATAAATAACCGTGGGCTTCCTTACAGAATTACTTAACATCCTACTTTGGCCGGTAAAAGAATGGCTATGTATACGAACATTCTTACCCCCTGGCAATTAATAATCTAAACATGGCAGGTATATCTTCCTCCAGAAACTTAAATATTCTTTGGATCTAATTAGTTCGTTCCTCGATATTCGCAAATATCACGCAAAGGTTCATTTAGTAAAATGTTCAGATGTAATTTATGATTATAACTGTATACGTTTTATTTAAGTGTAAATTTCGTTTGTTTCATGTGTAAACATTTTGTGGTTATTTTACTAGTTATTATTTCTAGTTTTAACTACCGAAACTCATTATATCACGCACTACATGATTGAATAACAAAATATGTATTTATTGTTTCTTGAACAATAGTGTAAAACTCCATATTAATTAATTAATACGAATGAAAACGTCTGTTTTACACAAGTTTTATAATTTTCGTACTAAGCATTTAATTTGTGGTGTGACATTATTCAGTAAAATAATAATACACTTTAAGTTATTTGTATTGACACCACTTTATTTGGTAACACCAACCGGTTTCGCTCCCGCCGGAGCCTTATCAGGGTGAGAGAATTAACTAAAACTTTAGTTTATCCTCTCACCCTGACGAAGCTCCGTCGGGAGCGAAACCGGTTTGGTGTTACCAAATAAAGTGGTGTTAATACAATTTACTAAAGGTGTATTATTGTTTTATTTTAGTTTTTTAATTGTTTATGGAAATCCCTATCAATTAGCATTATCAAATGGTGCATCTTGCATTTAATAATACATTAGAAAGGCGAAATACTCGTGTGTCATTCCCATAAACTATTAAAAATCTTCTAGAAAACGGACGTTTTAATTAGTTTTACTTAACAGAATTTGTTTTTAAATGTATTTGTAGACATTAAACTATCAAACTTTAATTGGAATTCTATTAGTTAAGGAATAAATTAACATTTAGACGCTTTTTGTGTTCGTACACTCGTTTTATACGCTGCTGACGGTTCCAAGCCCGAATAAAGGAGGAGGGTTCATTGCAGGGCTGATCACCCAGCATGTTAAAAGAACGTATGATTACGAACAACACTGTGGTCAAGGAACTCGTTTTTTGCCATTGACGATTGCTAAGAAAGCAGAGCTTATAGGAGCTGGAAAAAGTGTGAAAATAACCCTTTTTATTACTCATTTTGTGTAAGGGCGTAACAGTTAAATCTTTTCTATACTAATCTAAATACATATACTCGTATGTTAATATATAAATATGAATGTTTGTTTGTTTGTCTTTGATTTTCTCTAAAATTACTAAACCGATTTCGCTGAAAATATCACTGTTTGTTCTTATTAGTCTCAGGATGGTTTTAAGTTTGAATGACATTAAATTCTCTTCTTCTTCTTCTTTTGGAATAAAATCGATTACTTTGAAATTTTGACACAACGTTGCATTCGAATACGCGCATTGTTATAAATATAAATTAACGAAACTTGTCAAATTCATGACATGTAAATAAATGTAAAGCTCATAAAATGATGCAAATCACATTATTTCTTTTAAAATCGCTTACATAAATGAAATAGGATTATTCCATTTCAAATAACGAGAATAATTTTACAAAGGCTCCCATCGCTTCTTGAAATGAAAAAAAATATTTGAAAGTCTATTTTCAAACATTTCTTTAAGCCTCGTTTTAATGAAATTCAATGCGACAATTTGAGCTTTCAATTTCGCAAAAAAATCAGCGATTGCCGGGTATTTTCGCACGGTTTGTAAGAAGTTAAATAAATCGAAAATTTTCCGATCTGAGAGGCTGTGTGTGTGATCGGAGTAGCAATATACGCACACATTCGTTATCCAGCATCCCAGATGGATGTCACTTGCTATTTTTCCCAAGTCGCGCCGAGCGAAGCTTTAGCATTAGCTAAATGGAACATTCGAGATTGACGCGTAATATCGAGTTTCCCGCGCAAACACGAATATATTGTCTTTGGATTGTACATAAATTCAATTCAGTATAAAGACGTCCTATAATGTGGCAGCTAGTTGAGCAACTTTTACAATACAGGTATATTGCTCAACTTCACAAAAGAGGCCAACCTGACAACAGGAATAGATTAAGGGTCTAAAAGGAAAAGAAGAATAAGGTATGTTAATCGAAAAGGTACAGAAAAAGTTCTTACGAATTCTGTACCTCAAAGAAAACGGTTACCTGATTTCTTGCTGGGTATGCTGGACTACCAATCATTGGAAATTAGACGAACTATCCACCTGGGTGTTCATTTTAACGAATACATAACTCTGATATTTTGAATGACTTAACATTTTTTTTGTGAATGTATACTTATACTTGTATACGAATACTGATCCATAGATGGTGTTAGTATGTAGATTATATATAGAGTAATCTTAAAAAGATTGACATATGTAATCAAAATCTTCATAGATGGCACATTGAAACTGACATGTGAAATCTGGCATAGGACTTTAACATATATACAACTTCCAAAAATTTGTCATACATGGTCATAAAGAAAGTTGGAATAGGGAATGTTGTAATTACATAAAGCGTGCGCTTAACCCAACTAATGACAGGTCATAAGTCCTGTAAACACCTTGATCAACCATATTCAGTTTCCAATTTGCATTTTCGTCTCTATTGAGATACAATTAAATCATGACTTGACATTGTTTGTCCCCGACAATTATCTGCGACAAAGGCAACATAGATTACTTCACCTGCCACTGTGTAGAACCAATCTACCTAAAGTTATGCCCGTGGGCAGGGCCATAATCCTATTAAACCACATCTCTTCGGATGTAGACATTTTTCACGATAGTGAGGCTACCCTCAGAAAGCATCTATCTCTTATGTATTAAATTGCTATTTGCCCCTCTTCTTATTGTACAACAATGTTTATTTTTACTAAATTGTTCTCGAATATATTTTTTTAATTGTGTCTGTTTGCTTTCTTATCATATTATTTGCATTTCTTTTTTTTTTAATTGTTATTATTATTTTGTATGTTGTGATTATAAAAGATTTGGAAGTGATATTATTCTGTAATGTTTATATTTTTTTTGGAATAAATTGAATTGAAATTGAATTGAATATTGTTAATACAAATACAGAGAGTAAACACGGGTGCTGAAACCGTTTATACTTTCATTTAATTACATATAAATTAGTGCACAATCATGTTTTTGTACCGACCCTTATTCATTCATATTGATTTATTTAAATATTATATACGAATGAGACATAACAAACGAAAAACATATTTAGGCTACTCATTTGGACACAAAACGGTGTAAAAAAGATAAAACGACATGAAACCAAAAAATCATACACATCAGAAGGAAACCAAATATGTCGACGTCAGTGAGGCAGTACTCTTTACAAAATTTGTAATATATTATATTTTTTATGAACACTGCCTCTTTGACACTGAAAATATCCGAATCCGAGACGATTAGATTCAACGCTCGAATTGCGGTTCCTACTGGCATCACCATAGGCAGGTTGGTTCTGCGTGACGGAGCAAAGAACAATTGGTGTCGGCGCTATCGCAGGGAATTATCAGGAACAAAAAGATCTATTTGCTTCATAACATAATCTTCCTTAGGAGTCTTATCTCAGGCATTCTAACGACGTGACCAGCCCAGCGCAGTTGTCTCTCAATAATGGCAGCCTCAATACTTCATCGTCATATTGACCTCAGTAAGTATGCTGCCATATGTACGTTTGTCTTGCCATTTCATGTATAAAATAATTTCACATGTAAAGAACTAATCAACAAAATAATAATAATAATCTTCTTCTTCTTCTTCTTCGTCAGCCTTTATTGGTCCACTGCTGGACATAGGCCTCTTCCCTTCCCTTCCACTCGTCTCTATCTCCTGCCAGCCGTAGCCACATTTTCCCCCCCACGGCAGCAATGTCGTCGGCCCATCTTTTTTGCGGCCTGCCGACGTTTCTCCTATTCTCCCATGGTCTCCACCTTATTATTTTCTGGGTCCATCTATCCTCACTCTGTCTCGCCACATGACCCGTCCATTGCCACTTCAGTCTCGCTAGTCGTTACATGATGTCCGTTAATTTTGTTCGGCGTCTAATCTTAAATGCCAAAAACCTTCAAAACCAAAATGAACTCGAATTCTATAATAATAATACATTTTCTTTTTTATTCGCATGTTTCCAAATTCAAACCGAATTTTATTTGTGTGAATATTTTACATTTACTCGAAACATTTCTTAAAATACATCATAATTCTTTTTTGAAACATAATACTAGTATATTGAATCCAAATGTTCATTGTAGGAGCTATATATTGACTATTGTTTAGTTAGCCTATGAGATCATCTATGAGAGTAGGCTGACTTTTCGTGCACATGTTGAGAGGATTTGTGGCACTGCACTGAAGATGTTGGGCTTTATCGTCCGGACCGGCAGAGTTTTCAGGGATCCCAATGTGCTCAGAGTCCTATACAACGCATTGGTTCGGAGCAGACTCGAAAGTGGTTCTGTGATATGGAGTCCTCACGAGGCGAGATATTCCGTTATGCTGGAGAGGGTTCAGAAAAAATTGCTGAGGTATCTCTACATGAGGGAGTATGGTAGCTATCCTTGGCTCTATCCCACGGCATTTCTTTTGGGAATGCTCGGAACCAATTCTCTACAGCTTCGAAGAGATGGACATCTAATTACCCATTTCTTTAGATTAATTAGGGGATACTTCGAGAACTCGGCCGTACTGGAGGGTGTTCGGCTTTTTGTCCCCGATAGATATCTCCGACAGCGATAGCACAGATTGTTTTACCTACCGGCCGCCAGAACCAATCTGCCTCTGGTGACACCGGTGGGAAGAGCAATTAGTCTGCTGAACGCGGTCTCCTCGGAGATCGACGTCTTTCATGTTAGTGAAAGTACGTTCAGAAGGCAAATACTCTTAATTCTGGAGAGTATCCTGTCTTCCTAATGTTGAACCATCTCTTATGCGTTTCTGGTAGTATACTATATATAATATATTATTTTACCTGTTCTCAATAGATGCCTTAAAAATAAATTTTGTAATGTCTGTTGATGAAATAAACTGATTTGATTAGTGTCTGGCTTTTCAGTACTGAAATAAACCAGTATATTGTAGCCGCCATTTCAAGGAAATACCATTAGCTTTCATTAAAACGGAATCGATTTCATTGGTCATTAAATATTTCAGGGTCTCCTGCCTTTGTTGGGGTCACAGTTCAACGGAACCAATTTCTCTTTCATCGGGAGACAATAATATGTACGTACGTCGTTCAATACACGCGATATATAAATAATATGTTTACATAAAAAGCTAACATACTAACATACATATTACTGACTTGGATTAGGGGCAAACGTATGTAATATTTTTTTATGAATTAAAACACTATGTTTTTTGGGACCTTGGGAACATCGGTGTAGCTCGTCTTTCTGAACCGACGTTGCGAAAATTGTTGCAGTCTCTATCTTCAGGGTGGTCATGAAAGGTAGTTATCAGAGGTGGTTATGATGGAGACGAAACGGTCTCCAAAACGATGGTCCAGAAACACGAGTGACACCGATTTTCCTAAGATCTCAAAAAACATAATGCTACCAACCGTGAAAATCTACGCAACTAAAACTCAATGTTTTCCACGTTTTATCAAAAGTGATAAATAATATTTTGATTTCTATTAATGAAAACGTCTGTTTTCTAGTTTTATAATAATATATCGTAAAATGTAATAAAACTTATTGAAAATAGACGTTTTTATTCGTATTAATAAGTACCTCGAACGTTTAACACCTTATTTTGCCCTACATCCCTTTCTTATATCAGCATTTGAGATTCTGTCGTACATCGTTCTATCACACATTGTCTTAGGGACCTCATCTCTACCGCATTTATTCTGCTCTCATCTTTCTTCTACCAATTCCATGCTTTGCTTCTATATATAAGGGTTGGCACCATTTAATTTAATTCAAACAAAGGTAAACCTTTCTGTGACGTTGCGATACGAAAATGTTAAAAGGCATTGTCCTGAAACTGGGTTGTCAATTACTACGCGTAGTTTGTGCCTGTTTTGGTATTCTTGTCCCAAAATGTTATATTGCTTTATATAGGTGAAGACCCACTAACCGGCTTGTACCGGCTAGTACCAATCCACATTTTTCTTAAGTGAAATATACGATTCCTACATATTTTAATGGGCTTCAGGTTGATAAGCTACTGAGCTCTTTATTATTCATATTCACCCAAATTTTATATTTGATATCAGCTATTAACCATACATATAAGATACTATAAGAAATTTTTCAGTGGTTTGAGGTAACAGAGCGCCATCTTTGATGAAAATTTTTTAATGATTACTATCCAGAAGATGACACGTGATCAATTTACCTGTATATAGTAAAATTACCATAATTTATTGAAACTAACTAACTAACTAACCATCACGCCGTCTCACCGAAGGAGTAGGCAGAAAGAATGGATTGCCACACTTTTCTTTCCTGACATATTTTTCTCGCTTCCTCAACATTTATACATCGTGTCATGCACACGCGTCGATTTCTCCGACTCCTCACGTGACCGACATTCAATATTTGATTAATTTGATCGTGCCACGTTTTCCTCGGTATTCCTCTATTTCTGGTTCCATTTACATCGTTAATATATAACTTTTTTACCATTCTTTCTTCAATCATTATTTCCATATGTCCAAACCATCTTAATTATCCTTTCATTATTTTGTTCATGACACCATCATTCGCACCGCATTCACTTCTTATACTTGCATTGTCACTCTATCATATACAGATTTGCTACACATTCGTCTTAAAGATCTCATTTCTATTGCATTTATTCTACTTTCATCCTTTCTTTTGCCAGTTCCATGCTTCACTTCCATACATAAGGGTCGGCACAAGAACACCATTATGCACTGCCATCTTAGCTTTTTTGGATAGGCTTTTGTTTGCGATAACAAGTGCACCATTTACTCTGTTGCCTTAAATAATAGACTAAGAAAAATCACTACATAACTATAGTTAATCGCTAACTGGTTACATTTTATTTATAAAAATGCGTTGTAAACAATTTGCATTCGATTTCACTTTTTGTGATGGATTTATATTTGAAATTTGTATTTAAAAAAATTGTGTCTTCCTAAGATAAAAGTTACCATTTACATTGCAGAACCATATGTTGTTTCTTATTCAATGGTGTAAAATTCCTTATTAAATAATAGAAGTTTTATTAAATTTTATGAAAATAACACATTTCGTCTGTTTAAGGCATTATCAAATTTTACATTTGATAATGCCTTAGATAGGCAAAACATGTCATTCCTATAAATTATAATAAAATAAAATCCTTATAGTAAACAGACTTTTTTACTGATAAAGCTCTGCTTGGAGCGAAACCGGTTGGTAGTGCTAAAAAGGAAAGTTAAGTGGTTTTTAAACCAAATTTAAAAGTGTAATAATTTATTAATAATAGAAATAAAAGCGTATCATTTTCTTTAAACGCTTTAATTAATACATTATTTGAGTATAGAATAATTGCCAGCTGAGAAAATTATAATTTTAAAACCATGTACTTCCACTTTTGTCTTTATTTCGACAGTGACCGGTTTCGCCAAGCTCGCAGCCATTGACAGACTGGTGACATTGTTACAAACTGCAACAGTGTTACCGGTCTGTCGATGCCAGCGAGCCTGGCGAAATCGATCGCTGTCAAATAAAAGACAAAAGTGGAAGTAGTTCAAAAATATCGTTTTGTTTAATTATTATTCAATATTTTTTATCTCCCTTTTAGTGTAAATGGGAAAATTTCAGATATTTTTTACAGTGTGACATTGAAATTTCTTGCGTCACATGATTCTATTAATAGATATTTTTTTGCTGGATCGAATAATCTATTTGCATGTATATTCTTTCCCTCTGACGAGGGTTTATTCTGCTACCCCGTATCGCTGCGGCTTCGGGAAAGAAAAGTGGAGAAAAAGTCTTCATGCCTGACCCACGACCCTTGATTCATCCATCAATCTACCCTCTACACAAAAAGCTTGATTTTCATAGACAGGGTGTTCTATCCGATAGATTATCTGTATTTTTTGTTTGCGGGAACACCCAAATTGAATTTTATTATCCTCTTGTATGTGGGTGGGAAAAATTAGAGCTTTTGTATCCGCCATCACAACGACATAGTCATTTGTCACTTTTCTTTTTGGTTTTCCAGAATATACTTTCAATGTTTAAATTTTATTATTTTATTTTGAACAACTCCAAATTATTATACGAATCTACAAGACATGCGTACGTTCTAAAATGACATATGGAATAATAACGAGAGCTGACACCATCAGAACAAAAAGTTTCCTAAGTACCACATAAATGAATACTCTCTGATCAGGAACGACACTCCGGAACGATACTCCGATACAGAGTTAGAAATTCTGAAATAAGAAAGATCTGCAATGTGGAAGATGTTGTGCGATCGAGAAGACTAAGAAGACGCTATTTGAGGGATCATGTGGAAAGAGCATGTTCTGAAAGAGTGGTAAATATAGTCGCAATCACAGTACCAACATGAAATCGACCTCCAGGAAGACCATCCAAAAGTTGGCGAGACAGTTGGACATCTTTATCCCAGGAAGGGGCTCCGTTAAATATCAGGACGCAGTCCTAAATAAAACAGAAGAAGAAGAATAAGATTTTGTTTGTATCAAATAGTAATCTCGTAAATTCCGTAAGCCTGATTCTGAATTGAAATATAATAAGAACTCCAGGTCTCAGAAGCAGATGAAGGGGGCCTTTTTCAAATAGTCTTCAAGTCAGTCTTCAATTAGGACACATTGAAAGAATGAGTGAAGACAGAATGGTGAATTATGTAGTGTTTATGTAAACGACGATAATGCCGATTATGTAAGGCCGAGGAAAACATAGCACCATCAAATCAATCAAATGTTAAATGAAACCGGCGTGTGTGCATGTCACGATGTATGAATTAAGAGGAATCGAGAGACGTATGTCAGGACAGAATAGTGTGGCGGTCCATTATTTCTCCCTACCCCTCTGGGAAGAGGCGTGTATTATTTAGTTATTTCGCTTGTAAAATATTTGTACTTTTTCTGGGTCTCTATACAACATTAGCAGGTTTAATAATGGGCATTCTTTCAGCACCGGCGTAGCTGTGTGAATAGGATTTTACATACAAAAGAACGTATGCAATACCTTCGACAATGCAGGGCTTTCACTTCCTCGAAGCGATAGGGATATAAAAATTCCAGAAATAATTCTAAATGACGTGCATCACGACAGCGCAGCGCCTGGCAGGACAACGAACCCTTTGACACGCGTGAAAATTATATCAATATGTCTGTCTGATATCTATTACACGATTTAATTAACGGGTGGTCTAATACTGAAAGGCGGCCACATTCGAAGTCGAAAAAACGAGGATCATGCATGTTACAATGTATGAATGTGGAGGAAGATAGAGAGGTATGTCAGGACAGAACGGTATGGCGGTCCATCCTCTCTGCCTATTCCTCCGGAGAAACGGCGTGACGTAAAATTAGTTAAATAAAATAATAAAACACTTTTAGTAATTTGTATTAACACCACTTAAACTGGTTAGACATTACTCAGTTTACTCTCTCACCCTGACAAAGCTCCGGTGTAAGTACAAATTACTAAAAGTGTATTATTATTTTATTTAATAATGTCACACCACAAATTAAGTATTTCATACAAAAGTTTAAAGTTAGTCAGTTATTAACTGGCGTTATCGAATGCTTCAAAACATTGATGTTTATACAGCATGTTCGTAGCTATTTATTTGAATAAAACGCAATTATAACATTCTTCCCCGTAAGTTTAAATCCAAGGGGTTGGTTTGCAAAAAAATTTAAATTTTGTGCCGGTTCTTGATATGCCACGTGGGCCTTTAATGTGGTAGTTTCCTGTTCCATTTGTATACATCGGGTTATTTGAACCCAATTACTGTACATTAGTTTATTTATTTACTCGAAAGATATAACAAACATTAAGGCATCTATTTAAGAAAGGGTTAAGTATCAGAAACGCACGAGAGATGGTTCCACTTTAGAAAGACAAGATACTCTCTAAAGTTAAGAGTATTTGTCTTCTAAACGTACTTTCACTAATATGAAAGACGTCGATCTCCGAGGAAATCTTGTTCAGCAGACTGATTGCTCTAAACCCTTTAGCTATTAATTATCATGTAACAATCACACTGCCATCGCTGGGAATCACACTCAGGACCTTTGGTGTGGCAGTCATAGCTCTTGCCACTCTGCCACGAAGGTCATCAAGATATTTTGTATAAATACATAAATATCTTTTTCGTTAAGGGTTTACATTATCCGAAGATGATAAAATATTATTTATACGTGTGTAGATTGTCGCGGTAAGAAGACTTATTAAGAATTTTTAAATTCTATACCTACGAGTATATGGTCTAATCTACTATATGATTGTGAAACTTGGAATCTGAAAGCGAATGTAATGAACAATTAGGAGGTGTTTGGATGTGAAAATACCGCAGAATGCACCGTATACTATGGAACGATAAAGTCAATAAATAATTCGACGTACTACAAAGACCTGGAGCCAGTATTGTCGAGTGTGAAGGTCAGAAATGTTTCATATTTGGCTCATATGCTAAGGGGAGAAAAATGCCACCTCCTTTAGGTTATAATAATGGACAACATAACCATAGAAAGTTGGAAAAAGGCCCTGGATGTGGAATTAAGGAATTAGACAGGAATGAGGAAGGTTGTTGAATACTTATGTTTTCACCCAATGCGTTTTGCCAGTCATGACGTACGGAGTCAAGACATGGACAAAAAGATCTAGTCTAGAGATTCAAGGTCGCCCAATGCGCCATGGAAAGATTCATGCTTGGAATAACTTTGAGGGACAGATTTAGAAACGAATTTATTCGACAACAAACCAAGGTGACTGAGGTGGCTCTGAGGATGGGCGGACTGAAGTGGCGATGAGCTTGCCATATCTTTCGGAGAACAGACGGCCGATGGGAGAGACGGGTTCTGGAGTAGAGACCGCGTCCAGACATGGATGGATGGGAGCGGCAATGGATAAGGGGCGGTGGCGTACTCTGGGAGAGGCCTACGTTCAGCAGTGGATGACAGACGGCTGATGACAAGGAAGTTTGAGAACCCGTTCCAAGTTGCGCATGACTTATATTCTTTCACTGCAGTGATTGCCAACTTTAGGAGGCCTGACCCGGCACCAGAGCGAGAAGAATTTGGCTGTCCATTATGTCTGTCTACCTTCTTGGTCTACAGTACGGCATTGAAAATAACTAAAGGTTATCCATCGAGCAATGAACATTATACTCGTAGTTATATGAAATTATAATAGTAATTCTAGCATCGTTCAGATCGAAATAATTGATTAAGGGTCGTTGCGGAAAATTGCCCCCACGAGCACCCATTATAATAAATTGTGATTTTTATTCAAGGGTGTGCTCTAAGCACCACATAAAGCATAAGTTCACCTGATAACCTTTTTCCATCAAGCAAATCGTTCACGAGTGGAAACCAATTTGTTCTGCCCACGTATATTGAGTCAATATTTTTAAAGCTTTTATTGTCAATGGAAAAGCTTACTGAGTATATTAATCGCCAGATAATAATACTATTTTTATAAAATAAGTGGACTTAGAATATCTAAAATATATTGGCAAGCAATTTTTTACACTATAAACAAACAAACCATCACGCCGTTTCCCCGCAGGGGTAGGCAGAGAGAATGGACCGCCACATTTCTCTATCCTGGAAAACCTCTCTAGTTCCTCCACATTCATACAACGAGTCATACACGCACGTCGATTCCTCCGATTTCTAACATGACCAACCTTTAAAATTTGATTTATTTGGTCATGCCATGTTTTCCTCGATCTGCCTCGATTTCGTACCCCATTTACATCATTAACGTATACTTTCTTAACCATTCTTTCTCCATCCATGCGTCCCATATGTCCGAACCAACGTAGCGATCCTCTCATAATTTTGTTCATAATACCTTCTTCCGCTCTACATTCCTTTCTTATATCAGCATTTGAGATTCTGTCGTATATCGTTCTACCACACATACGTCTTAGGGACCTCATCTCTACCGCATTTATTCTGCTCTCATCCTTCTTCCGCCAGTTCCATACTTCGCTTCCATACATTAGGGTTGGGACCAGAACTCCATTGTGAACCGTTTTCGCTTTCATTGATAAATTCTTGTTTCCCATAACTTATTTTAAAGCTCCATTAACTTTGTTACCCGCACCAACCCTTACTATAAACTGATATTAATGGGTAAAGTGGAGGGACGTCGGGGAGTTGGAAGAAGGCAGCTGTCCTTGGCCGTGTCAGGTCCCCCAAACGTTGGCGATCACTCTAGTAAAGGCATTTCTATCCTGCGCCTCTTGGAACAGGTTCTGAATTCTTATTATTCCTGTCCACTCTTTGATGTTCCGTAGCCAGAACTGCTGCCTTCTACAAACTCCCCGACGTCTCTCCACTTTACCCATTAATATCAGTCGTCGGAGGTGGTATTTTTCTCTCCTTAGACCCAAATATGAGACCTTTCTAATTTTCACACTCGAAAACAGCTTTCTATTGGCTATGGCTCTTGTGGTACGTCTGCATTACTGACCCTATCGGTCCACGGTATACGGAGCATTCGCAGAATGCATTCTGCGGTATATTCACATCTCGAACGCTTCCAATCGGTTCATTACATTCACTTTCAGAGCTCAAGTTTCGCAGCCATATAAACGAACAGACCATTTATAACATTTAATCATTCTTTGTCGGAGTTTCAAGTAAAAATTATCTTTGCAAAATAATGTTCTCATTTTATTAAATGTGAAGGAAGATGTTTATTATAATATTTTAGTTAAAATGAATGCTAGTATAGTTATTAGATTATCGATCACATTTTTTTAAACAATGTCATATTATCTCACACTTGACTGTTGTAGCTTATTAATACAGGCATCAGGCTTTCGATACCTGTCTGCCCGGACATTGTAATACTTTTGTTTTGTCTGTTTGACATTTGGGCGGATGTGACGTCACGACCCCTCCCTGTCGGGGCGATAGACTGGCGTCTCTATAGCCGCCCCACCCCTTCGTGTCTAGCCAAAAATGTCGAGGGGCTGCAGAGGTAGGTGCTTTGCAATCTGATTCACGCTCCATTCCGAGACGTGATGATCTCACGGCGAAATGGAAAAATCCGCTCCTTAGACGATTTATTGATGTTAAAGTCTGAGACGCACTTTTGGAGAGTAAAAATAATTGAATATAATATGAATACACTTATAAATTTGTATTCATACCATTTAATTTTTTTCAAAAACTAATTGGTTTTGTTACCACTGGAGCTTCGTCAGGGTTACAAAAGACACTAAATATAAAATCGGAGAACAACACAATATATAAAAAAATAAGAATAAAAAGTGTGCACGAGGTCAATTAGTATGGTAGAACGGTGAGTCATGAGCATAAACACTGTTAACGAGGTCGATTAGTAAATTAGTATGGTAGAACGGTGAGTAATGATCATTAACACTTCTTCTCTTTCCACTCACACTATTGTAACACATTTTAACCATATTTCTCTCTTCCATTTGTTCCAAATGTCTAAACCTCTCAGGGATCCTTTTTTAATTTTTATTGTGATGTAATCATCTGCCTTACATTTATTTCCTATGTATTGTTCCCTACGCATTGTTCTCATTTCTACGGCATGTATACTTTATACTACATGGTATACTAATACAGTGTTTAAAATTCTCCTTCCAATACAACCTAAATCGATATGACATTAAGCAAGACATGAACTTAGTATCATAACTTTTTTTAAATGTTTGCCTGTCCTTAAATTGTGTAAAGTAAAAGCAATATTCTATCCAATGTATAAATAAAACAAACAGTTATTCATTTGTCCTAAAAAATCACACGCAAACGCGAATGGTGTACAGGGGCGATATTTTATACTGCAACAAGGGAGCTTTTAACCCACTTCCAACAGCTGTTTTAGCTTACGGAGTATCGTGGCTATATTCAGAGTGTCACACCCACGCTCGTTTCAACTTACCCACTCCCTGTGTATAAATACCTAAGCAAAAACACATAGAAACATTGTAATGGCGTGTCAGTGAGCAAGGCATCGATGTATTGGGTGGCTGGGAGGGTCTTTGCACTGTAAATATTACTCCTTCCGAGAGGCCAACCGAAATGGGACAAGCGTTATTATCGACGTGGCGTTAGTGACTATTGATTGGTAAATAAAGAATACGAATGTGTTTTCTTTGTCATTTGTCGTTGGCTAGTCTGAGGAACATACACAATTATTGCGTCTTCAAAATTTCTCTTATTTGCTGATGACTAAAAATTTTTCTAAGGATTAATTGTATCTCAATAGAGACGAAGATGTTAATTATTTGGAAACAGAATATGGTAGTCGAGGCGTTTACAGGACTTATGACCTGACATTGGTTGGGTTAAGCAATCACTTTATTTTAACAACATTCCCCATTCCGCCCTTCTTACGACACCACATTTGACAAATTTTGGAATTTGAATATATGCTACTATTTTTAACAACTTCACATTTTTGTACACTAGCGCCATTTATTAAGATAATTTGTAAGCATTAAGCAGAAAGTCTTTATTAATACAATGTGAAAGGCCTTTACGCAATTATCACATTGCTAGATAACGCCTGGAGTGAAACTTCAATTTTTATGCTATTAATTGGCTAATCATTGGTGTATTGGAATGTAGTTCTGTGATGCTTTGATATGTTTAAATAAATAAATGAATAAATTGTTTTGAGATATCTATATTAAAAATGATAAAACTGTTCCAGTGCGGTCATGATGACAATCAACGATATAAAGGAGAGAGAGAGAGGAGCGCAGAGTGTACAAAGATCAAGAAATTATTTATGTCCTAGTTTCTGTCCAAAAGTATTAAGTTACTTTCAATATAATGTTTCTATAGAGCCATAGTTAAACTAGTTAAAGCACAGAACTTAAGTCACAAAAGGGACGATCTTCATTGTATGTTTTTTAGGTCGATATGTTTCATTGGGTGTGATTTTCAATGATTCATTAATTTTATTCCCAACACGAATCTTTCATTCACGGACTTACAATAATAAATCAATTTACCGTGAAAGCTTAAAAGATTATAATTAAGCACAATTTACAAAACATCATTTTATAAATTGTGCTTAATTAATTTGATTGTACTAATTAATTTGATGATCCCTTAAACTTTTCTGTTCTCTTAAAATAATTGTGTCTATATCTTACGAATCGCCTAGCGAAAGAGAAGATTCTATCGTTTGATAAGTTTATTGTAATAAAGACTTACTAATTCTTGTTTAAGCCCGTTTTTACTTCTTATTTTAGAAAATTCATTGCCATCGCAAAAGGCAATGCAATTAAATAAGAACTTTTCAATTCTAAATACATACCTGAATATATTTTTCTCTCTGCCCTTAATACGTTATCTTGGTGGATGTTCTCAATTTATCAATGTATCATTATGATAAGTGAAATTTTTACACATGATAAAACCAGAATAAGTCTCGCGCATATTTCTTATTAAAATTAATACATATTTAAAATATTAAATATAATTTTTTTTTTTACAACATTTTAAATGTATACAAATACTTGTAGGCGAACAACTGGATTTCACCCATTGCGGGCTATCAATTCAAGAATCAATTGTATCTCAATAGAGACGAAGATTTCTTCGTCTCTATTGAGATACAATTGATTCTTGAATTGATAGCCCGCAATGGGTGAAATCCAGTTGTTCGTCTACAAGTATTTGTATACATTCCAAATGTTGTAAAAAACAAAAACTAGTCAAAATTATGGCATATAGATTGGAATGACATCTCCAGGCGGTTTCTAGCAATGCGCTAAATGGCGGTAGCCTTTCACATTGCGTTAAAAAGATCTTCTGCTTAATGCTTAAAATACAATCTTTGTAGATGGCGTTAGTGTGTAGATTGAATAAACTACCATGCAAATGGTGGTGTTGTAGATTAACATATATACAACTTCCAAAAATTTGTCAGACATGGTGGTCATAAGAAAAAAATGTGGAATGGGGAATGTTGTATTACATAAGTCGTGCGCTTAACCCAACCAATGACAGGTCATAAGTCCTGTAAACACCTTGATTAACCATATTCTGTTTCCAATTTGCATCTTCGTCTCTATTGAGATACAATTGATTCTTGTATTATAAAATTGTTTACAAATATGATCAATTTTGACAGATGTTATAAAGATTTATTTTCAAACGTTTATGCTTTTGTTATAACAAATATTATGAATCAATTTAAAATAATAATGGAAAGTGCTTATTGGGATTCAGGTAATAACTTACAACAAAGAAAATAAATCAAAGATTAGACTTGACGTTAAATTTATTTGATTATTTATAATATTATCTTTATTTTTAATTGCTTTTCTAATTTCAAAATTTTCCAGATTGCTCAAAGTTATATTTTTATTAACATGCAAAATTTCAACACCATTTTCTTTATTAAATGAATGACCTTAACTATTATTTTATATTTGTGGTAAAAGGTAATTGATCTTTTTTTATTTTAAGATTTTTTTTCCATCTAATATATTGTATGTTATTGATATCCCTTAATAAATAAATATTAAAAATAATAATAATTCATTAGTTCCATTTGTTAAAACCAATAATATTTAAGAATATTTTCAACTTGTTAAAAGTAATAGAATTGTTTTGCGTAGATAAGAACTCGGAAATATCACATAACAATTGTACACAACTTACTTTATGGTATCTGATCTTCACTTTCGACAATTATTGTGACTCTGTGTAGTATATAAGGCACTGGAATACAAGCCAATAAACAATAAGATTACTTATCTGAATTCTAGCCAAAAATTTTATATAACGTAACGAGACATTTCTGGACCGATGCCAGATAGACAAACATTCTTCCTGCGAGGGGAAATGCTTTTATTCTTCAAATTTATAGAGGGTAAGTTGAACAGTATTATATTTGGCGATGGAATCACTGTTGTTTACAGATTTCTTTAAAGCATATTGTGTCGTGCAATATTTCGGAGTGCTTTTATACAGTCTGGAAATTGGAAATTCAAATGCATAACATAAATGAATATGAAAAAAAAGTCAGTCTTCTAGGAGTTTTATTATATTATAGAAGGTAGGACATGTTTCGCCCCTAGGCATTATTTGTCACACTGTCAAATCACATTTGATAAATACCTTAGAAGGGCGAAATATGTCATTGCATTTAAAATAAAATAAAATACTTTTTCTTCTTCTTTTTTTGATTGTAGATCTTGCGATCTGTTAATGCAGGATATCAACTTTCATCATGTGATGAAGAAGACCAGCCTTCTCTCCATCTCTTTGGTGGTCGTCCTGATGGTCGACGGCTCTCTGGGGTCTCGTGCATCACGATATTAGGAATTATTGCTGGATCCATTGTCTCGATGTGGTCCCTCCAGAATCGTCTTCTCTGCCTACTCCATCTCACTATGTCTTCAATTTTGCAAGATTCGCAAATTTCTTCATTGGGTATCCAATCTCTAAGGGTTCTCCCCACAATTTCTGCTACTCTTAAGATATGTTTGGTTCTGACAGGGTCTGCTCTTGCTTCGATACCGTAGGTCATTATGGGCCTGAAGCGTGTTTTATAAATTCTATCTTTGCTTTCCACTAGCAGATGCTTATTGTTCCAGACAGTGTCCCTTAGGCATCCGGAGACAACTGAAGCTTTATCAGTCTGTTTTTTTAACTTCATTATATAGATCACTGCAACTAGATAGTAAAACACATAGCAGACAAACGTTTTCATTCATATTAACTATTAAATATGGAGTTTTACATCATTGTTCAAGAAACAATGAATGCATAACATAAACAAATTCCTTGCACATTCAAGATTCTAATGCACACGTTAGGCGTTATAAAGTTTCAAATATATTTAATATTTAAAATTAAATAATGATAATAAGTTAACTACCTTATAAAGCACTAGCATTATTAACGACATTGCCGACCTTTAACATTTTTATTATTTTGGTTATGCCATGTTTTTCTCGGCCTTTCTTGACTCCGCACTCATGGGTGAAGAATACGTTTACATTTAAACGTAAACGTATTCTTTACCCTTGCGTTTTATATATCTCAACCAACGCATTTTAACATAACACACAATTAGGTAGTAAGAAATTAAAGTAATGAACTTCATAAAACACATATATGAGCTGCAAATGTAGTATGCCGTAGTTCGAAACTAATATTTCTTTCGACTGCAAACGAAACCAGCCACACAATAGGGGTTAAGATAATATTGATCCAAAAGTACATTTAATAATTGATGTGAATGAAAATGTCTGAGTTTTAGGAGTTTTATTATATTTTAGATGGAATCATATGTGTCGTTCTTCTAAGGCATTATCAAATGTGGCGAGAATCAAGTGCGAGGTCGTTTTTATACCTGAGTTAATATAACAGAATATGGTTATTATAAAGAGACATTTCATATTATTTACAATAGTTACGAGGTGATAGTTGCAAAATACTGGAAAGCATTTTTCGGAAGCAATTAAAGAATTTAATGTCAATTTACGATGCTTGTACATTTGATTTTCTTCTATGTCCATTTGTGTTGTAAATGTTTAATGTTAATTTTTTTATATGTACTTTGTAAACAACACTCACATTTATTAAAAAAATAAAAAATAAATATCCAACATGTTTCGGATTAACCAGCCCTTCATCAGTGATAGAAATTACATAAATATTTATTTAATATCTATCACTGATGAAGGGTTGCTTAGTCCGAAACATGTTTGATATTTAATTTTTAGTGAGGGTTGTATAAAAAGTATATAAAGAAAGGAACATTAAATATACTTATTGACTATCTATAATGATTAAAGTGCTGAAGATTGATTACAATAAATTATTTTCTTAGAAAAAAATCGTTTTAAAAAGATTCTTGATTCTCGCCACATTTGATAATGATTTGATAATGCCTTAGAAACGTGTCATTCCATCTAAAATCTACTAATATTTAAATTGAAGAAAAGTAAACTATTGGCGATGCTGACGCAAGAAAAATGTCGTAACCATCTGCGCCAAAACTTAAACGCACACGTGTTAAAATGTACAATAATTCATAACTTTAAGGGTAAATAATCAATTCTTCACCGCGTACAATGTAGACATTCAGGCCTCTGGCAACTGTTTTATTTATTTCCACCCTATTGAATAATACAACACTTAACACACATTCCGTTACTATTGATTTTACATTAAGGCTTTGCTAGCGCTGGTCGCTATACATAGATTAGCCGGGGTAGCTACGTAGGTGCTGGCAGTAGCGGACCTCACAAATCTTTTGAAAAAAGAACTGTGGCAAAAACTTATCATTATAAATTCATTCGTCATCTTCAGGTGGGTCTTAGTTTCTTCTGAAAAACGTCTTCTTCTTGTCTTGTCTCTGGCTGCTACCTCCCAGCCTTGTCCAATCCAACAGTCTTCCACGAAATCATCCAATCATCGTAGTCTCGGCCTGCTGACGCTTCTTCGTTCTACTGGGTTGTCAGACAGCACTCTTTTGGAGGGTTCCAGATCCCCCATATGGTGTGAATAAACATTGCCTCTGGTGACACCTGGTAATCTGCCCAACGCGGTCTCCTCGGAGATCGACGTCTTTCATATTAGTGAAAGTACGTTCAGAAGGCAAGCTCTTAACTCTGGAGAGTATCCTGTCTTCCTAATGTCGAACCATCTCTCATGCGTTTCTGGTAGTATACTATACACAATATATTATTTTATCTGTTCTCAATAGATGCCTTAAAAATTAATTTTGTAATGTCTGTTGATGAAATAAACTGTTTTGATTTGATTTGATTATTGTAAAATACAACATGTCGTTTGAACCCAATTACTGTACACAATTTTTATTATTTTTTTTATTGACTATTTACAACCTGTGAAATATTCACGAAAGTAAAGATTTTCTACCCTTAAAAAACTTTGTTCACTGTACAAAAAAATTCAACTTTCAATGTAAATAAAAAATATTCACACACGTTAAAAAATCTAAATTTATTAAAACCAAATTGTTCTCCTTTCTTTTTCTACACTACTTTTATACATAAAACAAAATAATCCAGAAACGTTCTCGGGGATGCTTATCGTGTGCATTTCGAATAACATCCTTGACGACATCCGGGTTTTTGCATATTTATTTAAATTGATTCTTGTGACATGTGGAAGGTAGCTAATCTATCGCCGTTTTTATTACGTGAATTCTACACTAGACCAGAGACAGTGTAACAATCACACTGCAATCGCCGGAAATTGAGCCCGGGACCTTCCGAATGGCAGTCATAGCTCTTGCCGCTCTGCCACGAAAACCGCCGTCAATCATAATAAACTTAAAATAAAACCATTCTTAATTCAAATTCATGAAAACAAATTCAATATTTCTATGAAATTATTTCATATCGGCAGCGACATCTGTGAATACATATTAATAACTTTTTATTCTTTCAAGTTGCAGCTTTGAAAAATGATAACAGAATGTTTTTAAAATAAGGACACAATAATAAAAATATGTTAAGAAAACTGTTTTAATAGTTAAATTTACAACTAGTATATTTTTTATTAATCTGTATTATTTTTTTAAATTATAACGTAAAAATATTATTTTTACATTATTAATCGTTTTTTTTATTCGAAGATATATTCATGATTCAAATATGTGATTATTCAAGGAATCTCGTTTAAAAATTCTCAATTAAAAAATCTTAATTAAAAACATTATCTTAATATAATAAGTATTTAATATTATGGGAGTGATATGTTTTGTCTTTCTAGGGCATTATTAAATTAAGCTGATATTTTTTTAAACGGACGTTTTCATATATATTTTTTCAAGTTATTGTATTAGATTTATTTAAAATATACACATATTTCAACAACAAAATAAAGAGGTGACAAATTATTTTTTGACTGTGCAGACTGTTTTTGAGGACGTTTAATTTGAATGACCCGTGAAAATTGTTCACCGAACGGCACTGGATTCCAACACATACGTAATCAACGGTGTTTTTTTTTTCTTATCGCCATTTGCGCCAGACTTTTTACGGTCGCCGTTAAAGCTGCCTAAATCTCCTCTCGATAAACGAAAAGGTTAAACAAATAACCAATAATGCGCGGGGAACAAAAAATACTGCCATGGGAATAGAATTTATTTTCCTTCCGAGAGTTCGCAGTTCCACTCTTTCTCCAGTGACTTATTACTCAGCAAAATTTTGGGGCAATATCAATAACTCATGTTTGGAATATACTTACCTATATTTACTATTCGTTTATTTTATAGAATATATGAAATCAACGGGACTGTGTTTATTTGAATACGTTTAAATGATTTAATTGTATCTCAATAGAGACGAAGATGCAAATTGGAAACTGAATATGGTTGATCAAGGTGTTTACAGGACTTATGACCTGTCATTGGTTGGGTTAAGCGTACGCTTTATGTAATTACAACATTCCCCATTCCACCTTTCTTATGACCGTGTGTGACAATGTTTAAATGGTCCATTGTTTTGACCGAAACACTATGACATGTCTAAATTTTTTACTGTTAAAATAATAAAACGCTATTTATGGTATCATATTTTTTTATTTTTTGCGAAAGCTGTTTCGTCCAACTATGTTGATATCATCAGTTGTTACAATATTTTTTTCAACTGTTAAAATTAATTATTGGGATTTTTTATTTTAACAGTTGAAAAAATATTGCAACACCTTATGATGTCAACATAGGTTGATAAAACAGCTGTCGCGTAAAATAAAATATAATTGTGATACAAAACACAAAGTTATTTAATTTCTTTTTCTTCTTCTTTACTTTTGGTATACTCAGGAGTCTGTTATTTCAGGCGGGTTCTCTTGAGACGCTGAACTCCAGCTTTCTCTCCACCGTTTCGGGGGTCTTCCTGGTCGGCGTTGTCCGTTTGGCGTTCCATGGAGAGCTATGTGTGGTATCCTATTTGAGCTCATCCTTTCTACGTGTTGATGCCAGTATCGCCGTCTTTGACGTCCCCATCTGACCACATCTTCGACCTCGCAGATTTCTCGGATTGCTGTATTCCTAACTCGATCACGTAGGGTCTTGCCAGCTATAGCGCGGAGCGTTTTCATCTCGGTTGTCCTGAGCATGCTCTTTGTCTTGACAGTGTCTGCCCTCGATTCAATGCCATGCAATACCTTGCTGCCGGTCCTCATATCCTTGTTTCTCTATATGACATATTTCAGGCAGCCTGTAACCACTGCAGCCCTATCCACCTGTGACCTTACTTCTCTTGGGAGGTCATTAGAGCTAGTTACTTCGCTTCCGAGATATCTGAATTGAGGAGTATTTAATTTAATTTAACATTTTTAAATATTGATTTAATTTAAATTTAATGTGTAATGACGCTCTTCATTTCAAGTATGAAACATTATAACTTGAGTATCTATTTATCCATATACATGAAATTATATTTATATCAGCAATAGAACGAAATTTATTACTCTTCGTAATAAAAGTATATTTCAATACTGTTTTCGTTTGAATATAAGTTGAATCAATTTCAATTTTCTGCAAAAAAACATAGGGCAATGCCCTCTTTACGCAATAAACACAAATAATATGATTAACTTTAGGCAAATTACGAATTTACGTAAGTTTATACCTACCACCAAGTGAAATGACCTTTAATGCCCTTATTAAAAAGCTTAACTTAATGCTTCTAGGTACCAAGAGTACAGAAGCAAACGAGGGGGAAAATCGCGTAGCGTTTTCCGTTTAGCGAGAAATATGAAACTATAAAATATTGTATATACCAGGTGATACATCATCTTAAACGAAAAATGCATTAGCGATGAAATTTACGCGCCGTACTTATGAAGTCCTTTAAATTTTTATATAGCAGAAAGCGAATTTAATACAGATACATAAATTTAACAAAATTGTTATTTTCGTACATTTATAATGGGGTTAAGTACCCCAGTTAAACGAATGGCTTTATAAGTACTTTGACTACATTTTTTATTAGATATTTTTGTCCATTAAACACCTATATAATTAGATAATCTATTGTTTTGGCGGAAACACAACGATACTTCAACATTATTAACTGTTTATTTTTAAACACTATCATAATATCACAATTTTTTTTTTACTCTGTTATAATATCACAATTGATCTATATGAAACTGTAGGGACAGCTGTTTCTCCAACGGATATTTGCATCATCAAGTGTTACAATCAAACTATTGATTGTAACGCCTGATCCTGTCAAAATCAGCTGGCGAAACAGCAGTTTTATAATTTTATTTTATTAGAAAAGCAATATGATGATTTTGAAAGTTAATATATTATTGACAGATTCCCTAGGCACATAAGGCATATCCGAAACGTCCATTTTCTTAAGTTATATTTTTGGTAGTGAAATGTTTCACCTTCTTGGGACATTATCAAATGTTTGATTATAAAAATGATTATCTCTTTATAATTATAAAACTTCTGGTTAAAACACGTTTTCTTCAATATTATGATACATAATAAATATGAAGTCTTAATGCATCGTTCAAGAAAAACAATAAATAAGATTCTCTATAATTTCTACAATCAGTATTGTCTAAACGATAAACTTCCCAACGAGAAAAATCATTTGGTTCATCTCGTTTCACACTGTCATTTGATAACTTTTAAGTATTATTTTACAATATATTTGTGGTAGCATGTAATTGGCCTAGCATTATTTTTTTCAAGTTTTTTTTATTATATATATGCATAATAATTGATATCGCTGTATGTTACCTTTGATAAATAAAAAAATAAATATATGATCTATTTCTCTTTTTATTTTTTATTTTGTATTTACAACTTTGTACCTATATACAATACTAGCATTAAAAAAATAAAACTACACAGACATGTTTCGGACAACCAGCCCTTTTTCAGTGATATATAATATATTTAAAATATTATAAAATTCAAGGATTAATTTTATCCCAATAGAGACGAAGATGCGAACTGGAAACTGAATATGGTGATAGAGGTGTTTACAGGACTTATGACCTGTCATTGGTTGGGTTAAACGCACGCTTTATGTAATTACAACATTCCCCAATCCACCTTTCTTATGACCACTATGTCTGACAAAATTTTTTTGGAAGTTTTATATATGTTATTATCCAACACCACAATTTACATGTCAGTTTCAATTTACAGACCAACGCCATCTATGAAGATTAGATTTAGATCACGTAAACAATTTTATTATAAAATTGTTTACGTGATCTGACAGATGTTATAAAGATTTATATATGTTATAATACTTATATATATTATAATCTTTATAACATCTGTAAGATGATGTAAACAATTTTATAATATTTTAAATATGTATCGCTGAAGAAGGACTGGTTGTCCGAAGCATGTCTATGTAATTTTATTTCTTTTAATGTTAGTGATGTATATACAAAGTATGTAAAAAAGAAAAAGAAAAATGAAACATCTACAACACAAAGTATGGCGAACATAGAAGAAATATATGATCGTCTGGAAGAATCCAATAATTTATTAAGCAGAAAGTTAAAGATTTGTTAATAAAATGCAAAATAGTTTTAATGAACTAATATAATTATTCATTTAAGAGCACGTATGCTGTTTTCATAAAGTAACTCACATTCGTTTGAATATACAGGGGGCGGGGCACGCAAACTTTGCCGCAGTATGCAGAGTAGGTTATGCACCGTCGTATTCTATGCTACTTCAAATTTGATGTCAGCTCTCTATGCTCTTTATGTTCATGCACTCCTGGCATCTTTGTATAAAACTTCCTTTACACAATTTCAAATCTTGTTTCAACGTGAACTACTTGAACTACCAGAAGTGACGTGATACAATTATACACATAAACGACACTATCATGTTCACAAAATACTATAAATAAAAATATAAAAATATTTTTTATGTGTCAGTTCGGGTCCCGGCGATCTCGACTATCACGTGACAATACCAGTCCCTGTAATCACCCAGTTCTTAGGCCTAAATGAAAAAAGAAAAAATAATTTTAGTAAAATTCAAATATGGAATCACAGTACAAAGTAAAGATAATATATCTTAGTATACTTAGGAGAGAGCTGTTGTCGAATGTCAAAGTGAAAAAGGTCTCATATTTGGGTCACGTGCTGCGTGGAGAAAAGTACCGCCTCCTCCGACTTATATTGGAGGGCAAGATGGAGGGAAGACGGGGAGTTGGCAGAAGGCAGATGTCCTGGCTGCGCAACATTAGAGAGTGGACCGGAATGAGGACGGTGGATGACCTGTTTCGGGCAGCGCAGGACAAGGAGGTTTTCACCGGAGTGATCGCCAACGTCGGGGGGACCTGACACGGCACAGGAAGAAGAAGATACTTAGGAAATTGAAAATAACTTTGTTTAATACACTAATTATTCAAAAACACGACACGTTCCCGAGGATACCTCCATCTTCAGGTGTATCAATATAAAAACGCATTTAAAGTTCGATCCAATAATTCAAATTTTAAATTAACCTCGGCTATTTGATATAAGTAGTAGGAATAACATTTTTAACAGTAAGAACTAATAAATAATATTAAAAAATAATAATTCATGAAGATAATATAAAAAAATATTTAAAAATGTAATTTAGAAAAAACGTACATTTGAAAAGACATAATTTATATAGAAATTAATAAATTATTAATAAGCATTTGATTGGGAATGGGAGCTTGGGAGATTAAAGAAGACAAAGTATTTAAGGAGAAAGAAGTAAAAGGAGGAATCTGTTTTAAGTGTTGTTATTATGTTTTAACCCAATTTCACCGACTTGAGGATTTCTAAATTTTCAAGTTAGTTTAATGTATTGCTATTGTTTATTTGTCATTTTTATCCAAACTATGGTCAAATTCAAAACAATGGTTAGCCATCTCAATAATTCCACAGTGTTAATACCTTAGAGTTCAATAAGTTAGTATATATAAGTAATTAATCATCTTTCATATGAACCACTCATTTTGTGCTTAGGCATTTAAATCTTATCTTCTTATTTTTCTTCTTGTCCTGTCACACCTCCGAGGTGCATAGGGCCTCAAGGAACCTTTTCCACCCACTCTATCACATGCCTGATGCCTAACATCTTTAACCTCGTTCTGCATAGTTCTTCTCCAGGTGGCTCTAGGTCTGCCTCGCTTCCTCTTTCCCCCATAGGGGATCAGTCTAGTGCGCCTTGAGCGATGCAGGTTGGGTTCCGTCTCAGAGTGTGACCAATCCACCGCCATTTGGGTCTAGCGACTTGTCCTCTATTGGCTTTTTGCCTGCCATGGTCCAGAGAACGGCATTTGACACTGTTTGGGGCCATAGATCCCAAAGGGGCCAAAAATAAAACGCTTTGTATTTAACCACGTCGACTAAGGGATAGATTGGCTTTTAAGTGGTGGAACAATCAAGTCTTAAATTGACTACCAACGATTATTAATTACACTTATAAGCTTAACGTAGCTAATTTAGGACTTATTTTGAATAATCGTTCCACCACTTAAAAGCCAATCTACCCCTTAGTCGACCCCATACCTTAAATAATTTTCTTCAAATACAAGATTAGATTTTTGTTTTTTTTAATGTATACAAAAACTTGTAGACAAATACTGGATTTTACCCAATACGGGTTAATCATTAAGAATTAATTGTATCTCAATAGAGACGAAGATGTAAATTATTTGGAAATTAATTATTTAAGTTATTTATACGAGGTCTGTTAAAAAAATATCGCGAATTTTGTGTTTTTTCAAAAATTATTTATATATTCATGAATTTCTTATATATTCATGAATTTTGTCCACTTCAAAGTAATTTTTTCCAATCCCCAAAGCACCTCAAAAAATATTTTTTGTGAACTTGTTCAGCTCCTCCTTCGATGCCGTCTTTATCTCCTCAATCGTAGCGTAGCGTCGTCCTTTCATGGGCCTCTTCAGTTTCGGAAACAAGAAAAAGTCACAGGGGGTCAGATCTGGGGAATACGGTGGCTGCGGCATTATTGGTGTGTTGTTTTGGCCGAAAAATTCGCGCACAAGCAACCATGCGAAATTGAGCAATTTTGGTACGAATTTCGCGGCGACCCATCTCATGCCTAAATCATTGGTAAAAATCAAAAGGCACGAGCCAAGCGATATGTTTAAGTCCTCAGAAACTCTTATAGCGGTGATTCGACGATTGGCCAATACTATGTTATTCACTTCATCAATATTTATATTATTTATTTTAAAATATAACATATTTCGATTCTAGAAGTTTTATTATAGTTTATGTGAATGACATGTTTCGTCTTTCTAAGGCATCATCAAATGTGAAATATGCCATTTTTATAAAATATATTAAAACTTCTAGAAAACAGACATTTTCATTCGTATTAATTATAATATTGAGTTTTGTATAATTGTTCAAGAAGCAATTCATATGTTTCGATTCAGTAATTGTAATTTAAATTGATTTTAAACATTTAATACATTATTATTGAACACTTCGAAAACGTACGTTTTCCCTATTATTAAATAATCGCTAGTTGGGATAATAATTGAGATAATAATATCTTATTAAAAAAAAAAAAAAAATTAATATTAATATTATCATCAAGAAATAAAAAAAACATTTTACTACTATCTTTAATATTACATTATCGTTTTTTAAAAAAAATATTTCCCCAACGTTTCGAATATAACATATAAAAACAAATTTGCAGTCATTTTCGTAAGAATATTAAAGACTAGTCTACTTTTAGATATGATAACAATATAATAATTAGACCATTTACTTTTAGATATGATAACAATGATAACAATGATAACAATATAATAATTAGACGATTACTGAATTTTTCAGCACGTAGACGAATATTTGCGTAGAAAATAACGTTTCACTTGCTTTTAATACTTTGCTCTTCAAATTTCCAAATGATTTCACAATTTTCCGTTGCCGGGGTAGTTCTAGCTTCAATTCGCCCAGCTAAATAATTTCCTGGAGAATGGAAAATTTATACGTTTTTGTACAGCACTATTGTAAAATTCTTGGAGGTATTTTCGTCTGCTATCGATTTCTTCGCGTGCTAAATTTCACAGGCCTGCTCTGAACCGGTATCATGTATAAATAACTATAGTTTTTTCTTAACTTTATGTAAGATTTTCAAGGCTTTTAACGCTTTTATAGATTTGGCAAAATAGTATCAAGCGGCCTTGAAATTATAACGATGAACTATTAGATAAGATTGCGAATGTTTCCTTCGCTATGTTAGTAATTTGCAATTCAAATGAAGAACTTAAATTATAGAGTTTAGATTGTATTTTGCTATCAAGCAAAATTTGAATTTCGTAAATTGAATTCGGTATTAACAAACATTCACATATGTGGTTAGAGATTCAATTTATATTTTCTATATGTGTACATGTCATGAGAATCACTATGATAGCTATAATACCCTTTACATCGATTTGGCTTATGCTGTCATGATGTAAAGAGCGATTTAAAAAAATATATGTATGTACATTGTATACTCGTATGTATTGTATTATCTCACACTTATTTGTTATCTTAAAAATTATATAAATTTATGATTTTTTTAAATTCTAACTAACTAACTAACTAACCATCACGCCGTCTCCCTGAAATGGTAGGCAGAAAGAATGGGCTGCCACACTTTTCATTCCTGACAAATTTCTCTTGCTTCCTCAACATTCGTACATCGTGTCATGCACGCGCGTCGATTTCTCTGACTCCTCACATGGCCGACATTCAATATTTGATTTATTTGATCGTGCCACGTTTTCCTCGTTCTTCCTCTATTTCTGGTTCCATTTACATCGTTAACATATATATTTTTTACCATTCAACGGTTAAATAATTTGAATCATCTATAAAAAACACCTTTCTCTGTACTTTCAAGTCTGGGTCTCCGGAGTCGGAATCTATCACGACCTCTCGTCAAATAGTCATGTATTTCATAACTATATGCTACATTTTTAGTTAGATATGCAGGCACCATATTACTCTCAATTTTATGAACAAAAATCAAAGTGATAATAAATATGGAGTTTTACTTCATTGTTCAAGAAACAATGTATTAACATAAGATTCTCAATGGAAGGGGTGAATGTAAGCAATATTCGATAATGGCGTATATCGGAAGCTATTTCTCGTTTGCTTAAGTGACAAAACAACAAATAACTAATCAGTATAAGTTAAGGCCTGCAATGCTTGGGTATTTGGCACACTATACCCTGTATTAATTTAACGATCTCTGAACTTTCGCTATCATCACGACGAAAGCCACTATCTGCTGTAATAAATCCTTATGACTCGTCACGATTGCGTATCCTTGAAATCCTTATCAAGGCCAGAACATCTCGTCTATAGCCGATGTTTATCCGAGACAAAACGAGGACAAAGATCCAATAGTTCCAAATTAGAATATCTTAAACTTTATTTGTATATTAAATACAAGTAAATCCTCAACCGGAGTTCTCATTCTAAGGAGTCGTAGAGATCGAAGTGCGTGCGTGACACGATGCACGAATTTAGAGGAATCGAGAGAAGTATGTCAGAACAATGTGGTGGTCCATTCTTTCTGCCTACCCCTCCGGGAAGACGGCATGATGGTTAGTTAGTTAGTTAAGCATATTGTACGGGACGCACTGGACGTCCCTGTAATTTTTTATTTGTGGCGCCGACTGCTGCTCGTCTCCGATGTAGTCCACGGGGAAAGGGGCGTGATGCTACTTAACTCTCGTACCGAAAGCGGGCGAAAAAATAATAAGCAAGTTATATTTAGTCGGCGATCGGTAGAGAGTGAAGCGTGATGCGAAGTGGGGTGTGCGAGGGCTCAGCCTTTATAAAGGCTATTTTCAACTGATGCTCTTGGCAGGCTCTAGGCATGCACTGATTTGCTCTGCCCAGGGCCCACCTATTTATACGATTTGCCGGCGGCGGTCCCGGTAGCAGTGCCACCTGGCGGCACTTTCTCAAAGCTACCTGCCGGCCGCGAGGCCTCCCACTGTTTTCGCCACCCCACGCTTCGACCGTTCACACTTCACTCCGTCCCGACCGCCTCGTTTATTCCTTATGATCAATTATACAAGAAAAATACAAAAAATAGGACTTATACTCTAAATACACAAAGTTGCGACGTTAAAACCGGGAGCAAAAAATGTACGGGGAGAATTGTGGGACTGGCCAAAATGGACGCCGCGGACCCCTGTGTGCCCTCTCTCGCTCGCACACAGCTTGCTGGCCTCGGCGTCCTAGGTAGCAGACTTTCAGCGCAGTCCCCTCTCTCCGCCCGTTACCTAATTCAGCCCACGATTCCAACGCCGCACAAACACAAATAGATAGATGAAATTAAGTGATAATATCGGGAAGTTTTAATCGCCCCCGTACGTCCGATACACTCCCCCCGTGCGGCTGCGCCGTACTAACACTTTCGGGCGTATCCTAGGCGGGGGGTCGGTCGTCGACGGGTCTTCGGCGGCGGAAGAGCATCCTTCGGGAGTGGCGTGTCTGGTTCCGGCTGAAATACAGCGACGCGGACTGCAGGCCGCGTATATGTTCCCTTGCTCGTCTGTATTGTCACGGTTCTGGTCTGGCCGTCAGCTGCCGGGGTGGCCTCGACGACGCGTCCGCGGGGCCATGTGTTCCTTGGCAGCGACGGGTCGGCGAGTAGCACCAAGTCCCCCACCTTGATGGGCGGTCGCTGCTGGTGCCATTTCTGCCGGTGACTGATGGTGGGGACGTAATCCCTTAGCCAGCGTCTCCAAAATCCATCCGCGAGTTGTTGGCTGATGCGCCATTGCTTTCGCAGGCAGGCGTCCGGCTTTCCTCTTGCGAGGATGGTGAGATGCGGTCGTCGCGAGGCTCCCCCCATCAGGAAGTGGTTGGGGGTCAGGGGTTCCTCCTCTGTCGGGTCCACGGCGACGTGGGTCAGCGGGCGGTTGTTGATGGTGTGTTCCACCTCGGCAAGTGCGGTCAGCAAGGTCTCCTCCCGAGGGGCTTGCTCCCTTAGGATCGCCTTTAGGGCTTGTTTCACCGACCGCACTAGCCTTTCCCATGCTCCCCCCATGTGCGGGGCTCCGGGGGGGATGAATCTCCACTCTGTCTCGTTCCCCGCCAGGTACTCTGCGATCTTCTCATTCGCAGACAGCTCCGTGGCGGCCTCTCTTATCTCTCTGTCAGCGCCGTGGAAATTGGTTCCGTTGTCCGTGAGTATGGTTGCGGGTTGGCCCCTGCGGGCGGACATCCGGCGGAGCGCCATGATGGCGGAGTCCGCGCTCAGTGAGGCGGCGAGTTCAAGGTGCACGGCGCGCGTCGTCAGGCACGTGAAGAGCGCTCCGTACCTCTTCTCCCGCCGTCGGCCGATGGTAACCTCCATCGGCCCGAAGTAGTCCAATCCGCAGTGTGTGAAGGGCCGGACGCGTCCGGCCAACCGGATCGATGGCAGGGGGGCCATTCTGGGTGGTAGTGGCTGGCAGCGTCTGAAGCGGCACGTCGGGCAGCGGAAGCGCAGGGCGCGCAAGTTAGTGCGCAATCTCAGCACGTGGAAGCTGCTGCGCACCTCTGCCACAGTCGTCTCTATTGCCGGGTGAAGTCCTTTGTGGTGGATGTGGTTGAGCAGGAGACGGGTGTATGGGTCGTCCCCGTCGAGGATTATCGGCGAGCGCGTGTCGCCCGACACTCCGCGGAGTTTCCTCAGGCGGCTGTCAGCGCGCCATAGGCCCTCTCGGTCCTGAAACGGCGCGAGAGGGGCTAGTCGGCTCGAGCGCATGCTGCGGAAGGATCGGGATTGCGAGGCCTGTGTCAGCCTCTTCTCGGCCTCGCGGACCTCCTCGGCGCGGAGCGTCCCCTCTGGTTCCCGTCTTGCTGCTCCCTCGCGGCATCGGCGGATGAATCGCAGGACCCACGCCGTAGCGCGGGTCAGACGGCTCCAGGATGAGAACCGTGTGACGTCAGGTAATCCTCCTTCGTCGAGTTGTGTAAGTGTCCCGACGAATTGCGGTCGCAACTCTAGGTCATCGGGCTGGGGCTGGAGCGCCCTCTCACGTGGCCATTCGGTCTCCGGTGCCCTCAGAAATGCGGGGCCGCCGAACCATTTCCCAGCGGGTGTGAGATCCGGCGCCTCGCCGTCCCTGGTCCCGGCGTCAGCGGGGTTGAGTTTGGTGGGCACCCACTTCCAGTCCGAGGCAGATGACAACTCGTCGATTTCGCCAAGGCGGTTGGCGACGAAGGCGGAGTAACTGCGCGGGTCCGTCCGGATCCAGCATAGGACCGTGGAGGAGTCCGTCCAGTAAGTCGTCTTGATTATGTGTAGTTGCGTCTCTTTTCGTATGGTGGCGGCCAGGCGGGCTGCCATCAGGGCGGCTTGCAGCTCCATTCGGGGGACGGACAGAGGCTTGAGGGGTGCCACCTTTGTTTTCGCGGCAATGAAGTAGACGTCCTTTCCCCCGACTATGTAAGCCACGGTGCAACACGCCAGCTCGGACGCGTCGCAGAAGACGTGCAGTGTGACGTCGCCGCCGCTTCTCCCGGCCGTGCAACGCGGGATCTTAACATCGATGTGACTCGCGAGCTCCAACCATTCCTGCCACTTCTTGGCCTGCGCCGGTTGGATGACCTCGTCCCACTCGATGCCCGACCGCCAGACGGCCTGTAGGAGGATCTTCGATCGGATCGTCAGGCAGGTGATGAAGCCCACCGGATCGAAAATTCTCATGACGGCGCTCAGCAGCTGTCGCTTGGTGGGTCGGGCCGCCGCGTCCTCGGTCCTCCTAAAGTTGAACCGGAACTGGTCGGCGGCCGGACTCCACTCCAGTCCCAGGATCTTCTCTGTCTCCTCGCCTCCGTCGATGGTTATAGCCGTCTTGGCTCTGGCGTCGATGGGCACACTCTGGATGGACGCGGGTTCGTTGGTCGCCCAGTTTGTCAGTTCGAAACCGCTGGCTGCCAAGGCGTCTCGGATGTCTCGGACGAGCGTGGCGGCCTCCTCCGGGGTGTCCACCGCGTCCAGATAGTCGTCCATGTAGAACTTGGTTCTGATCGCGATGGCTGCCTCGGGGAACTTCAGCGCACAAGCCTCCGCCGCCTTGTTGCGCACAAAGTGCGCGCTGCTCGGGGAGCAAGTCGCTCCAAACATCACGGACGTGAGGACGTAGGCGGCGGGCTCCGACTGCGCATTCGGGCGCCATAGGTACGTCTGCGAGGGCCAGTCGGCCGGGCGAATCTTGATGCGCAGGAACATCTCCTTAATGTCGGCCGCGAGAGCCACCTTGCCCTCGCGGAAGCGGATGAGGTTCCCGAGCAGAGATGTCAGCAAGTCGGGGCCGGTCAGCAGACGGTCGTTCAGCGAGGTCCCTCGGCAGCGGCTGGCGGCGTCGAAGACCACTCGGAACTTCCCTGGTTTATTCGGGTTTGATATGGAGAAGTGGGGCAGGTACCATCTTCGTGGTGCCGGTGCAGCGGCCTCTGCTTCGCTCAACTGCCTAGCGTAACCCTTGCTAAGCAGGAGCTCCATTTTCTCTGTGTATTGGGCAGCTAGTGGCGGGTCCCTCTGCAGCTTCTTCTCAAGCGTGAGTAGCCTCCTCCTCGCGCACGCACGATTGTCCGGGAGCAGGGAGGAGTCTTCCTTCCATAATAGGCCCGTCTCCCAGCTGCCGTCCGCCAGTCTCCGAGTGGTCTGCTCCATCAGCTGCTCCGCTCTCTGATCGTCTGCGTTGATGCGTTCCGCGGCCGTTACTCCGAGGGAATCGACCGCGAAATTGTAGCGGAGCAGCTCGTCTAGTCGGGTGTCCTGCCGGTCCTCGGATCGTAGCGCCAAGGTTGTTGCGTGAAGTATCTTCCCGCTGGCTAACCAGCCGAGGGCCGTTCGGGACATGAGGGGGAGGTCCGCTTTCTCAGAGACCTCCCGTGACACTATTAGGTGCGCGTTATCATTCCCGATCAGTATGACCGGTCGTACGCGTCGCCCGTCGGGTAGCGGCTGTAGTGGGAGGTCTAGACCCTCCACCGTGTATGCCTCCACGGTGTACTTTTGTCCCTCCGAGTTAAGGAGGGATATCGATACTCGCCGGGAGTGAGAGTCCTTTGCGCACGCTCCGAGTGCTCCGTGTAGGCGGAGCTCGTACTTCGGTCCCGTGGCGCCGACGTCTCTTGCCGTTCTGGCGTCGATTAAGGTGACCGTCGACCCCTCATCGAGGAGAGCGTGCACTGGGGCTGCACCTCTAGGTCCGGTCACCGTTACCTCCGCAACTTTGAGGTAGACATCTGGGTCGGGCCGCGAGACGTGCATGCACGTCACCGCTTGCGTCCTATGTAGGAGTTCGTGGTGATCTCCGCCGCATCCCTCGATGTTGCACGGTCCTTGCACACACTGACCTTTGTGTAAGGCCAAACAAACAACACAGGCGCCGGCCGCTCGAACGAGCACCCAGCGCCGTTTCGGATCACTTTTCGTAAACTCGGGGCACTTTTTCAACTTATGTTTATGAGAGTTGCAGATCGCACAAGCGTTTCTTACACTTTTATTGTCACTTATTTCACTGGGGCGTTTACGCGGCGGGGCACTCACGGTGTCGCGCGCGGGCGCGGCGCATTCTTTTGCTTCGTACGCTGTCGCGTGCACTGTGGCCTTGAAGTCGCGCCTCTCGCGTCCCGTCGCGGCCCTTCCCGATCTCAGCGAGCAACCGAAACGAGGCATCCGGTCCATGATGTTCCGGAGGAACTTCGAGAACTCGGTGATGGTTGACTCGGTTGCAGTCTGCGCCCAATTCACCCGCAGAAAGAAAGGTAACTTTGCAGTTACGTCGCACAACAGCGCCGGGTTCGCCAAGTAATCCGAGGGCATGAGATTTAGTTGCGCCACTAGATTTTGGATCGCCGCACTAAAATCGAAGAACTGTTCGTTCGTTGCGTTGTCCGGGAGGTCGGGGAGTTTCCTAACCCTCTCTAGGGTCAGTGTCGCAATCGAGTGGACGTCACCGAAGCGGCGTTCCAGGACCTCGAGGATTTCCGGGACGTGCTCCGGGTCCAAAAGAAGGCTTGCTACTGCTCCCCGCGCCTTCCCGACGAGTACGCGCTGAAGTCGCATCAGGTTCTCCGCCTTGGTCATCTTGCAGGTGGTGGTAGACGACCAGAATTGGGCCTGCCAGCCCGGCCAGTCCAGGGGGTCGCCGGCGAAATTGGGAAGGTCCTTCGCCATGGACTGTCTGGCGAGGAAGGCCGTCATTTGGTTCCCCTGTTCAGTTGAGTGGGAAGGGCCATCGTTGAGGCTCCTGGCTTCAGCCCTCTCCATCAGGGCGGTCAGGCGGGCGAGTGACTCGTCCGTTCCACCGCTCACTGGGGGCCAAAGCGCCTGCATCGGCGCTCCGTCCATGCGGGGTGGCGGGGCGTGTGTGCCGGCCGCGTACCCGCGTGTGTTGTCCGGCGCCGGGCCTTGTAGGCCGGGCGCGGCGTTGTAGTGCGGCTCCTCTCGATTGGCGGAGCGCCCGTGGCTGCTCCGCTCCTCGCCGCTCTGCACAGGCTGCGTGGGTCCCCACCGCGTGTCGGCCGGCGCCGGGGCCCTCGGGCCGGGCGCGGGCGCGCTGCTGTGGTCCTGCATCCTGCGCTCAGCAGCATAGGGGTCGTATGATGGGACCCTGCTGCTCGGAGTCGGATCCGTTCTGCTCCAATGCGCGCCTGACGCGTCTGCATGATGCTGATGTCCGGGCTCCTGGTGGGTGAGTGCTGGCGGCACCTGCCGCGGTTGACACGCCTGTGCCGGTCCGTTGTAACCGGATGGTGTCATCCCCAGTGGCAGCGCTCGTTCGGGGGCTGAACGCGGGTCGTAAGGCCGCGCCCAGCCGCTCGGAGTAGGATCTGCTTGTTCCCACTGCGCACCTGGCGCCAGGCTTGGTGCGCCGGGCGCGGGTGCGTCATCGTGGTACTGCGCCCTGTCCTCCTGTGATGTGGGGTCGCCATGCCTCCACTGCGCGCCGGTGTGGGCCGGGCCGTCTCGGCCGGGCGCCGGCGCGCTGGCCCGGGTCTGCTGTCCGGGCATGAACGGCGTTGGATCCTGCCGCGGTTGACCTGCTTGTGCCGGCCCGCCTGGGCCGGGAGCGGTCATTCCTGCTGGCGGCGCTCGTCCTGTGAGTGCACGCAGTGAAGCCTGAAGATCTTCCATCTGTGCCGCGTATCTCTCGACCTCCCGCTCGCGCCTCCGCAGCTCCTTGCGGAGCAGGCGGACGGTGTCCTGGGTAGAGATCGAAGACGGCTGGTCCTCATCCTCGGTGTCCGTGCTCCTGCTCGGACACGGCGTGGTGAGGTCGGCTGTTGCGGAAGCCCCGCTGTCGGCGGGCGCAGATGAACATGTCTGCAGCCACTCGGCGGTCGTCTGGTCCCCGGAAGGCACACGAACGGCGGGCGCAGGCTGCTCGGCTGCGGTGAGAGGGGCTGCCGGGGGCGCTAGGCCCGGGGCGGCAGCGAAGTGGGTGGAAGGCGGTGCATTCCCTCCGGCTGTGGTGGTGGAAGGTCCAGCGGGCCCACTGGAGGCTTCCTTCCCGGAGCGGAGTGAAGGCGACATCGGAGATGAGACTGATCCGCGGCTCGAAGGACCATGTACGGGACGCACTGGACGTCCCTGTAATTTTTTATTTGTGGCGCCGACTGCTGCTCGTCTCCGATGTAGTCCACGGGGAAAGGGGCGTGATGCTACTTAACTCTCGTACCGAAAGCGGGCGAAAAAATAATAAGCAAGTTATATTTAGTCGGCGATCGGTAGAGAGTGAAGCGTGATGCGAAGTGGGGTGTGCGAGGGCTCAGCCTTTATAAAGGCTATTTTCAACTGATGCTCTTGGCAGGCTCTAGGCATGCACTGATTTGCTCTGCCCAGGGCCCACCTATTTATACGATTTGCCGGCGGCGGTCCCGGTAGCAGTGCCACCTGGCGGCACTTTCTCAAAGCTACCTGCCGGCCGCGAGGCCTCCCACTGTTTTCGCCACCCCACGCTTCGACCGTTCACACTTCACTCCGTCCCGACCGCCTCGTTTATTCCTTATGATCAATTATACAAGAAAAATACAAAAAATAGGACTTATACTCTAAATACACAAAGTTGCGACGTTAAAACCGGGAGCAAAAAATGTACGGGGAGAATTGTGGGACTGGCCAAAATGGACGCCGCGGACCCCTGTGTGCCCTCTCTCGCTCGCACACAGCTTGCTGGCCTCGGCGTCCTAGGTAGCAGACTTTCAGCGCAGTCCCCTCTCTCCGCCCGTTACCTAATTCAGCCCACGATTCCAACGCCGCACAAACACAAATAGATAGATGAAATTAAGTGATAATATCGGGAAGTTTTAATCGCCCCCGTACGTCCGATACACATATAATTATAATTATATAATTGAAATTAATCATAAAAAAATCACCATTTTTTTTCTGGAATTCTGCAATGAATTTTCCAGCTAATGTTTGTCCTGCGTGGATGGGGGGCGGTCCTAGGGATTGTTTGAGCGAAGCTGACGAAGGGGCGCCGCTGCGTCCTATAACAGCTTCGGGTAAGCGGCGGGTAACCTTCTATGTCTTTATTTAACTGTATGTTTGTTCATTTGTATATGTATTAACAATCACTGTATGTTACCCTACAATTAATAAATAAATAATCGTAAAAAATATAATACACTAGCCGATCCGACAAACGTTGTCCTGCTCGAACGAAAATATTTGTTTTTCCTAGAACAAGATAGCAGCGCTACCTACCGGTTCTAATTGTGAATCTAAACCATCCAGGGACCTACTCAAACACACAAATAAAATCATCAAAATCGGTCCAGCCGTTTTGGAGGAGTTCAACTGCGCATAAGAACCGGACATAAGAATTATATATATAAAGATAAAAACAAATTATTCCAAACCATTAAAATTTAATTATGATTTTCTTAAGTGAGTTCTTAACTAACTAACTTAACCAGGGGATAATTAATGCAAAACTGTATATACATGTATTCTTCTTCTTCTTCTGCTTTATTTAGGACTGTGTCCTTTTATTTCTCGGAGCCTGTTCCTGGGATGCAGATGTCCAACTGTCTCGCCATCTTTTAGATGGTCTTCCTGCAGGTCGATTTCCTGTTGGTACTTTATTTGCGGCTATATTTATCACTCTTTCAGAACATGCTCTTTCCACGTGATCTCTCCAGTAGCGTCTTCTCAGTCTTCCCTATCACACGACATCTTCTACATTGCAGATCTTTCTTATTTCAGAATTTCTTATTCCGTCTCGGAGTGTCGTTCCCGCAACGGATCGGAGAGTCTTCATTTCTGTGGTTATTAGGAGACTTTTTGTTCTGATGGTGTCAGCTCTCGTTTCTATTCCATATGTCATTATAGGAAGTATATACATATAACATAATTAATAAAAAATTTGGTTATTTCGAGTGGACGAATTTAATCAAATCAATACTCTTGCAAATTAAAAAATATTCATTCTACGAATAGCCTATCGTGAATAAAAAGCGAAAAATTAATAATCCGTGGACTCATAACCCTTTCAATTTGTGCATAGTGCTTCAAACGAATACTTTAACGTAAACATTTCATTCCGGCAATGTACACAAAATGGCGTCCGTTTGCAGCTGTCATTTGAAATGACTCACAATTTTTTTTTTGCATTTTGGCCATTGTTTTAATACCCTTCGGAATGTGATATGGTTTGAAAATGTTCCATATATTCCTACATGCATATGCATAAACGTGAATGGTTTATTGTTTTTATCGTGCTTTAACATGGAAGAAACATCACACAGGAACATGTGAGCTCTTATATCCAAGTTATCCAGGACCAATCGGTCCCCACCTAAGACCACTCCCTGTCACCATCCGTCGGCCCTCACCCAAAACCTTGGCTCCTACCCAAGGCCACTCCCGACCTCTCCATACTCATCCCTACCGGGTAGTCAGGTCCAAATATCGGACCCAACCCACCACTTCCTCTAAGAAATTCTCCTCTCACTATCCAACAATATCCAACCTCAACACTTAAGAAATAAATTTCTAAAATGTGAAGGTACAATATCTTTCAAGTTGGTACTCTCGAGAAGACAAGATACATAAAAAATAAAAATTCGTTAGTACTTACCTATTATAATCTAACAAATAAACAGTAATCGATACATTTCAAACTCAATTTTTTTATGGTTTTTGTGTGTTTTGGTACTCTCGAGAAGACAAGGTACATGAAAAATAATAATTCGTTAGTACTTACCTATTATAATCTAACAAATAAACAGTAATCGATACATTTCAAACTCAATTTTTTTGTGAACTTACATATTATGACGATAGATGCCACTTTAAAAAAATATGATTTTTTTTTGTGTTCTAAGCTAATAATATCAAAACCCAATTTCTTAAATAATTAATACGAATGAAATCGTCAGTTTTCTAGAATTTTTATTATACTTTATGGAAATGACATGTTTCGCCCTTCTAAGACATTATCAAATGACTTTTGATAATGCCTTAGAAGGGCGAAACATGTAATTCTCATAAAATATAATAAAACTTTAAAAAAAACTGACGTTTTCATTCGTAATAATTATTTAATATGGAGTTTTAGATAATTGTTCAAGAAACAATAAATTATTTATGTTTTTGAGTGATACTGAAGTTATTTAATTTATTATAATATCTAGCATATCAAATTAAATCTTAAAATACAAAAGTACATTTTGTTTCTTGTACTGTAAATTAAATTAATATTCCGGAAACATTGAGCTGAAAACCCAATCATGCGACTATTTAATGAAAATGCGTTCCTATTAGTGGAATCAATTCATACGCCCGCATAAATAATTTTAACGAGATTCCCAACTGCAATAAAATACTTTCATCTGAAATTACGTGAATTGGGTACTCTATAATTCTATACGAATTCAGCATAATCAATAACCATAGATGTAATATAATTGTAGACGGAAAGTGGCATGCAAGATGGCATCCGTAGGGGGCTGTCATTTTCAATTTCTTAAAAAAAAGTATGAATTATCGCTTTTTGTTACTGTTTTAATTTTCTGTCCACAAGTTCAAATTCATTTTGTGTTTTTGTCACGCATGTTGAATATTGTCATAGCTTCACATAAAACACATAAAATCGCTTTATTGAAGGTTAAGGCCTTATCACTATAGAATTCCCATTTTCCTTTTTATGATTTATGTATTGTTTTAAGAAAGTATAAGTTAACGTTGTGAATGGAGTACAGAGTCGTGGAAGACCGAGGTGAACTTGCATTTTGAAGGTCGGCCGTGTCAGAAGTCGGAAGAATCGACGTGCGTGTATGATTCCCTGTATGAATGTGGAGGAAACTAGAGATGTGTGTCAGGATTGAGTAGTATGGCGGTCCATTATCTTTGCCTACTAGAAACGGCGTGATGGTTTTTGTAAAAGTATTTATTAAATAAAGTGGATTTTGCAGTGTTTAAAATTCTTCTTACAAATTAACACATAAAAGAATTCCCTTACGATACTTAGACTACTATTAATTTTGTAAAAAACAATTAAATCATTATTGATACCATCACTCATAGTGGTCTACTCAGGGAATATATGGATGGTATCGAAAATGGTCGGCAGTAAACAAAAAATAAAAAAATAATGATGAAACAATGTCATAAAATCGTATAATATATTCCGACAAAATAAAGAAAATATTAACACGTAAGCAACAAAAATTATATACTACTCGTATGTTTGATGTGTTTTTGGGTAACACCGTGTGATAACTCCTTCTCGACCGACGTTTCGGAGACCATTACCTGAATTTTTTAACCTAATTGTACATTCTTCTTCTTCTTCTTCTTCGTCAGCCCTTATCGGTCCACTGCTGGACATAGGCCTCCTCCCTTCCATTCCACTCGTCTCTATCTCCTGCCAGCCGTAGCCACATTTTCCCCCCCACGGCAGCAATGTCGTCGGCCCACCTTTTTTGCGGCCTGCCGACGTTCCTATTCTCCCATGGTCTCCACCTTATTATTTTCTGGGTCCATCTATCCTCACTCTGTCTCGCCACATGACCCGCTCATTGCCACTTCAGTCTCGCTAGTCGTTCCATGATGTCCGTTATTTTTGTTCGGCGTCTAATCTCTTCATTTCTGATTCTATCTCGGAGACTGACGCCGAGCATATGTCTTTCCATGGAACGCTGCGTGACTCTCAATCTTTCAACATTTCTCTTGGTGAGGGTCACAGTGACCCTCACCAATTGTACATTGTATGTAAATAATTAATTACGGAACCATTTCATTACCCTGAAGATGGAGACTGCAACGATCTCCGAAACGTCGGTCGAGAAGGAGTTATTACACGGTGTTAACGCACCAAACATATTGCTGCCAACGGTGAAAATCTACGCAATTATATACTACTTTATGGAATCAATACGTATGGATGGTGAAATTATAAGTATTAACAATTCTGATCACTTCGAATGAGCTATATAATCAATAGACAATTTCACAAGTTTTCTTTTTGAGTATACATATAGAATATCAATAAATGTCAGGCTGTTTAAAATTTCTAATTTTATTAAAATTTTAGGCAGTACAGATCAATTCTACTCATCATTATAAATTTATCGTTCTTTCTAGGAAAATTTATTACTACGCAAGAAGTTCTCCGAGAATTTAATTACTAGGATAGCAGAATGAATACCCTGAATTTGGGAAACTAATTAATGGATACACATGTTATTTCGGCACAGTTTATCATTGGAACAAGACGTTTCGAAACACGCAACACATTTGTCGCTACGCCTCTTACTAAATATGCCAATACAGTATTTATCACGCAATTTCACCAGGAGCGCAGGAACAACGCAGGTGTGTATTGTACCTACAAGTCTCGTATGGGTTTGCGATAATAATACATCACAGAGCGTGCTGCCTTTTGAAATTCACGTCTATTGTGTTTCGATGCCTTTAATTTTTAATATTCTGTGCTCCTGTTTCGAAAAAGTCATTTATCTTATATTTCGAAAAAGTGAAATGCCTGTTTTTAAAATGCGAGAGAATGTCAAAAAACGGACTCTTAGATATTTTTTGTAAATGTATACTTATTCTTGTATACGAATACTGGATTTCACCCACCGTGGGTTATCAATTTATGATTTAATTGTATCTCAATAGAGACGAAGATCGTGTACGTGAAATCCAGTATTCGTATACAAGTATAAGTATACATTCACAAAAATATTGTTATCATAGCTGGTCTATTGTTTGGCATATAGATAGGAGTGTGACATCTCCAGGCGGCTTCTAACAATGCGCTAATGGCGGGGTAGCCATTCACATTGATGTTAAAAAGACGTTCTGCTTAATGCTTAATAAACATAAATCTCCATAGATGGCGTTAGTATGTAGATTATTTATAGAGTAATCTTAAAAAGATTAACATATGTAATCAAAATCTTCATAGATGGAACATTGAAACTGACATGTGAAACCTGGCATAGATTTGTAACATATGTACAACTTCCATAAATTTGTCATACACGGTCATAAAGAAAAGGTGGAATAGGGAATGTTGTAATTACATAAAACGAGCGCTTAACCCAATCAATGACAGGTCATAAGTCCTGTTAACACCTTGATCAACCATATTCAGTTTCCAATTTGCATCTTCGTCTCTTAGATGTTTTCTAAAAAAAAAATTGCTTTGAAATTTAATACAGAAACAACTCGTGTAATTTCTCCATTGGCTGATTGTTTAATTTATTATCGTAAACAATTTATGTAACGTATAATCTGTTTAAGTACTTATTATATGAAATACGTTTACATAAATTGTGTGTTGGTGATAAACTTATGAAGTGGATTTACATAATAATGAGTTCTTCACACCTATAAAATATGTATACTTAACAGTTAACATCATTCCCCCAACAAATCTTATCTTCAACACGTTTTGAGATGAATAAACGGGTGTTAAAATATTCCAGTACCTGTGATTTGTAGCTAATACACATTGTTTTTTCAAATTACTTAACTTTTTAATTTTTTTAAATTTTTTTTGTGTACACAACAGGTCGTTTGGACCCAATTACTGTATAATTTTTTTTTTTTTTAGCTATTATATTGATTCTCGTGACATGTGATAGGTTGCCAATCTATCTCCATTTTATTGTCACGTGAATTCTACACCAGACCAATGACAGTGTAACAATCACACTGCCATCGCCGGGAATCGAACCCACGACCTTCGGCATGGAAGTCAGAGCTCTTACCACTCTGCCACGAAGGTCGTTAATATCTCTATTAATAATACTAGGTTAAAATTTTCGGCATTCCTCCATTTTACATTTACATATCGATTAATTTAACCCTTACCACTTCATTATTTTTTGAATTTGTTTGTCAGCCAACCCTAATTTAAAATAATGTCAAAATAGTTTTATTGATAGGTAATTACAAAAAAAAATCGTTAAAAATTCATTTGTAATGATTTATTCTTCAAATAAAAAACAATTTACAAAAAACATTATGAATTACTTATAGTTTTGCATAGTATGGTACTTTTTAAAACAATCTCCCGGATGGAGACCAGGTTTTCTGTAACAAGTCTCACAAAATCACACTGTTTCCCGTCTTTTCCCTGGAATCTTTCTGTTACTGCACACAGTACAGTCTTTAGAACCTTTGTCCGGTTTCCCAATGAAGTGGGGCTTGTACTCTAATCGCTCATCTGCATGACGTATCACGCGAAGTTCCCGCCATTTTAGGTTATGTGAATTTGCAAGGATTATTTTATAGTAAAATAAAAACCGAAAACAGTGAAAACCTTATTAAAACGTGATGTTAAATCACTTTTGACGCATACAAAAGTGAATGAAGAAATTACCTAAAAATATTTCATTTTTTCGATTTAATATAAAGTGATTATACACGACCGTTCCGTGAGATCTTTTAAGTACAATAAGTGATAGGAAACATTATTATTGGTTATACCCAAATCATTATATTTCTAATAATTGTCTTACGTAGAAGGACAATTATCCTGTCACACCTCCGTGGTGCATAGGGCCTCAAGGAACCTTCTCCACCCGACTCTATCGCATGCGTGATGGCTAACATCATCCCAAGTGAGGCCTGCTGCTTTAACCCCGTCCTGCAGGGCTCTTTTCTAGGTGGCTCTAGGTGGCTCTAGGTCTGTCTCGCTTCCTCTTTCCCCCCATAGGGGACCAGTCTAGTATTGAGCCCTAAGCGATGCAGGGTGGGTTCCGTCTCAGAGTGTGATCCATTGCCATTTACGTCTAGCGATTTGTTCTCCAAAGGACTTGTCACCTACCATGGTCCAGAGAATGGCATTTGACACTGTTTGGGGCCAATAGATCTTGAAAATGAGCGAAGACACCTATTTATAAACACCTGTTAAATTATGAAAATAAAAAATATGATACAAAATTTCTTTATTATTATATATAATATTTAGTGTGCTACCACTTGTGTTTAACGTCGATCAGTTTCGGCAGCTTGCTGCCATCTTCTGCCAGAGCAGATTTTTTTCTTTCTCGTTCTTCTTCGTAAGAGACTCCTATTAAAAATATATTTATTTTGAAGATAAATTTTGTAAATCAGATTTGTGAAAGAAATAGTAAATCATTGATTTGATGGACATTAATTATGAAGGGTGCTTTGATTAATTAAATAAAGATCTCTCTTAGAAATAAATACATGTTTTCGCCGAGATTTTTCCACTCGTTAAATACGGGGGCTAGACAATGACGTATATTCGCTCGCCCTCCGAGTAGAGAAAATCAAGTCGAGAAAAACAATTTTCTTCGACGTTTATTACACCTAGAGTAATCCTGGAAGAGTTTAATTGGATCCTGTCCGATGAGCCAACGGACGTCTGAGCATTCTCCTCAATAAAGTACTGAGCTAGACACAGTTATCCAGCAATATGTTTTATTCACCATTATTTAATGAAGGTATATTTCCTATAAAGTTACCCACGCACAAGTCTGAAAATAAATATTGAATTGTGTTTAGATAAACCCTTCATTGCATGGTATAGCAAATTTGCTATTACACAAACCGAAAAATCTACTTATATTTTGTATAGATATTTTCACTTTATACTCGTACATATTCTTGTTGCACTATACACTATACATTATCATCTGCCTATTATGGTAAACAAACTATCGTTGGTGGCGCTAGTTTACAAATAAATGAATTTTACATCATTTTGAATGTATACAAATACTTGTAGACAAATACTGGATTTTACTGATACAAGTGTTGATGAAAGCATTAGAACTGGTGTAAACGCGATTGGTATAAATGACAATACAGAAAAAATAAGTATGAATGAGATTGAAAGATCTGTGAAAGCAATGAAAAGTGGAAAAGCTGTAGGGTATGACTGCATCGCTATAGAATTTATCAAAAACGGTGGCGAAGTAGTTTCCGCATGGATATGTAAACTGTTCAACCAATGCTTGGAGGAGGGATATACCCCACTCGACTGGAGGAGAGCAGTTATCTTGCCTCTGTACAAAGGAAAAGGATCCCATATGGAATGTGGAAACTACAGAGCTATTAGTATTTTGAGTGTTGTTGGTAAAATCTATGGCAGAATTGTAATAGAAAGAGTAAGAAAGACGACGAGTGATAGAGTTTGGGATGTGCAAGGCGCTTTTATGAATGGCAGAGGATGCATGGATCAAATTTTTGCACTTCGTACAGTGACAGAGAAGTTTATGGCCAAAAACCGTACACTCTTCTGTGCGTTTGTCGATTTGCAAAAAGCATATGATCGCGTAGATAGAGGTAAACTGTGGGAAATATTGTCGGAATATGGAATAAACACAAAACTGATCACGGCAATTACATCGCTGTACACAGAAAGCACTGCTAGTGTCAGAGTAAATGGGGATCTTACAGCCTGGTTTGATATCAATAAAGGTGTCAAACAGGGGTGTGTAATGTCTCCATGGTTGTTTAATCTATATATGGACAAGTGTATGAAAGAGCTGAAAGGGTTGGAAGCAGGTGCAAAAATGGAAGATGTTTCAGTAAGCTGTTTGTTGTATGCGGACGACGCTGTGCTACTTGCAGACAACGAGCACGAACTGCAAGCCCTGGTGTCTAGGATGTATGAGGTATGCAAGCGATACGATTTGATGATGAATGTGAATAAGTCTAAGGTAATGATTTTCGAAAAGAAGGAAGCATGACAGTGTGCAACATTAGTGTAAACGGTGAAAATCTGGAACAAGTGGATGAATTTGTTTATTTAGGAAGTATGTTTACAAAGGATGGGAGGGTGGAGAAGGATATTGAAAGAAGGGTTGGGGCAGGCAACAGAATAAATGGTGCACTTAAAGTTGTCATTGCAAACAAAAGCCTATCCAAAAAAGCTAAGATGGCAGTGCACAATGGTGTTCTTGTGCCGACCCTTATGTATGAAAGTGAAGCATGGAACTGGCAAAAGAAGGATGAAAGTAGAATAAATGCAGTAGAAATGAGATCTCTAAGACGAATGTGTGGCAAATCTGTATATGATAGAGTGACAAATGCAAGTATAAGAAGTGAATGTGGTGCGAATGAAAGTGTTATGAACAAAATAAGGAAAGGGTCATTAAGATGGTTTGGACACATGGAAAGAATGAGTGAAGACAGAATGGTAAAGAAGGTATATGTAAACGGCGTGAACGGAGCTAGAAATAGAGGAAGGCCGAGGAAAACGTGGCACGATCAAATCAATCAAATATTGAATGTCGGTCACGTGAGGAGTCGGAAAATCGACGTGCGTGCATGACAAGATGTATGAATGTAGAGGAAGCGAGAGGCGTATGTCAGGACAGAACAGTGTGGCGTTCCATTCTTTCTGCCTACCCCTCCGGGGAGACGGCGTGATGGTAAGTTAGTTTTTTAGTTAGATTAACTTCTTCTCAATACAAACGAAGATGTAAATTGTTTTCTGGGAACAGAATATGGTGGTCGAGGCGCTTACAGGACTTATCACCTGTCATTGGTTGGGTTAAGCGATCGTTTTATGTTAAACACGTTCCCCATTCCGCCCTTCTTACGACCACCACGTCTGACAAATTTTTGGAAGATGTATATATGCTAGAATGCTGCGCAGCACTTCACATTTTTCAGTTCAATCTACACTAGCGCCATCCATTAAGATTGGGAAGCATAAAGCAGAAAATCTTTATTAATGCACTGTGAAAGGCTTTGCAATTATCATACAGTGCTAGATTACGCCTGGAGATGTCTCTCCAATTTTTATGCTTTTAACTTGGACCAGTTTTTTATACAATATTTTGAATGTATACAAATACTTGTAGACAAATACTGGATTTAACCCATTGCGGATAATTTTTTTTTATAAGGATTAATTGTATCTCAATAGACGAAGATATAATTTTTTTAAATAAATTTACATCTTCGTCTCTATTGAGATACAATTAATCCTTAAAAATAAATTTTACTTTGATATTTGATTGACAAACAATGTAGCACAATCACTCCGGCTAGTTAGTCAACTAGTTATTTAGAATTTGTGTTGCTATTTTTTTGTTTGTTTATGCGTTCCAAATTCACTTTTAACTAGAGCTGTTTTTAAGGTCCATTTACACTGGACTGGAGCAAATAATCGTTTTGTTCGTTTTGATGGTGTATTGTTACTTTTAATTAATGCCGATTCCGTTCATATTATATTTAAATTCCGAGAGAATCGCCTTCTTCACGGCGATTTTAAATGGTAGTAAAAAGAGTATTCTGTAAAAAATAATTATATACTGTTAATTTTATGTAGGTAGGTGCTTTCTTCGGCAACCTCCGACGGCGATTTTATTATAACATTTGAGATAACGAGTCAGTAAGGTTTAAGGCTATTTTTATAGTGACGTGTCGGTATCGACTGTAAATGGGCCTTAATTCTGAGTGTTATAATATGATATGGCTTTTTTCTATAGAAACAAAAAAATCGTCATTTTTTAAAATACATATTTTCAAAAATATTTTTTTCAGTAGGCCTTATCGGTCTTATAGGTGCGCGACACTATATTCGCATCTCACTCTTGCATACTTCACTGTGGAAGCGCGAGGAGCTCAATGTTCTCACTACCGCCGGCAGTAGCTCTCGGGCTTGCGACCAGAGCGGACCTATGCTCGTTTCGTGAGCGTTGCCAGATGTTTTTTTTTAATTTTTTTAGCAAATAAATATCAATTATTATAATTTTTTACTTAAATTTTTTTTTTTACGTATACAACAGGTCCCTTGAACCCAATTACAGTATACAATTTGTTTTTAAGCTGATATATTGATTCTCGTGACATGTGACAGGTAGCCAATCTATCGCCATTTTATTGTCACGAGAATACTACGCCAGGCCAAAGACAGTGTGACAATCACACTGCCATCGCCGGGAATCGAACCCAGAACCTTCGGAATGGGAATCAGAGCTCTTACCACTCTGCCACGAAGGTCGTCGTAATTAATTAAGGGGATTAGCTATGAATGTTCTTATTTTTCCAATTTAAAATCGCTAATTTTTGATCGGGTACTGACTACCCAACACAGGAACACGCGTTTTTATTTTAGCACCGTAAGGGAAAGGAAAATCCACTGATGTTTGTGTCTTCTACCGGTTTCGGCAACTTGCTACTATCTTCTGGAGAGGCCTTATCTATACAAACTCCATAACAATTTTATTACATAATAATATATTATATTCCTTTTTCAACAAAGTCAAAAATAATCTTCATAATAAGGTTTTTATTATGAAAAAGCCTCATTGTACTAAAAATTTACATATCTCTTTACAAATTTTGTTCACACATGCATATAAAAAATTCTCTATATTTCTCCACATTCTTCTTAAAAATATGCAAATCCATATAAAGTGGTAAATACGGCTATAACGCGATCGATTTTTATGTGAAAATATTAAATTGAGGCTTTCCTTTTTAATCTAGCTAAGTATATTTTTTCTTCCCATCGAAAGGGTATTATCTTCGCTCGATTTATCCCCTGGCTTTTCTTATTGCCGCTATTATATCTCATATATTTTCTTCTGCCTTCTCTGTACAATATTATCGTTTCAAGAAAGCCATTTTCGAGGATATCTTTGGTCAACTTTGTTTTTGTCGAATGTAGTTTTTATTACCAATAAGACGGCAAGATTTCGTGGGAAATTCAATATCTAAAGCTGGAAAAGATTATTTGAAATGTATCAAAAGTCCCTTTTCGTGATAAAACACACATTATCGTGACTTATAAAATAGGGGAGGGCTTTGGGAAAATCTTCAACTTGATATGTATCAGGGGTGAACTGTTTATTCGATTTTAATACATGTCTTATATAATATCATACATGTGTTACAGCAGCTTATTTTAATACTTTTTACAACCTGTGAATTATTCACGGAAGTAAAGATAATCTATCCTATAAAAACTTGGTTCACTAATCGTAATCAGTAATAATTTTAAACTTTTAATGTAAATCTTTTTATTTCTACACTACTATCATACAATAAAAAAAATCAAAATAATCCAGAAACGTTCTCGAGTATGCGCTTCTTGGGCATTATTTTCGGAGAGGATCGAAGTATTCCTCTCTCGCTATCTTGTATTAAAACTATTCTCGTACTCTTCGGGGATGGATAAAAAGCCGCATATCGTCAAGGTCAAGTATTAATGAATTAAGAAAGTTGCATTTGAGCATGTTTATAAAATTTATATAAAAAACTTACTATCCATCACGCCGTCTTTCCGAAGGGGTAGGCATAAATAAAGTAAAGCTTAGAGTTGGCAAAATTAAAAGTAATTATAATAAATGGATTAGAAAATAAAAAACTTAAACTAACTAACTAACCATCACGCCGTCTCCCCGAAGGGGTAGGCAGAAAGAATGGACTGACACACTTTTCTTTGTGACATATTTCTCTCACTTCCTCAACATTCATACCCTGTGTCATGCACGCGCGTCGATTTCTTTTACTCCACACATGGCCGACATTCAATATTTGATTTATTTGATCGTGCCACGTTTTCCTTGGTCTTCCTCTATTTCTGATTCCATTTACATCGTTAATATATAATATTTTTTAACATTCATTATTCATTCATTCTTTCCATATGTCCAAACCATCTTAATTACCTTTAATTAAAAACGCACCTTTTCAAATTACCATTTCCTGACAGGAAGGGCTGATCGACTTCGTCAGGTGCAGCCCTCATACTAAATATGTTTATATATACTCGTATATATTTTATTTAATTTTCTTTTATCATTATTATTTATATTATTATCTAGTTGATAAAACGGAGCATCTTCTACAGCGCCCTTGAGATGAGTAATTCATAAAAATGGCGCTTTATAAATTTTCCGATTTATTATTATTATTATTATTATTAATTGTCCCTTCATTATTTTGTTCATAACACCATCTTTCACTTCTTATATTTTCATTTTACACTCTATCATAAACAGAGTATACACACATTCGTCTAAAAGATCTCATTTCTACTGCATTTATTCTACTTTCATCCTTCTTTTGCCAGTTCCATGCTTCACTTCCATACTTAAGGGTCAGTAATAGAACACCAATTGGTTACTAATCAATCCAAAAACACTACTCATTTTGAAAAATTTCAGGATATATTTTGTATAATAATTTATATTTACCCATTTCTAGAGTCGTTCTTATGCATATAATATATTTTTACATATTCTAATGTTTTACCGTTTGCAAGAAACATTTTCTAATAAAATTATCTGAGATAAAAGTTTTTCCGATAAATGTGTATTTAAGAAATATTATTATTATTAGAAATACGTTTGTTAACGCTTTGGAAATAATACTATTAGTATATAATAGATTTGAGCTTCCTCTGTGTGAAATTGGATTGCATTGAAGTACCATTTTAATATATTCTACCAGGAGGACACGAACTGGCAGAGGTGAATAAATACGCCGTGATTGGTTTACGTCTGCCGATTGCATTATTGATCATAGGCTATAGAGCGGGCGTGCTGGGAGCCTGGCAATCATTCCTTTAGCTATATAAGCACCGACACAGAACCGATAACGTTGCCAGACTGTATACACAAGACTTAATTTCCGCTTCCATCAGATTGCATTTTGTAATTGAATATCAGCGTAGACAGAAGAGTACAGTAAAAAGATTTTCCATTGAAGAATTCATGTTTTCCCGGTACCGAAATTATTTACTACGAATTTTAGTTTCTTCTATATTCGCCTTCACTTTGTGTTGTGGATTCATATTCTTAAGCAATATCACTAGAGCACTATTATAAGGAATATAACTAGAAAATAATAATATAGAACTTAATACGATTAAAAATATTGCATTTAATAATGGGTACACCAATGAGCTTATTAATAATATTTAAAATAAAAATATTTAAAAAAATTCAATGTAACCGTTTTATATTCCCTACCTACCTTTAATAATAATAATAATAACAGTAAAAGGCATAGAATTTTATATATTAATAATATTTCAAATAAAGTTTCTAAAAATATACCTTCTGATATTCGACCCGCTTTTTATACTATAATAATAATAATCTCGGTAAACTCCATAACTAATAACAAAGATAAAGAAAATAAATTGATTCAGTCGGGTGTATACAAATTGAAATGTAACGATTGCACGTCATTCTACAAAGGAAGAACAACGCGTAATATTAACATAAGAATTAAAGAACATCTTAGATGCCTTTCAAATAATATTTTTTTGGAGTTCGCTAACCATTTAATTGAAAAAATCATACATTTAATAAAGAAAATGGTATTGAAATTTAGCATTTTACTAATAAAAACCTAATTTTAAACAATTTAGAAATTTTAGAAATTAAAAAAGCCATAAAAATATTGATTTACATAATAAATAACCAATTAAATTTTAATTCAATTCCCATGCTTGATATGTTGCCGTTACATTTCCCCTCTCGCCAATCCTAATTATACCCCTTCCACTCGATATGTTCCCGTTACATTTACCCTCTCCTCAATCCCAATTATACCCCTTTCACTTTTATACATAACTCGATCTCCATTTAGTATATAAGTGACCGCTCTGTTTTATTTGATTGTTAAAATTGTATACATTGATAAAGGTCATTATCTTGCTCTTTATAACATGGCTGACCATATAGATCCCATGGAACGCGTAGTATTCTACGATGCATCTATATTTAGAAAGCGGATTTTTATATTTTAAGTAGATACTAACTCAGGTCAATGCCCCATTTCTTGTTTGTAAGAAATATATCCATATATTATACCCGCGTATAGATTAAATCGACGTCGACAAAATTTTATAGGTTTCCTTGACATTAACAAGTACTGATAACATATACAATCACAGAGTCAGTTAGAGCAATTTTAAAATATGAAGTAAAAATATTTCTAAAAAAAATTAGAAAACTCTTTTAGTAATTTGTATTAACACCACTTTATTTGGTAACACCAACCGGTTTCGCTCCCGTCGCGTCGGAGCTTTGTCAGGGTGAGAGAGTAAACTGCCAGTTTATTCTCTCACCCTGACGAAGCTCCGGCGGGAGCGAAACCGGTTGGTGTTACCAAATAAAGTGGTGTTAATACAAATTACTAAAAGTGTATTATTATTTCATTTAATAATATCACATCACAAATTAAGTGCTCCATACAAAAGTTTAAAAATATTTCAATTGATGGGATAGAAAAAAAGTGAAATAAAAGCGTTATTGCTGTTCACAATGGATTTCTGGTTCCAACCCTTATGTTCGTAAGTAAAGTATAGAACTGGCAGAAGAAGGATGGGAGCAAAATAAAGACGGTAGAGATAAGATCCCTTAGACGTATGAGCGTAAAACGTTGTACGACAGTATTTTAAATTTTCAGGAAGGAATGTAGAGCGGAAGAAAGTATTATGAACAAAATTATGAACCGATAATTGCGTTAGGACATATGGAGCACATGGACGAAATAATAATGGAAAAGAAAGTTTACGCTAATAATGTTAATGGGATACGAACTCAAGGAAGACCGAGGAAGACATGGAATGACCAAATTAATCAAATTTTAAAGGTAATATAAATATGATTTTTTTATACATACAAATTCTCCTGCACACTCTCACGGACGAGCGGCGATGTTTTCGGCAGATCTTGCGTTTCGTTTTGTGTCCCAGGAGACTCGACACCATTAAAACAGATCCACAGATCTATTAAAAGAGGAAGAAGAAGAAAAATATGTATATACAAAAAACTTCGAATTAGACATCTTATTAGACACTTAAATAATAGACTCGAATAATATAGACCTAAAACTGAGAATACTCCTCATCAAGACCTATGTACTCGTATGTAGTATCTTGATGAACGGCTGCGAGACATGGTGCCTATCCGAAAGAGATAAACGGAGACTTGAGGCTTTTTGGATGTGGTCCTATAAAAGACTATAAGAATTTCCTGAAGAGACCACATCACAAATGAGGAGGTTCTCCAAATAATCGAAGGAGGAAGGCACCTGCTCAGAACCTTGTCCGAAAGGCGTGCAAGATGGGACAAGAAGGCCTCTTGTATGCCATAATGGAGGGTATGACCGAGGGGACAAACTCTAGAGGATGCTCACGCCGAGAGTACCTGGAGGACCTGTTGGTGAAAGTGCGCTGCTCATCATATGCAGATTTCAAAAGAGCCGCACAAGACAGGGAAGAATGGAAGAGAAGAATAAAGGAATTTGCTGCAAACAAATCCCAGGATTGAAACCAGAGAAGAAGATTAGACGCTTAGTCTAGGACATAAAAATCGATTTATGTGTTGTATTACAGTTTCAGTATGGATTTAACCATGTGCTTAATTGGATTATTCGTTTATAATATCATGGATGGAGTTTATGCTGTAAAATATTTCATTCAATGTTGAGGCGGAAAAATTATTGAATTAATTATGGATATAATATTAATTACTATCGTGTATAATAAACGTGCTGTGAAACTAATATTCCTTCATTGTTATTTGACAGTGAAATGAATTTGTGTAGTTAGGTAGCATGTTCACAGCGGATGGTCGAACGGACAGTGATGTTGAAAGAAGGGTTGGTGCGGGTAACAAAGTGAATGGAGCTTTAAAAATAGTTTTAATAATTGGAATTTAATAATTGAGCTTTAATAATTGGAAACAAGGATTTATCAATGAAAGCGAAAATGGCCGTTCACAATGGAGTTCTGGTCACAACGCTTATGTATGAAAGCGAAGCATGGAACTGGCAGAAGAAATATGAGAGCAGAATAAATGCGGTAGAAATGAGGTCCCTAAGACGTATGTGTGGTAGAACGATGTACGACAGAATCTCAAATGCTGATATAAGAAAGGAATGTAGAGCAAAATAAGGTATTATGAACAAAATTATGAAAGGATCGCTGCGTTGGTTCGGACGTATGGAGCGCATGGGTGAAGAAAGAATGGTTAAAAAAGTATACGTTAGCAATGTAAATGGAGTACGGAGTCGAGGTAGACCGAGGAAAACATGGCATGAACAAATTGATCAAATTTTATAGGTTGGTCATGTCAGAAGCTGGAAGAATCGACGTGCATGTATGACTCGCTGTATGAATGTGGAGGAAGCTAGAGAGGTATGTCATGATAGAGAAGTGTGGCGGTCCATTCTCTCTGCCAACCACTGCGAAGAAACGGCGTGATGGTTTGTTGTTGTTATGGTGTATGGTTTGGACACATGGAATGAATAAATGAAGACAGAATGGTGAAGAAGGTATATGTAAACGACGCGAACGGATCTAGAAATAGAGGAAGGTCTAGAAAAACGTGGTACTACCAAATATTTAATGTCGGTCACGTGAGAAGTCGGATAAATCGATGTGCATGTATGACACGATGTATGAATGTAGATGAATCGAGAGTAGTATGTCAGGATTTAACATTGTGGCGGTCCATTGTTTCTGCATTCCACTCTGAGGAAACGACGTGATGGTTACTCGTAGTTATTTATTTCGTAAACCATTAAAATGAAAATTAGTAAGGCGTGGTGAAAATTTTCTGAAAAGAGTGTACTATTCCTTAATTTATTTAATATAAATGTATCTTTTATTCCAATAATAATTATAAAATGTTTAAATTTAATCATGATTTATTTATTTGATTTTGCTACATCAGCTGTTTCGCCAACCTGTGTTGGCATCATAAGGAGTTAAATACAACTTAGTTGTAACACCTGATGATGCTAACATCTTATCTGATAATTATCTTCGACAAAGGGGCCATAGATAGTTTCATCTCCCACGATGCAGAACCAACCTGCTAATGTTTATGCCGGTAGGTAGAGCATTATCTTTGCTAAATCGTGTCACCTCGGAGGTCGACGTATTTAGTGATAGCGTAGTTGACCTGAGGGAGGCGCTGTCTCTGTCATTGTTATAATTGTGAGTTCATCATATTATTTCATTATGTGTTATTTATAATACTATTGTATCACAAACTTTTTGTTAATAATATTATGTAGCATTGGTGTATTGGAATGTAGTTCTGTGATGCTTTTGATATGTTTAAATAAATAAATAAAATTAAATGAAACATGGGTTGACGAAATGGTTGTCGTGAAAAATTGAAATAAATAAATTGTGATACGTAATAATAGTGTTTTAAATTAAAATATTTTATGATGTTGAAGAATCGTGATATTTCGGATAAAACAATATATTATATAAATAAGTTTTTAATAAAATATGTTTTTTTAAGAACTACTTCCACTATTTCAACAGTAATCGGTTTGAGAGGCTCGTTTGCATCAATAGATCGCTCTGTCGATTCCAGCAAGCCCGGCGAAATCGGTCACTGTCGAAATAAAGGCAAAAGTGAAAGTAGTTAAAAAAACATACATTTATTTGATGTTTTTTTTTAAATTAACTTCCATCATAAACCCATAAACGATTATATAAGGAAATTAAAAAAAATCTAATGTGATATATAATAAAATTCAAAATTGATTGAGAAAGCTCTTTTATTAGGAACCCATTCGTTATACTTCATAATATAAGATTTACGTACAAGTTCCAAATTTGAATTCAAATACGATACATAATTTAATATGCGACGGTTTTCATTGCTGTTCAAATTGCGTATTTTGAAATTCAAATGTAAGTGTCAAGAGCAGAAAATTTCAAATCGTTCACGAATCGAATGTATTGACTTTAAATAAATTGTTAAAGTATACATAATGTAATTTTTATTTATTTAAAGCGTCTTTAAAAGTAAACCGTCATAACGAATCACGTGAGAAAAGTTGTTAAATTATCATCATCATCTTCATCATTATTAAGGATAAAAAAAACATTATTAAATAACTAACCATCACGCCGTCTCCCCGAAGACAACGAGGAAAGTATATGAAACTTGTGTTCTGCCAGTAAGCACATATGGTCTTGAAACTGCCACTCTGACAAAGCACAATGCAGAGAGACTAAAAGTCATGCAGCGAGCCATGCTAGGCCAGTCCCTTAGAAATAGAGTCAGGAACGAAACAGTGAGGGATAAAACAAGAGTCACAGACATGATCCACCGGGTGACGACTTTAAAATAGAAATGCGGCAGGTATGTCGCTAGAGCTGCAGACGAAAGATGGACCAAAATACTGCTGAAATGGAGACCGAGAAACACGAAAAGAAGAGTAGAAAGACCTCAAATGAGGTGGAGGCAGTGGCGGTTCTCCCATAGAAGCCCAGAAACCCGGCTTGCGTAAGAAATTTAGAATCAATACCCCCAAATCTAAGTAATCATCATCATCATCATCCTAAGCTCGACAGCCCTGGGTGGGCCTTGGCTGAATCCAGGAGCTTCCTCCATTCCTGTCTGTTTGATGCCCCTATTCTCCAATTTCTCACTTGCAACACCGTAAGTTGCTAAGTAATCATGGCCCCGCATAAACTACCAACCCACGAAATCACCTTCCAACAATGTTCCCATCAGACGTAAGAGGAATAGCCACAAAAGCTGAACCTCTGTAAGCCAGAAGAGGTTTTGATTCAAAATTTCTTACGAAAGCCGGGCTTCTATGGGAGTACCGCCACTGGGTGGAGGGATGACCTGGAACGATACGCTGGGGTGCTATGGATGCAGACTGCGCAGGAGAGATTGACATGGAGGGACATGGAGGAGGCTTTCGTCCAAGAGTGGACGGCGATAAGCTGAAGAAGAAGAAGAAGAAAAAAACGCAATTTATTTATACAATTCTATTAGAGTTAAACGAAATATTAATGGGGACGTGTGAAGTTTTTTGTGTGCTTTCTAATTATTAAGGTTTGCAGAGGTTAGAATTAATTGCTTATTCTTCGGCCTTTAAGCTCCACCATTTTCCTAAATGAATTACGGTAACTTTCGCGTCATGAGGCTTAATTTATTAAAATGTTTTTATTAGCGCTTTCGTTTGAATGCCTGTGTGTGTTTAGGGAAATTAAATTTCGGACAAAGGCTTTTGCGAATTATAAATTTTGAAATGTTTCATCTCGTACAATGGAAAATTTAATTATATGGATATCTATTTTAAAAACTTTTATATATACTTGACTTCAATGAAACAATTACAATTTATACGTAAAGTTAAACGTTATTATTTAAAAGTTTATTAGAATCATCAAGGGATTCGAATTACTGGAATTGCCTTGGGTGGGTATATCCTGTTGGAAGTTATGTATCTTCAAAATGCCGTGAAACCCCACCTTGCATTATTCCGACTCTCTGGCGTCCTAGAGTGGTCCACGTGATCCCGCGAGTTCCCTGAAAGAAAATCCCTGAAGAAAGCAACAGGAAACTACTCCAGGATACTTTTTATGAAATTCGCCAACTAAAACCTCTTAGTAAGCCATTATTTCACTTAACACAGACATGTTTCGATTATAATATAGCCATAATCAATGAACACAATTTTAACAATTCGCACATCCTCTGAAAAACTGTTGTAACACAGGTGTTGTTTTCAATGAAAAAAATAAAAAATATTGCTGTCATCTAATATATTTTATAATCCACGAATAGATTGATGAATTTCACTTACAATAATAATAATATACGCTGATTATTGATTATCATTACAACAAAGCAGTTCATTTAAGGTAAAAAAAATATTAAAATGTGTTTTTCTCAGAACTGCTTTTTTGTGTTGTGACAGTTTTTCAGAGGAAGTGCGAATTGTTACAATTGTGTACATCAATAAAGGTTTTGATAACCGAAACATGTCTGTATTAAATGGAAGTGTTGCAATACTGAGTTAAATTATATTTATTGTATAGTTGTGTTTAATTAAGTATTGAAGTGCATTGTCAAATGCCGTTCTCTGGACCATGACAAGCGAAAAGACAATCAGAGAAAAAGTCGCTAGACGCAAATGTCTGTGGATCGGTCACACTTTGAGACGGAACTCAGCCTGTATCGCTCAAAGCGCACTAGACTGTTCCCCTTTGGGAGGAAAAAGAAAGCGATTCAGACCTAGAGTCACCTGGAGAACAGCCCTGCAGGGCGAGGTCAAAGCATATGAGCTCACTTGGAATGATCAAATCAAATCAAATCATATCAGTTTATTTTCTCAAAAGATATTACAAACAACAATTATGGTTTAAGGCATCGATTGAGAACAGGTAAAACATAAAAAAATATATAATACCAGGAACGCACGAGAGATGGTTCGACATTAGGAATATAAGGTACTCTTCAATGTCAAGAGTATTTGTCTTCTGAGCATACTTTAACGAATATGAAAGACGTCGATCTCTGAAGCGATGTGATGTTAGGCTTAAGGTGATAGAGTCGGGTAGAGAAGATTCCTTGGGGTCTTATGGACCACGGAGGTGTGACAGGACAAGAAAAATAATAATTAAGTTTTGAAATATCGTAAAAACAATCGAGAATCGTTTGTATGCAGTTTATTTAACTAAGCATCCAGCTTCTAATAGATTGTTCTTTCATTAATCTGAATAGAATTTGCAGGTAAGTAAATTAAGTCTGAACAGACATTTAATTTAAGAAAACGCAATAAACTCCGACGCTGTCTGATTACAAAGGCCGAAGAAGTGTTTCTGTGTTGCTTAATCTCTCTTCTTTGTTTAATTTCGAAGAGCAATTACGTAATACGAAGATCTGCTAAGCCCAAGAGCACAATGCGGGACTTGGGTATAATTATTTGATAAAGTGCGGAATCCTTTGTTTTGGGATAATTTACGAAATACTTCGACTTCAAATAAATTGATCCTAACAAAACAACGAACTATTCAACGTAAATACGCGCTTTCCATCAAGTATCCAAAAAGCATACATCAATAGTGAAAGGGTAGAGAGAGTTATGCAACAAAATTGTTTTTTTAAACAACCTAACCTAACCTTACAAAACACCGAACTGTTCAAAGTAAACACGCGCTTTACAACAAGTATCTAAAAAGCATAAATTTTAAAAGTGTAAGGGTACAGTGAGTTATCCATCAAAAATGATTTTTTAACCTAACCTTATAAAACAGCGAACTGTTTAATATAAATACGGGAAAATCAAGTATCAAAATGCATAAATTTCAAAAATGGAAGGGTAGAGTGAGTTATGCATCAAAAATGATTTTTAGCGTAACCTAACCTAATCTAACAAAACAGCGAACTGTTCAATATAAATACGGGCTTTACATCAAGTATCAAAATGCGTAAATTTCAAATATGGAAGGGTAGAGTGAGTTATGTGTTAAAATGATGTTTTTAATTTTTTTTTTTTGAAAGAATAATTTCATAATACTGTAAACCAATTTTTATTTATAATTGTAGAATGGACTTTCAAATTGTACCTACAGAGCTTTAAATATAAGTTTTTTTAATTGTTTTATAATTTAACGTTATACCAGTTAAGGCTTTTATACTTTCAATTAATACTTCTTAGAATTTGTTCTTTTTAATTATTCGGCGTTAAAATATTGAATATCAGTCAAGCGAGGAGTCGGAGAAATCGACGTGCATGCATGACACGACAAAACACACATATGTCAGGACAAAACAGTGTGGGGGTCCATTTTTTCTGGAGACGGCGTGATGGTTGGTTAGTTAGTTAGTTAGAGATAAATGATTCATAGAAAATTTATCTTTGTCAAATGGGAAACTTTATTTTTAGTTTCAAGAAATAATTACACGTATAAAGGCATATCTCACTTTCCACAGTCGACCTTGCTTTAATCTTTAAATACAAATACAATGGAAATACGCTTCTCCTTGGATAATTAATTTTTATACTCTAATCCGTTCAGATAATACAATGGAGAGGTCCAACCCCTAAACCCTTCCGATTGTTAGACATGCAAATAATATTACGTTAAGGTGAATTGTGAATTAATGAATAATGTCTCAGCTACGAGCGAGAAATTTCCATCTCTTTTGTAGACTCCATGTACAAGATGTGAATATTGTACCTGGATACAATTAATTACATCGGATGACGGAATACAAGTAGATTTATGACAAAATTTTGAATTGACGTGGGATGAAGTCTTGTCATAAAATACAAGAATGCTTGTGACAGAGATACAAGATGTACAAGAGAGGATTTGTGGCACTGTTCTAAGGTTGTTGGGCTTCATCGTCCGTACCGGAAGTGTTATTTTATTATATTTTTATACTTATTCCGTATTACAGAAATCTAATCATTTCGAAGAGGAAATTTCACTCTTGAGAAATTCTTATACGATATTATAATGTAGTTACTACAAATCATTAACGTTAACTGGAAATTTGTTCATAAAGATATTTTGAGTTTTAGTTCTTTCCTTAATCACTTCTCTCGCTTCCTCAAAATTCGTACATTGTGTCGTGCACGCACGTCGATTTCTCCGACTCCTAACGTGGCCGACATTCAATGTTTGATTAATTTGATCATGCCACATTTTCCTCGTGTTTTTCTATTTTTAGTTTCGTTTACATCGTTAGTATGTATTATACTTTCTTTACTACGAATGAAAACCTCAGTTTTCTAGAAGTTTTATTATATTTTATGGGAATGAAATGTTTCGCCCTTCTAAGGCATTATCAAATGTAGAAGAGCGAAACATGTCATTCCAATAAAATATAATGAAACTTCTAGAAAACTGACGTTTTCTTTCGTATTAATTATTTAATATGGAGTTTTACACCATTGTTCAAGAAACAATAAATACTTTCTTTACCATTATTTCTTCATTCATTCTTTCCATGTGTCCAAACCATCCGATGACCCTTTCATTATTTCGTTCATAACACTTTAATGTTTTTTGTTTTTTTTAATTTAATTTATTTTTTAAAAATCCAATTGGATTATATTGAAACATTTTTAGATCTTACTTTTAATTATATAATGTTTCAGATATATTTTATATTGAGTTGTAGTGAGACTCCTTGTGTCTTTTGGTTGTTCATTGTAAAGTTTCAGTGCGTTGTTTAATATCCTTGATTGTCCTGTCTTAGTTCGTGCATTCGGTAAGTGATATCTGTCACAGTTCAGTCCAGTGTCTGTGTATGTCTGAATTTTTAGTTAATTTGTAGCTGCTGTCTGTTGTCTCTTCCATGGTCAATTTGTTTTTTCAATTTCCATGGTCTCTTCCATTTGAGATGTATCATGCACAGATATTCCACAGATTTCTAGTTCATTTATTCTACTTTTGCTGTTCTTTTGCCAGTTCTACGCTTCACTTTTCATATATAAGGTATATTAACGAGATTTTATGTTTAATATGTATAAGTTAGGTATATATTGACATTTCCACGATAAATTGATTAGATTGATGAAATAAAAAGGTGTTTCGATGATCGATTTGAGATACTCGTATATACCCAACACCGAGATGTATCTCTGTGACATAAATCCATTTGATTGATTATCGTTTTCCGAAGAATTTCTATCGGGAACTCTTTTATAGAAAAACGGTGTAATAATTCATCCTAATATCTCTCAAGTTCGGTGACAACTTCGTTTTCAACAAATTTTACTGCCGTCAAACTTAAAATTATCCGTAAAATACATATAGAATATAATCGATTTTGATCAAATATGTAGCAACCTAAAAATAGATCACCTGGCTTGGATTGATAGCTGAAAGAACCAAATAAGACAGATGTTATTAATATTCAAAAATATTTATCCTTATATCTGTTAGAACAGATTACATTCTTGAGAATTTGGTTTGAATATTTATTTTGTACGTATAAAAACTAATAAAACGCAGATGAAGGGCTTCTGTGTCCGAAACATGTTTGTATTAAAACATGTTTTTAAAAGGAAAACAAAGTTATAAACATTGTTCATTAAAATATACTTTCCATATTGTTTATTTCTATTTTCCTTTTTTATACACTTCGTACATATATAAAACACTGATATTAAAAAAATAAAATTATAAAGACTTCTACAGTAAAGATACATATTTATAAAAAATATTATAAAATTGCACATAACTTTGAGCAATCTCGAAAATTTTGAAATTAAAAAAAGCTATTAAAAATAATAAAAATATTATAAATAATCAAATAAATTTAACGTCCAGTCCAATCTTTGATATTTTTCCTTTGTTGTTAGTAATTACCTAAACCCCAATAAGGACTTTAAATTATTATTTTAAATTTTAAATTAAATCATAATATTTGTTATAACAAAAGCTTATACGTTCCAAAATAAATCTTTATAACATCTGTGAGATCATGTAAACAACAACATTTTTTAAATATTTTTATAAATATGTATCTTTACTGAAGGACTGTTTGTCCGAAACATTTTAATATAATTTTATTTTTATAATATCAGTGTTGTACTCGTATATACAAAGTGTATAAAAAATATAAATAAATCATCATAACAACACAAAGTATGGCGTATATAGAAGAAATTTCCATATTGTGTTTAAAATAGTATTTATTTTGTATTGTTATGTTTTTCTCGAACTTTCTTGACATCTTTTTCCATTTTCGCTACTATTGTAGAACACAACTTTCATAACTATTATTCGACGATTTATTTATAACATTTGTTCTAACCATCATAATACATTTTTTTTTAATTTAATAAAGGACTCATTCATTTGCTATATTGTTTGGCATTCTATGATGAATCGTCTTTGCTGATTCTTCTGAGTAATATATTTTTTTACATTTATTTATCTTGCCAGTTCCAAGCTTCAATTTTTAATAGAATAGAAATTGATTTTGAATTTGTATATTTTTAATGGTTGATGATGAAATATAAAATTAAAAATAAAAATTGTGTGAATAATTAATGTTTTTAATTGAAATTTCTTGGTAGAAGTTCATTTTAAATAATGAAAACAAAAAATATTTAATAAAAAATTTCTTTATTATTATGTATCTAGAGTGTTTCCACTTGTGTTTATGTTCGACCGGTTTCGGCAGCTTGCTGACATTTTCTGGTACCTACATCAAAATTTATTAGGTTTTTATAATAAATGATAGTGGAGGGGGGGGGTAAACATTTTTTTTCCTGATTCTAAAATGAAATTCTCTTGAAAGGGGTTACTATATAATTAAAAAGCAATTACTAGGGTAGCTAATTCTTGGAATGATTTTATAAAATTTAGTTGAAATAATAATTGGAAGCACACTAAATACATAATAATAAAGACATTTTGCATAATTTTTTTCGTTATTTAAAAATTGTGTGAAAAATAAATACAAACTATTTTATATTCACAAAATCAATTTGAAGTTTTTTTTTTAACCAAGTCTTTGTTGTAGGTATATGGTTTAAAAACATTTATTTAGGTGTATTGATCTATCTATAAAAATAACGAATTTACATATTACACATTGATTTTACGCAAAATTATAAAAAAACATAACAAAGTGTATTCGCTTTTAGCATATTCGCCCACTAATAACCCACCATTACGCTGTTAATTAAAAAGAAATGACGATATAAAAAATATCAAACCTCCATTACCAGGAGAACATACTCAGTTAAGTGGTCTGCGCTGCTTACAGCCGCGGAAATTGTAGACTTGGGGGTTGAAGTTTCCCCACCTGACTAGGTATGTTATATTTGCCTCGTCTAGGCTGGGGAAATTTATGGTCGGAAAAGCGATCCGCTGTTACCGAGCGAGCCGGTTGGCTTATGCAATCCTGGTATGAACTTTCAAGAGACACGCCCTTGTGGAAAATTTACGACGGAACATACGAAAATGATTTTCAAGGCTTGCTTTTACATTTGAACATATTTATTGTTTCTTTAACCCTTACTTGGATTGAATAAAAAAATCTATCTTGATAGTACGTATGTTTCTTAAGACAGAGAATGCAGCTAAAGTTAACCGAAGATTGGTTTATTTATTGTTTATTGAACAACGATGTAAAACTCCGTATTAAATAATTAAATTTCTCTTCTTTCTACAAGTTTTTTTTATAATTTATAAGAATGACTGTTACGCCTTTCTTAGGCATTATAAAAAGTTACATATTCATAATTATCAAATATTTGATAATGCCTTAGAAAGGCGAAGCATGTCTTTATATACCATACATTATAATAAAACTTCTAATATATAGACATTTTCATTCGTATTAATTAAGAATAGTTAACTTATTAAAAAGCTAAGGCATTAACACTGTGGAAATTCATAGTAACACACTTAGAAAATTGAAAATAACTTCGTTTATTTTCCCCAAAATATTGAAAAACACGACGTGTTTCGGAGGACACCTCCATCTTCAGGTGTAAATATATAATAAAAACTAAACAATGAAAGACTAATATAAAAAAACGCATTTACAATTCAATACAATAATTTAAATTTAAAAATTAACCTGGGTTAATTGTTATAAGTACTAATAAATAATATTAAACAATAATAATACATAATGATAATAATCAAAATATACAATTGTAATTAAGATTAGTTAGAATATAGTTTCGTAAATATTAATCAGTAACGAATCAATAATTGAGCGCTAGAAAATAATAAAAAAGTTTTTGATCCTAATTAGTGTTAAACGTGAAGGCCAACAACAGTGCAAAGGTGCAAAGTGATTCAATAATATGAACAATAAAGATACCACCCGTGGTACATGTAATATATCTATTAATAATAATATATCTAATAATAAAATAGAACGCTTCTTCTTTGTTTTATGTTTAAACCACATAGCAAATTTGTAATATTTATTCAGAAATTATTTTAACGAGATTTCATTATATCCATAATTAGCAAAACTCGTTCAAACCATACTGCTGTAATGATTTTTCTACGCTTTGAGTTCTTTAAACTTTTCTCATTACTTTCCACTTATTACACAAAGATTTCTAATAATTATTAAATACGACACAGAGTTCCAAGTTGAGATAATTGTTAAAACAACTTTCGATCCATCAAAGATAAAATCGAATTGCAAAAAAACTTAAACGATTTCTTTTTTCATTATAATTTAATTCGATATTTGGCACTTAAATTACTTAGACCCAAAAGGATTTTTTAAGTGTTAACTATGTCAAAATGTATATTCTGAAATTAGAATTCAAGAAATAACTTGAGGTTCGTAATCACATTGCATAATTACAAAGCATTTTGTGACTGCGAATGTTAATAAAAGCATGAACCAAATCAAATTAAGGGCTCTTTGAAAATACAGACACTAAAATCTGACTAAAACAAAAATATAATTAATAGATTTGTGTTTAAACATCATAATTTTATTTGTCCTTAAAAAAATCGGTGGTTTAAAGAGGATGTGTTGTATATTATATATATATTAAAACGTTTTGATTAATAAATTGTTTAATTAACAAATTTTATATTTACTATACCCAAATTAAAAAAAAAGAAGTTTAATTAAAAAAATCTTTGTTTTATGTACCACAATGGTGTTTTTATTTTCACGACAGCTGTTTTGTCAACCTATGTTGACATCATCAGGTGTAATAATAATAAATCAAATGTAAAATTTTCGTTAATTGTCAATTATATCAAAGAAATTATTTGAATTAACATAGGAACAAATACACATTAAGGTTCGAAAAATCACAAAAAATTGCCATTTGATATATTATTGTAACACCTGATGATGTCAATATAGGTGTACGAAACAGATTTTGCGAAAAATAAAAAATACAATTGTGATACAAAAAAAAAGTTTTTTAATTTAACAATTTATAATGTGAAAGTATCTTAGTGTTTCGGCCAAAACAATGTATTATTTAAAATAATAGTTACTATTGAACTTACTGGCCATCTCGCCGTATCCCGCAAGGGGTAGACGGAAATACTGGACCGACACACTATTATTTTCTGACACACTTCTCTCGCTTCTTCAACAATCACACATCGTGTGATGCGCAAATCATATATTGAACGCGATAAATCAAATATTGAATGTCAGACAAGTGAGGAGTCGGAGAAATCGACGAACATGCACGACACGATGTATGAATGTTGAGATAACGATAAGAAGTATGCCAGAAAAGAAAAGTGTGGCAGTCCATTCTTCCTGCTTACCCCTTCGGGGAGAAGGCATGGTGGTTAGAAAGTTAGTCTTGAATCTACGAATATAATAAAAAAAATACATTTAAAAATGGACTTTTTTTCTTTTTATTACGTCACATCTTTTTTTTATTACGTCGCATAGGAAAGCTTAGTAATTAAAACGAGCTAACGAAAGTACCAGGAGATCATATAACATGGAGATGTGCTGTTAACGTGAAATGAGGACGCTCTAGAAAGAACACGTTCGCAAACACTCCACTGGAAGCCCGTGAACGATGAAATGCGAAATGAAAATTCCTCTAAATTTTCTACACTACGCCCGGCCCTACACATGCATAGAATATACCTGTGAAACTATATCTCTACTTCATTATGCGCTCCTGGTACATATTTTTACTTTGTATTTTTATTACAAGGTTTTGAACGATTATGTAAAACTCCTTTTTGATGATGCGGTTTTCATTTGATAAAACTCTATTATAAAATGTATAATTAAAACGCGATGCATTTTATAGTTTTACGTTGATTTTATTATATATAAAAATATATAAACAAATTTGTTTCTGTTGCTTATATATTTAAAACTAACTAACTAACCATCACGCCGTCTCCCAGAAAGGGTAGGCAGAAAGAATGAACTGTCACAATTTAACGATGCGGCACTCCATCCTTCTTTTTTCTACACCTTCATCATCGGGAGAACGATGAGTTTATATCGTTACATTATAGTTTATATTTTGTTATCGACTTTTTCATTTATATAACGTTTGAATGTAGATTTTTATACCGTTATTACAACATCAAAAACCATCACGCCGTTTTCCCGAAAGGGTAGGCAAAGAAAATGGACTGTTACTGATCTCGATCCTGACACACGATCCATACACGAACGAGTTTTCCGACTTCTAACATGGCCGACCTTTAAGAAGTTTGGATTAATTTGGTCATGCCTAGTTTTCTCGGTCTACGACGGCTTCGTACTCCATTAACATCATTAACGTATACTTTTTTAAGCCTTCTGTCTTTATCCATGCGTTCCATATGTCCAAACCTCGCAGTGATCCTTTCAAAATTTTGGTCATAATACTTTCTTCCGCTCTACTTTCCTTTCTTAAATCAGCATTTGAAATTCTGTCGTTCATCGTTTTACCGCACAAACGTCTAAGGGATCTCATTTCTACTGCATTAATTCTGCTCTCATCCTTCTTCTAACAATTCCATGCTTCACTTCCATACATCAGGATTGATACTAAACTCCACTGTGAACCGTTAATTACAAACTATAAATGGTTTGCAGTTTGTTTCACGATAGTATGTTATATTTTGTTTCAAAATCATTTGTTGATTATTCTACCATACATAATTGTATTCCACCTGCTTTGCACCTAGAATTTCTAAGAAAGGGACCCAGAAACTGAATAATGACTTCAGCATAGCTATTCTGAATGCAAATTGTGGTACAAAATATTCCTTATTAAAGCCGGGAACTATGCACAAAGCTCTCAGTGGAAAAATTCAACCCCAAAGTTCCACAAAGCTTTCATTACTTAAAGCTAAAGTCGGAGTTGGCTAAAGCAGTCAGCCTTTAAAATATCAAAGAGCCACCTTTGAAACAAAACTAAAGCGGTTTCAGTTTGAAGCCACAGTGAAGGGAAAAAGAAAAGTTTTGAAAAATTGGATGAAGCCATGGGAAAACTGTAAATGCTGAAAATTTCTGATGAACTTTGAATTATCGATGAGTTTAAACAGAATTGATTTCATTTCAACTACGTGTTTGGTTGATTTCTTTTGTTCTATTTGTATTGTTTTATAAAGATAGAAAAATAATAGAAAACAAAATCTACTTAGTAAAACTAACTAACTAACTAACCATCTCCCCGTCTCTCCGAAGGGGTAGGCAGAAATAATGGAATGTTACACTTTAACCGATGCGGCACGGCGAGGATGGATCCTTCTCTTTTCGCCCGGGAGACACGATGTGATAGGTTGCGAACCTCATCGCCACCAATAGGCATCTCCCGCGCACATAACAAATCATATAAAATACAATGATATAAAATAAAAAAGCATTCTTTTTTATATATTTTTTTTATGGTTCACATGTCAGCTAGAAGATCCGAACTTTTGTGTTTATTCAATCCACGTATACACCTTTTTTTTAAATCTGTGTTTAGGCAATTAAAGTAAATAACTTCAAAATGTTTTTTTCAGACTAGTCTGGCGAAACCGGTCACTGTCGAAATAAAGACAAAAGTGGAAGTAGTTAAAAAACATCGTTTTATTTAATTATTACTTAATACATCAACTGTTAAATTTTCGTGATTTTTAGAACCTTTATAATGTCAACATAAGTTGACTAAGGAGCTGTCGCGAAAAATAAATTAAAATTTGAAACATAAAAACAGAGTATTATAATTTAACAGTTGTGCTTTAAAAGTAGTTATTGGAAACAAGAATTTATCAATGAAAGCCAAAATGGCCGTTCACAATGGAGTTCTGGTTCCAACCCTTATGTATGGAAGCGAAGCATGGAACTGGCAGAAGAAAGATGAGAGCAGAATAAATGCGGTAGAGATGAGGTCCCTAAGACGTATGTGTGGTAGAACGATGTACGACAGAATCTCAAATGCTGATATTAGGAAGGAATGTAGAGAACGAGAGAAGGTATTATGAATAAAATTATGAAAGGATCGCTGCGTTGGTTCGGACATATGGAGCGCATGGGTGAATAAAGAATGGTTAAAAAAGTATACGTTAACAATGTAAATGGAGTAAGGAGTCGAGGTAGACCGAGTAAAACATGGCATGACCAAATTAATCAAATATTAAAAGTTGGTCATGTCAGAAGCCGGAAGAATCGACGTGCGTGTATGACTCGATGTATGAATGTGGAGGAATCTAGAGAGGTGCACCAGGATAGAGTAGTGTGGCGGTCCATTCTCTCTGCCCACCACTGCGGGTAAACGACGTGATGGTTTGTTGTCATAAAAATAGTTTTGTATAATATAAAAACAGCGAACTGTAAATTAAATTTCGTATAGAGTAAATCATCTGTGAGAAGATAATTGTTTTAATTGAATCTTCAGTCGATTATTGCGGCTTACGTACACGATTAAATTTTAATCCCACGTTATGTGCTATGGATCATATACGTTATATCTAGCCTTCATTAAATTTCGTAGTTTATTATGTTGGTACACAGATTGCCGGGTGTTTCGTAATAACGTAATATTACAGGGTGTTCTCGATGCCGCAAACTCACGAGGAACATCCGCGTCAGTACATAAACATTAGTTCACGTAGTTGCGAAATATGTAATGATGAAAGTTACACAACACAAAATACGAGATTTGATCCTAATATACAAGCATATCTTTAAGCTTTTGACGCTTTCAAAATAAGCTTTAAGTTGATTGCAAAACTTTTACATTAAAATTTAGGTTTTTAGAATTGCAGATACAATTAACTAACTAACTAACTTACCATCACGTCGTCTCTCCGAAGAGGTTGGCTGAAATAATGGACAGCCACACTTTTCTTTCATGACATACTCGTATTTATCTCGCTTCACACGCGCGTCGATTTCTCTGACTCCTCACATGGCCGACATTCAATATTTGATTTATTTGATCTTGCCACATTTTCCTCGTTCTTCTTATATTTTTAGTTCCATTTACATCGTTAACATATATATTTTTTTACCATTCTTTCTTCATTCATTCTTTCCATGTGTTCGAACCATCTTAATGATCCTTTCATTATTTTGTTCATCATTCGCACCGCATTCACATCTAATATTTTCATTCGACACTCTATCATACACGGAGTATCCACATATTCGTCTAATAGATCTCATTTCTACTGCATTTATTCTACTTTCATCCTTATTTTGCCAGTTCCATCCTTCGTCAACATACATAAGGGTCGGTACAAGAACACCATTATGCACTGCCATTTTAACTTTTTTGGATAGGTTTTTGTTTGCGATAACAACTTTAAGTACAGTATATACTTTGTTGCCTGCCCCAAACCTTCTTCTGTAAACATACTACCCAAATACACGAACTCATCTACTTGCTCCAAATTTTCACCATTCACGTTAATGTTGCAGACTGTCATGATTTCTTCTTTTCAAAAATCATTACAGACTTATTCACATTCATCATCCGATCATTTCGCATGCATACATCATACATACTATTCACCAGGACTTGTAGTTCATGCTCGTTGTCTGCAAGTAGGACAGCGTCATCCGCATACAAGAGACAGCTTACTGACACTCTGCTCATTTTGACACCCTTTCAGCTCTTTCATATTAAATTATTAAATCTTCTTCTTAGCCCTGTCAGCCCCGACGTTGGCGATCACTCTGGTAAACTCTTCCCTATCTTGCGCTGTTCGGAATAGCTCCTCCACAGTTCCGATTCCACAGCCAAGAGATCTGCCTTCTCCCTGCCCCCCTGCGGCCCTCTATTTTTCCCTTCAAAATTAGATGCAGCAGGCGATATTTTTCTCCTCGTAGAACGTGACCCAGATATGAAATCTTGCGGACTTTGATCAATGTCATCAGCTTTCTATTTACTCCTGCACGATTCAGGACTTCTGTGTTCGTCACTCTGTCTGTCCATGGGATCCTGAACATTCTTCGGTGAAGCCACATTTCAAATGCCTCTAACTAAATCGGTTTATATTTTTAATGTGTACTCGACTACAAGTAAAATAAAATGTAATGTTGAAATGTACGTATATCCACAATAATACCCAAGCACAATGTGTTTAGCTCGGATCAATGAACTGGGAAAATATTTTTTGTATTCAGTCGTCGTTAGAAATTTAAATAATGCGGGAGTTTAATGTTTTCCATCAATGTGAGCCTGAAAGCCTGCGGAACGTGTATTATAACCAAGCTCTTTCAGGCTTTTAGAAATGAAAAACATTTTAAGTACTCGAACAAAAGAAAATTTATTTAGCTTGTTCACTGATTTTCATACAACATAGTACGTTGAACAGCTTACAAATTTGAAAAAATGAACGATTCATATACAAAAATTATGGGTGTGAGATATTTTTTCGTATGTATTATATCTATGTACATAAAAAATAAAAAATAAAAAAATAAAAAAACTGCTGTTAAAAAAATTATGAAAGTTGGATAACTTTTTTACCCTTAGACCACTAAGCTTACGTTACTCAATGCCCTGTATAAAATGATCCAGACAATGTATAAGACTGTAAAGATACCAGAGGACTTCGAGAAATGCCTAATTGTCACACTACAAAAGAAGGCAGGTACGACGAAATGCGAGCAACACAGATATCAGAACATTATATAATCAGAATTAATTTTGCAATGAAAGATTTTTACCGCGTTTCCCGTGGGGGCAAAAATGGAAGGATGGAGTGTCGCATCGGTTAAAGTGTGGCAAATGTGGCTTCTAGTCCCAAAAGATGGCAGCAAGCTGTCGAAACCAGTCGACGTTAAACACGAGTGAAAGCTCACTAAATATGTAATAATATAGAAATTTTGTCATTCATTCATTTCTCGGCGCTACATCAACGGTCCTTCACTGACTTCTGTCTCCGGCCATCTCTCTCCATTCCCCAGCTCTTTCCATTTTCTCCCAATCTTGTTTCACGCAATCCGCCCATCTTTTCCTCGGTCTGCCTATTGGTCTCTTTTTTTTTTAATTTGTGGTGTTCTATCCTCTGGCATTCTTTCCACATGGCCCGCCCACCGTAGGCGTTGAGACTTACAGAATCTCACTACTGTTTTCTGGTTAATTAGTTTTTCAAGTTCAAATATATAGAATTTTGTATTAATATTTATTTTATTTTAATTATTTATTAGCTATATATAAAATTTGCTTATTCTGAATAATTTTTTTATTTATAAAAGCTTTGGGAAAAAATGTATTATATAATTTATGACGTAGATAAATTTCAGAGCAGAAAACCTTTCACAAACAGGCGCTGCGAGTAATTATTGGAACTAATTATCGTTTCAACAGAAAACAATAGATGTCACCTAGTTTCATTTAAAGTGTCATTCACAGCCCTTTAATGGATCTGAGGATATTGCGGCTCGGTTCGTTAACACAACGGGGGTACAATATCTGCAAAATTTAATATCATAACTAAAAAGGTTATGTACAGATGACCTAAGAATATCAAGAGATATAATATATAGCATGATTTAAAAGCCATTAATATATGCTGCCTTGTCTACTTTAAATCGATTTATTCCCCGCTAATGTAAACTTTGAAGTATATTTTCTTGTAATTCTTTATTTCATACTTACTTACTTATTACGTATGGAAGCGAAGCATGGACTGGCAAAATAAGGATGAAAGTAGAATAAAAACAGTAGAAATGAGATCTCTTAGACGAATGTATTGATACTCTGTGTATGACAAAGTGTCGAATGAAAATATAAGAAGGGAATGCGGTGCGAATGATGGTGTTATGAACAAATTAATGAAAGGATCATTAAGATAGTTAGGACATATGGAAAGAATGGTAAAAAATATATATATTAACGATGTAAATGGAACCAGAAATAGAGGAAGACCGAGGAAAACGTGGCACGATCAAATAAATCAAATATTGAATGTCGGCCATGTGAGGAATCAGAGAAATCGACGTGCGTGTATTACACGATGTATGAATGTTGAGGAAGCGCGAGAAATATGTCAGGAAAGAAAAGTGTGGCAGTCCATTCTTTCCGCCTACCTTTTCGGAGAGACGGCGTGATGGTTAGTTAGCTAGTTTACTTACTTATTCATCAACTGTCTGTCGTCAACTGCTGAACGTAGACCTCTCCAAAAGCACTTCACTTCCCTCTATCCATCGCCGCTTTCATCCATCCAGGTCCTGCAATCCTTAGGAATATGGGAATGTAGAGTGTAGCGTACAACAAGAATATGTACGAAATTAAAATGTTCTATATAAATATAAGTAGATTCGGCTTGTAGCAAATTTGCTACACCATGAAACGATGGGTTAATGAAATATCTCCTAAAGGACCAACGGGAGCAATTTTGCAATGTAACTTTTACTAATGAAATACAAAGGAAAGTAACTTTATGCGAGCGCGATATTATGACTGCAAGGTAAACGGAAAATTCCAACGGAAGTTATAAAGTTCCGTTAATTCAATCTAGACTCAGCTTTTATACTCCTCGCTTGTTTGCTTGTGAAACGGAATTTTTCAATTGGTTTCAGTTAGCTTGTAGGCAGTGTCTAGACAGTATGAATGGTACATATTCCGGTGTAAATACAGGGAATGTTTTCAATTATAGGAATGGCTCAGTTTATAATTTCTACCATAAACTATATTGTATGGCAGGCGTATGCATAACTGGACTCATACTGGACTTCAATAAACCATTTGATACTGTGCATCTAAACACACTACTTGACAAACTGACATTTGCTGGGATGAGGAGAAAGGCTTACAACACGTTCAAATACTATCAAAGAAGACATTACACAGTAGTGACAGGAACGAGACGTAACGAAACAATTGCATACTTTGGTGTGCCGCAAGGATTCATCCTAGGACCAGTGCAATATATACTTTACATTAATGACACAATAAGATACAACATTACAGGGAAAATAAATATGCATGCCGATGACCTTGCTATATTCTACAAAAACAACAGTGACAATGAGACATGTAAACAAATTAACATAGATATAAAGACACTTACCAACTAGACAAGCAACAACTGTCTGACATCTTATGCTATCTTATTCAAAGAAGACAATACACCGTAGTGACAGGAATAAGAAGTAACGAAACAATAACTACCAGGGGTGTGAGTTGAAGTTTTCCGGTTTTTTCAATAAAGAAAACGCTTAATTCTCAAGGGAACCTCAAATTTTTTTTATTCAAAGTATTGACCATCGGATTCTATACATTTTGTTCATCTTTGAGGCAAATCATGGATACCATTCCAAAAAAAAAATGTTCTCTTTCGAGGCCATTCGACGAGCCATTTTTCGACTTTTTCAAAATTGGCGAAGCGCTGCTCTGCTAGTGAGTATCCCATCGATGCGAAAAGTTGATAGTCGGACTGGGCAAGGTCTGGAGAGTACGGCGGGTGCGATAATATTTCCCAATTCAATGCTTTGAGAGCATTTCACAAATGCAGCATTTCACAAATGGTTTTTAGATTTTCGATTTGTCTCTCGTTTATTTGGTGTGGTACCCATTTTCCATACTTTTGGATCTTTCCCATGGCTTTTAAACGTTGGCAAATTACTCCTCGGGTCACATTAAGTGTTTGAGCCAATTGTTGTTGCGATTGGGTTGGGTCTTCATCCAATAACGCCTGCAATTCCTCGTCTTCGAACTTTTTCGTTGCACCAGGATGTTCATTGTCTGTTAAATCGAAATCTCCACTTTTAAATTGACGAAACCATGACTCACATGTTCTAATCACTGGAGCATGTTCACCATAAGTTTCTACTAGCAACCGATGAGCTTCAACTGCTTTTTTCTTTTGATGAAATAAGAAAAGCAACGAATGCCGCAAATGCGATTTACTTGGAACGAAACTCGACATATTCACTGAGGTAAACAACTATGACACTATTATTTTGGCAGAATGTAACTTATGTATTTTTGAAGGTTAATGTCCATTGAAAAATATGACATAGATTCCAAATCATAGAAATGTATACATATCTCTATGATTAAAACCGGCAAACTTCAACTAACACCCGTATGTAAATTTGGTGTGCCACAAGGATCCATCTTAGGACCACTCCATTATATACTTTACCTTAATTTCATAATAAGATACAACATTACAAGGAAAAAAAATATTTATGCAGACGATCTTGCTATATTCTACAAAAACGACACTGACAATGAGATCTGTAAACAAATTAACATAGATATAGAGACACTAACCAACTAGACAAGCAACAACTACCTGACCAAACACAAAAAAAATGTAACATCATACATATTTTGCTTCATCAATCATCATCAATGAACTCGACTGTGTAAAGTACCTCGGACTAACAATGGATAAACAACAAAAATGGACAAAACACATAGACAACCTAAAATAAAAATAAGCATCACTATACTCCCTCTTCTACAAAATAAAAAATTACATACCAAGAAAGAAAAGGTTATAATGTACGAAACATATTTTAAAAGCCGACTGACATATATGATTCCCTTCTGGAGGACAGAAAACATAAATACTTCTTTAACAGAAACGTTTTATCAAACATTTTATGTCACACGTAAATATTTAATATTTTATCTTTCAAAATAGTTATTGGAAACAAGAATTTATCAATGAAAGCGAAAACGGCCGTTCACAATGGAGTTCTGGTCCCAACCTTAATGTATGGAAGCGAAGCATGGAACTGGCAAAAGAAGGATGAGAGTAGAATAAATGCGGTAGAGATGAGGTCCCTAAGACGTATGTGTGGTAGAACGATATACGACAGAATCTCAAATGCTGATATAAGAAAGGAATGTAGAGCGGAAGAAGGTATTATGAACAAAATTATGAAAGGATCGCTGCGTTGGTTCGGACATATGGAACGCATAGATGGAGAAAGAATGGTTAAGAAAGTATACGTTAATGATGTAAATGGGGTACGAAGTCGAGGCAGACCGAGGAAAACATGGCATGACCAAATTAATCAAATTTTAAAGGTTGGTCATGTTAGAAGTCGGAGGAATCGACGTGCGTGTATGACTCGTTGTATGAATGTGGAGGAAGCTTGAGAGGTTTGCCAGGATAGAGTAGTGTGGCGGTCCATTCTCTCTGCCTACCCCTGCGGGGAAACGACGTGATGGTTTTGTTGTTTGTTGTTATCTTTCAAGTTTTTTTTATCTGGTTGTTCTTCATAATTGTTTTGATTGTTTGTTCAAATAATGAATAAATCAAGTTTGATTGAACCATGTTAACAAAATTCTTTGTATTTTCCAGGTTTCCTATCATGGGATTCCATCGACTGTCACGTGGACCTGGAGAAGGAACTCCAGGCCCTGACAACTCACGCTCCGGAAGGAGAAGAAGCAAGACATGGTGAGTTATGATTTTAATATATATTTCTCAATGTTACGTTCGGTTCCAGGAAGAGTAATCGTTCAAGGTAAAATAACATTTGATAATACCTTAACAAGGCGAAACATGTTATTTCTTTCACTATCATGATTTTGTTATAAAACTTTCTTCCGCCCTATATTCCTTCTTTATATCGGCATTTGAAACTCTGTCGTACATTATTTAACACTCATACGTCTAAGGGATCTCACCTTTACCGCATTTTTTTTTTTTTTTTTAATTATAAAAATCAATGATGTTAGAATTTATTTTACAATCTTCAATGTGAGCAAAAAATAGCTCATTATTATGAAGAACGAATCTGGTCGTGTCCAGCCTTGAACCCATGTCCCCTGGATCAGGAGTCAAGCGTTCTATCCCCTAGACCACCACCCGGTTCTACTCTCATTCTTCTGAAGAAGAATCGACGTGCGTGTATGATACGCTGTATGAATATAGAGGAATCTAGAGAAGTGTGTCAGGATTAAGTAGTGTAGCGGTCCATTCTCTCTGCCTACCCTTTTGAGGAAACGGCGTGATGGTTTGTTGTTGCTGTCAATATAATATATAGAAAATACGTAGTGCCACCTCAAATATCTATAATAACTTACCATCGTGCCTTTTCCCCGGAAGGGTAGACAGATAGGTTGGACCCTCACACTGCTCTATCCTAATATATCTCTCGAACTTCCTTGTATTATTCCAATATTTATACATCGTAACATGCATGATCGCCATTTTTCTGACTTCAAATTTGGCGCCTTTTGATAATTTACTTGGTCGTGTCAAGTTTTCCCGTTATGAAATCTATTATCCTTAAAATGAAATCTAAACTCACACTCTCAAACTTACAAAAACACATCCTTGTTTTTATACATACAGTTACGATAATTATCTTATAATAATGATAAAATTATAAAACACGGGAAAACGCATTTTTTATTATTCCGTATAATTCATAAGTAAATAAAATAATATTCTGTGTACTCAGAATATGGCAAAAGTTATTTAAAACATTCATTTTAATTGGAATATCCTTTTACCTCACCCCCTTAAAACAACTCGGGTTTACGTTTTAATTTCAAACTCAGTACGTGCGTGTTTTTTGCCTCTGTACATTTTCCGCTTCATAAAAACTCGCATTGTAAACATTAGCTTATTTGGGAAAAACACATTCTTCAACTGACGGACCTCTCTCCGGGTCGAAATTATTCTGACGTTGATTCATAGCCGTTATAATTAATCATGTATTCGCAGAGAAAATATGAAAATTCCGACATCAAAATCCGAAAACTTCCCCGTTCAAAACATGCCCAATTTGATCTACGGTAAAAATAAGCCATAAAATATCAGACTGCGATACGGGAAATTGGATTTGAAAAAATTATTCCTGCTGGTCGGATGGTAAATAAGAAACGGGTCAAGTACACATGAATTTATAACATAATATTTATTTTCTAAGTGAAAAACATACGGGAAATTTTCTTCATGTTAAGTCGAATGGAGTATTATCAAATAAAGTTTTTACGTCGTATTTTTATTGGTTTGATTAACTTTATTTGATTGTGTTTTTTATTTGATTTATTTAAGGGTACAAACAGCAATAGTTGCGTGAAAACTAACTAAACTAACTAACTAACCATCACGCCGTCTCCCCGAAGGGGTAGGCAGAAAGAATGGACTGCCACACCTTTCTTTCCTGACATATTTCTCTCGCTTCCTCAACATTCATACATCGTGTCATGCACGCGCGTCGATTTCTCTGACTCCTCACATGGCCGACATTCAATATTTGATTTATTTGATCGTGCCACGTTTTCCTCGGTCTTCCTCTATTTCTGGTTCCATTTACATCATTATAATTTTTTTACCATTCTTTCTTCATTCATTCTTTCCATATGTCCAAACCATCTTAATGATCCTTTCATTATTTTGTTCATGACACCATCATTCGCACCGCATTCACTTCTTATATTTTCATTCGACACTCTATCATACACAGAATATCCACACATTCGTCTAAGAGATCTAGTTGCGTGAATAATCTTCTTATTTATTGTTTCTTGAGCAATAATGTAATATATGTCTTTTTCTTGTTTATATACTTTGTATACACAACACTAACTTTAAAAAATAATTACAAATCAGACATTTACAAAACTAACTAACTAACTAACCATCACGCCCCGAAGGGGTAGGCACATTTCAAATGCTTCCAGTCTGTTCACTGAGTTGACTTTCAAGGTCCACGTTTCACATCCATACAAAAAAACAGACCACACATAGCATTTGATCATTCTCTGGCAGAGTTTCAAGTTTAAGTTATCATTGCAGAAGACTGATTTCATTTAATTAAACGTAGCTCTTGCTGCCTCAATTCTGCATTTTATATTTACATCTGTGTTAGACAGAGATTGCGTTAGTATGCTGCCTAGGTATTTAATACTTAATTTATAATATTATATAGCTAGAATGGCAGTGCACAATGGTGTTCTTCTACCAACCCTTATGTATGGAAGCGAAGCATGAAACTAGTAAAAGAAGGATGAAAGTAGAATAAATGCAGTAGAAATGAGATCTCTTGGACGAATGTGTGGATACTCTGTGTATGATAGAGTGTCGAATGAAAATGTAAGAAGTGAATGCGGTGCGAATGATGGTGTCATGGCAAAATAATGAAAGGATCATTAAAATGGTTTGGTCATATGGAAAGAATGAATGAAGAAAGAATGGTAGAAAAATTATAAATCAATGATAAATAGAGGAAGGCCGAGTAAAACGTGGCACGATCAAATAAATCAAATATTGAATGTCGGCCATGTGAGGAGTCAGAGAAATCGACGCGCGTGCATGACACGATGTATGAATGTTGAGGAAGCGAAAGAAATATGTCAGGAAAGAAAAGTATGGCAGTCCATTTTTTCTGCCTACCCCTTCGGGGAGACGGCGTGATGGTTAGTTAGTTAGTTAGTTATAATATTAAATACTTGATGTAAAATTTCGCACCTTGTATATAGAAATAAATCTATAAATGTTTCAAGTGCCCATTTAAGAAGTAAGAACAATATCGTTAAACGCTTTAAAATCGAACATGAACTCGCGCAAACAATGAAATAAAATTCTATGCCGCTTACCATCAAAGCTCCTGCAATAATTTTCCTTTCGGATATCAGATAGCTCAGAACGAATGAATTGGATTACTCTCCCACAATGCCGCCAGGGTATGTGGTAATCTCCAATCTTTGGCAACAATACCGATTTGTGCGCCTCCGACCGCATTAAGCCGAGCAGACGAAAAAGGGAATAACGAATGCATTGAACGGGCGTCGGCGTCGGTTTTCCGATTGCATTTCCGTGGGGGTGTTTTTTGCGCTGGAATTGCGCTATTCCGCCGGGGAAAGCCTCGTTGAAATGCGAATTCATTACTTTGAAATGTTTCGAACTTGATAAATATCTTATATATTAAAAAATTGGTAAGAAAATCATCTTAATTGATATCTTATATATTAAATAATTGATAAGAAAATAATCTTAATTGATCTAACATGTCACATATTAAATGTTATTTTAAATAAATACGAATGAAAACGTCTGTTTTTTAGAAGTTTAATTATTGTATATTTTATGGGAATGACGTGTTTAAATGACATTTGATAACTTTTTAACAAGGCAAATCATGTCATTGCTATTAAATATAATAAAACTTTTAGAATACAGGCGTATTAATTTGTATTGTATCAATTAGTTTATATGGAGTTTTACACCATTATATAAATATGGTCTGTGAAATTGCATCTTGCTTTTGGTTATTCTGTTTTATATAAAAATGAGTCGTTTAAATGTTGTTCGTTTGTTATGTCTCATTTGTGTAACATAAAAATAAATAAATAAAAATATTTATAAATAGTCCATTGATTTGGCCGAAACACTATGATACTTCAAGATTTTTAACTGCTAAAATATAAACTGTTGTCAAAACTCTCCGCATAAAAGGAAAAAAATATTGTAACACCTGATGATGCCAACACCGGTTGGCGAAACATCTGTCGCCTTAATAAAAAATAATAAAAAAGTTGTGATCCCATAACATCGTTCAAATTTTAAAACTAACTAACTAACCATCACGCCGTCTCCCCGAAGGGGTAGGTAGAAAGAATTAACTGCCACACTTTTCTTTCCTGACATATTTCTCTCGCTTCCTCAACATTCATTCATCGTGTCATGCACGCGCGTCGATTTCTCTGACTCCTCACATGGCTGACATTCAATATTTGATTTATTTGATCGTGCCACGTTTTCCTCGGTCTTTCTCTAATCTGGTTCCATTTACATCGTTAACATTTATATTTTTTACCATTATTTCTTCATTTATTCTTTCCATATGTCCAAACCATCTTAATGATCCTTTCATTATTTTGTTCATAACACCATCATTCGCACCGTATTCACTTCTTATATTTTCATTCGTCACTCTATCATACACACAGTATACACACATTCGTCTAAGAGATCTCATTTCTACTGCATTTATTATACTATCATCTTTCTTTTGCCAGTTCCATGCTTTGCTTCCATACATAAGGGTTAGTAGAAGTTTTCAACAGTTAATACATTATTTTTCATTTATTAATATGGAAATTTGGTGTTCTTATGTTAAATACTTTCGCACTTAATCAAAAAAGCTGGATTCAACAATTGATATAGGTCATGCGACCCGTTCTTTCGCATAAAGCTTTCATTCGCTAAGCTCTATTCACAGTGCTATTGGATTAGTTGTGGAGGGCTGTGTTATAATAGCCCCGCACCGCCTGCCCGAGACAGGGTGGTTATTAATGGAAAAAATTAAATCCTCTTTTGTTGGCTGTTCTCCTAGTAGCGCATACAATTGTTTCAGGTTAAATAAGGGTTTAATATTTTCAGAATATTATAAAATAAAAAAAATAGGTGAATTGTACAGCATGAGATGCATTTTTTTTTATTTCTTCTTCTTCTTCCTTCCTATGTGGTCTATACTCCATAGGGTTGCTCCTCCTGCGAGGTGGATTCGGTGGGCTTTAAGTGCACCATTCACTTTGTTGCCTGCCCCAACCCTTCTTTCAATATCCCTCTCCGCTATATTGAAGTTGTTATTTTAAATACCAAAGATGCATTTTCTATGCAATTGTTTGCTCGTAGCACTTGATTTCTTACGGTGAACGAAGAAATTAACAAATACGCAAAAAACGATCCTCTAATCTAGTAATGGTCGGTGCATTCCGAGCAAATCACCTCTATAGAAAGTGTTGTATTGCAAAAAATGCAAAATACCAATCTATTGAAAGAAAAAAACTTATATCACTTCTTCTTCTTCTTTTTTCTTATTGTAGACATATGTGGTCTGTTCTCCAGAGTGTTGCTCCTCCTGTGAGGTAGATTCCCAGCTGTCCTTCCATCTTTTAGGAGGTCTTTCACGAGGGCGAGTCCCTTGAGACTGATTATGTTGTGCAATACGAGTATAGGGAAGTCTGGTGGTGTCCATTCTTCGGACATGACCGTACCAGTCCTTCCTTTTCTTAATACTCCATCTTATAATCTCCTCAGCCTCACAAACCTCTCTTATTCTGGTGTCTCTCAGTATTTTTTCTGCTATCATCCTCATTGTCTTCATCTCCGAAGTCCCCAAAACTTGTTTGGTTATAGCTGTGTCTGGCCTTGCTTCAACGCCATATGTTATTATTGGTCTTACGCATGCTTTATAGATTCTCATCTTACTCTTAATGGCCATGTCTTTGGTTTTCCGTATTGTGGATTTTAGAGCGCCAGAGATAGCAGTTGCTTTATTTACTTGAGCTTGTATTTCTTCCCGCAAATCGGCTTCTCCAACTAGGTCTATGCCTAGGTATTTGATTTCTATACCTGTTCTATGGATTAATTCTCTGCACTCAGATTACGTGTTTTTGGTGTATTGAAAAAGGTCATACATTTCGTCTTTTCGAAAGAAATTGTCATATTTTGTTTTTTGATAGAAATTATCTTGTTTTTACTAAATTTAATTGCCTGAAAAACAAGTGAAGGAAAATATTTGATTTTTAACCAATTACATAAGGTAGTCATTTTATCAATGCAAAACAAAGTGTATGTAATTATTCATAAAATGAAAATTAATAAATAAAAAAAAACAATTAATTATGTGTCAGAGTAAATGGAGATCTTACAGCCTGGTTTGATATCAATAAAGGTGTCAAACAAGGTTGCGTAATGTCCCCGTGGTTATTTAATCTGTATATGGACAATTGTATGAAAGAGCTGAAAGGGTTGGATGTAGGTGCCAAAATCAGCGGAGTGTCAGTAAGCTGTCTCTTGTATGCGGATGACGCTGTCTTACTTGCTGACAACGAGCATGAACTACAAGTCCTGGTGAATTGTATGTATGAGGTATGCATGCGAAATGATCTGATGATGAATGTTAATAAGTCCAAGGTAATGATTTTTGAAAAGGAAGAAACCATGACAGTCTGCAACGCGTGAATGGTGAAAACTTGGAGCAAGTAGTTGAGTTTGTGTATTTAGGTAGTATGTTTACAAGAGATGGGAGAGTGGAGAGGGATATTGAAAGAAGGGTTAAGGCAGGCAACAAAGTGAATGGTGCACTTAAAGTTGTCATCGGAAACAAAAACCTATCCAAAAAAGCTAGAATGGCAGTGCACAATGGTGTTCTTCTACCGACCCTTATGTATGGAAGCGAAGCATGGAACTGGCAAAAGAAGGATGAAAGTAGAATAATGCAGTAGAAATGAGATCTCTTAGACGAATGTGTGGATACTCTGTGTATGATAGAGTGTCGAATGAAAATATAAGAAGTGAATGCGGTGCGAATGATGGTGTCATGAACAAAATAATGAAAGGATCATTAAGATGGTTTGGACATATGGAAAGAATGATTGAAGAAAGAATGGTAAAAAATTATATGTTAATGATGTAAATGGAACCAGAAATAGAGGAAAACCGAGGAAAACGTGGCACGATCAAATAAATCAAATATTGAATGTCGGCCATGTGAGGAGTCAGAGAAATCGACGCGCGTGCATGACACGATGTATGAATGTTGAGGAAGCGAGAGAAATATGTCAGGAAAGAAAGGTGTGGCAGTCCATTCTTTCTGCCTACCCCTTCGGGGAGACGGCGTGATGGTTAGTTAGTTAGTTAGTTAGTTCAATTAATTATCCAAGGTAAAATTGGTGGAAAACGAAGCGGGAAAATAAGAATAAAACCTTGCTGCCAGCAATAGGTCTTTCTATATGGCTGTTACACCTAACGTAAAAGTAGCTATAAATAGTGTCCATGAACATAAAATAATTATCATTTCTGCATTCGCCATATCTTATATAATTTTTTCAATATTTTCTTAATAGCGTGTAAATGATACATATTTTTTTATGATTCAAGCAATGTATCCCTTTGGATTTCACTTTCATGAGTTCAATTGCAATTTCATAAAGATTTCTCTAATGTTTTTAACTTTATTGAACGATATAAAATGTCTTCAATTTAAGCTTATCTCCGTATAATGAAGGTATACTATACTACCTTCGAAACATGTACTGTTGAATGCTTTTAAATTAATGGATTCGGCTGTGTTTTGATTTCAAAAGCAATATGATTTAATATATATGTATATATATTTTTAAACAACACTTTATTAATTTTTTTAATTAAATTAACACAAACATGTTTCGGACAACAGAAGTCCTCCATCTGTGTAGTTAATTATTGTTTGTACAAAATAAATATTTAAACAAAATTTTCATGGATGTGATCAGTTTTGACAGATAATAAAAAAAAATTAAATACCTATCCGAATTTTTTTAAACATTTTTTTTAACAACGAGGGCAGTGTGATTGTCACACTGTCTTTGGTCTGGTGTAGAATTTACGTGACAATAAAATGGCGATAGATAAGCTACCTATCACATGTCACGAGAATCACTATGATAGCTATAATACCCTTTACATCGATTTGGCTCATGCTGTCATGATGTAAAGAGCGATTCAACAAAATAATAATACTAAACTAACTAACAACCATCACGCCGTCTCCCCGAAAGGGTAGGCAGAAAGAATGGACTGTCACACTTTTACTGATGCGGCACTCCATCCTTCTCTTTTCGCTCCGCGGGAGACGCGGTGTGATGGGTTGCGAACCTCATCGCCACCAATAATAATAATAATAATTAACTACATTGATAAGGGCTTTTTTTTACGAAACATGTTTGTGTCAATTTAATTTAAACAAATAATAAAGTTTTGTTTACAAAGAAATAAACATTGTTCAATGAATCCGTAACACGAAGTTATAGTGAATATAGAAGCAAATATAATTATTGAATAATTTTAATGTCTTTATCTATAACTAAATAATTGCTTTTAATATAACAATATGAATCTTCAAAATTCATGTCCAAACTATGAAATTGTGCTTTGGCTTCACATGATTTATCCCCACTTGGCCATGGACATTTTCCCATATAAATTTTACTCACATGGTTTCCCGAAGGAATTTGAGCCTAAATTTTATGAGCTTAAAACGTTCGGAGAATGGGCTGAATTTATGCGAAGTCAAATTAAGGGAATTTATCGCCGAGTTATCATTATTACCCCGATGTCGGAAAACTTAGTACAATTTATGGAATTGTTTAGCCACATCGCTATTAAGTTTTATTAACAGCGTTTGATACTAATTTTATTTACACAGAGGTAATGTTCTGGAAGGGTGAAACATCTCAAGGTCTCTGGATGTTTGGAGGCGCCGGCGTCTTTGACTTTTAAAATACCTTCGACCTTGTTGAATACAATTATTTACTACAAACAAAATTATTATATTGATGGTATTAGTTTTGTAAAACTTCATTATTAATTTATAATAGTAAACACGATTGTTTAGTGGTTTTACTTGGATTTAATTTATATAAATTATATAGGCTGACACTGTGCGAACCAAGGGATTACTAAGAACATCGGAGATTAAGGTCCTAAGATCAATTACTGGAAAAATTCTCGAAGATCGTGTCCGCAACGTAGACATAAGAAAAACTTGCGAAATAGACGATATCGTTCAGTGGAGTAGATCCAGAAGAAGATACTGGAGGGACCATTTAGCCCGAATGGATGGTGACAGACTTGCATATACAGCCGCTTATGAAATCCCCTCCGGACACCGCCCACCTGGAAGACCGCCTAAGAACGGAGGGACAGCTGGATCTCATCATCCGACGAGACACGATTTCTGTGTCACAGATCGTCAGATCTATTAAAAGAAGAAGAAGAAGAAATTGCCTAAATTGTGACAAATTTGTTTCGCCTTACGAGGGCATTCTCAAACTGAACCTAATCGCCAAACAGTGTGTCTTAATATTAAATTTAGAAATCTTAAGGGCGGGGAAGAAAGTGTATAATGCAAATTTTTGAGTTGCGTAATAAAACAATTTTAGGGTTTTTCTTAGAACTAATGATGAGTGATAATAAGTTAATTTACAGCTGAATTTATAGGAATTTTTGAGGTTCAATACACAATAATAAACAGTAACATTACTCCTGAATTTTCTAGGATATTTTGAGGTTCGATTCATAATGATAGACAGTGACATTTGAATATTCAGCTGAATTACTAGGAATTTTTGAGGTTTTATATATAATATATAATGTTAACAGTAACATTACTAAGTAATTTAGGTTGAGATACTCGTATGTACCTAGTTACAAATCACGATGAATTTAGAATATATGAACAGTAATCTTAATGTATGGAAGCGAAGCATGGAACTGGCAAAAGAAGGATGAGAGTAGAATAAATGCGGTAGAGATGAGGTCCCTAAGACGTATTGTGTGGTAGAACGATATACGACAGAATCTCAAATGCTGATATAAGAAAGGAATGTAGAGCGGAAGAAGGTATAATGAACAAAATTATGAAAGGATCGCTGCGTTGGTTCGGACATATGGAACGCATGGATGGAGAAAGTATGGTTAAGAAAGTATACGTTAATGATGTAAATGGGGTACGAAGTCGAGGCAGACCGAGGAAAACATGGCATGACCAAATTAATCAAATTTTGAAGGTTGGTCATGTTAGAAGTCGGAGGAATCGACGTGCGTGTATGACTCGTTGTATGAATGTGGAGGAAGCTAGAGAGGTTTGCCGGGATAGAGTAGTGTGGCGGTCCATTCTCTCTGCCTACCCCTGCGGGGAAACGGCGTGATGGTTTGTTGTTGTTGTTGTTGTTGTTGAACAGTAATTGTAGTATATTTTGAATGCAAATAAATTATTCAATGTGGAGTTCTACACAATCATTTAAGAAACAATAAATTAATTATTGTAATCATCTATAAAAATATTTTTTATTGTTATGGAAGAGCGAGGAAAACGTGATATAATCAAATCAATCAAAAATATTATTTCGGCCTCGTAAGAAGTCGCAAAAATCGATGTGCGTGCATGACACGATGTATAAATGTTATGGAATCAAGAGAAGGATATCAGAAAAAAACAGTGTGGCGGTTTAATATTTCTGCCTACCCCTTCACAAATACGGCTTATGTTTATTTTATTTATTTATCGCTGAATAATATAGAGTAAGTGCAACATGTGAATAAACGTACCCACGTCTTGCCCTCTCGACAGTCATGACAGGAATATATTATAATACTAACGTGTGCGTATCATTCTACTAGTCACGGGTTATAACCACGGGGCGAGTGTTAAAGAGTACACCGCGAGATGGGATCTTCTTTCGATGTAATAATAATAATATAAATTGGATAATTTATAGAGCGCCATCTCAAGGGCGCAATGTTCCTTTTTTAAATTTTATTGCTAATCCAAACTTTTTGTTTTTCTATTTTAAAATCATTCCGAATGTTGACAGCTCACGGGAAAAGTAATGTGAGAAGGGAATAAAAGTAAAAATAATTTGACCTCAATTCACCAGCAAAATGTCAAACGCTGACCTATTTCAGAATGTGAAAAGCGCTGCAGAGAATGACAAGGAGATGAGCTTCATGTTGTGACAGATTCCTTTTAGGATCGACTGCGATAAAATAAACGAAGTTAAAACACACAGAGTACGTTTTTTTTTACGAAAATTCACAGAATACGTTACATCAGTGGATATTTGTTTTACAATATCACAAATAAAAATGTTTTTAGAAAATAAAACAGTATGTCAGCCATGTGAAAAGTCGGAAGAGTTAATTTGCCGGTTTGACTCGCTGTATGAATAGAAGCGATAGAAGGTAAATAGGTGTGTCAGGAAAATTAGTGTAGCGGAGATTCTCTGGTTCTAGTTCATTAATCTGATTCAGAAATACTTCTTCTTTTTCTTTTATTTCAAACAGCTCTTAAAATCTCTTATGTTACGGAACCAGGAAATTCGAAAGAGAGAAATACTCATACGAAATATTCAAGTTAAATTCAACTAGCAAGAATTAAATAAAATAAAATTATATTTTAACTCATTTGTAACTTACTTACTAACCATCACCTTGTTTCCCAGTATGAGTAAGCTGGGAGCATGAATTGCCATACTGCTGTAGCATGATTCATTCTTCGTAACGTGCACACAAAGCGTACTGCTGTACGGATGTGAAACTTGGAAATCTACCGCGGACGTTATTGGAAAACTCCAGGTTTTTATTAATAGGTGGCTTCGCTCAATATTCAAGATCTATTGGCCCCAAAACAATGTCAAATGCCGTTCTTTGGACCATGGAAGACAAAAAGCCAATTAGAGAACGAGTCGCTAGACGCAAATGGCAATGGATCGGTCACACTCTGAGACGGAATCAGATTGCATCGCCCAGGGCGCACTAGACTGGTCCCCTATGGCGGGAAAGAGGAAGCGAGGCAGATCTAGAGCCACCTGGAGAAGAACCCCGCAGGACGAGGTTAAGGCAGCAGGCCTTACTTGGGATGATGTTAGGCATCAGGCATGCGATTAAGTCGGGTGGAGAAGGTTCGTTGAGGCCCTATGCACCACGGAGGTGTGACAAGACAAAAATAAGAAAAATAATGTGCACGCAAGTCGATTTTTTTTACTTTGAATGTGGCCGCCTTTTAGTATTTGATTTATTTCATCATGCCACGTTTTCTTTGGTCTTCCACGGCTTCTCTTTCCACTTACATTGCTTGTAAAGATCATTTAAACCATTTTCTCTCGTCCATTCGTTCCATATGTCCGAAATATCTCAGGGATCATTTTCTTTTATTTTACTTATGATACAATCATCTGCCTTACATTTCTTCCTTATTTCGTCGTTCGGATTCTATCATATATCGTTTTCCCGCACATTTTTCTCAGAGATCTCATTTCTACGGCATTTATCCTACTTTCATCATTTTGACCAAATCTAATAACAGAATACATAATACAAGTATTTTTACTACTGTGTACCTAAATCTAGTTAATAGGAATAAATCTCTTATTACGGATGCGGAAATAAACCAAGTTTTTAGAAGGGCGATAAATTTATTTTTGAAAAGTAAGTTAAGGGCATTCAAAAAGTTTCGTCATAAAAAATAGGTACCGAGAACTGCTTTCCAAGCTTTTCCCAAGCCTGGTACGTCTCATAAATTCAAGTGGAGAACTTTGTCAGCACCGTTTATCTGCACATAGAACTAGAACACCGCAAATTTTTTCTACCGAACTAGGGCAAAGAAAATAGGGGGACACTTCTAAAAAAACTGAATTAATAAGACGGTTTTAAAGGTGCTATCCAAACTGTGCTGTTTCCTGTTAATAAAGCGGTACGAATTTACGTGTACAGGGTTTTATTTTATTGTTTTGGCCGAAACACTACGATACTTTAACATAATAAAATCTTAAATTTAAAAACTTTTGTTTTATTTATCACAAATGTATATTTTATTTTTAATTTACGCGACAGCTGGTTCGTCAACCTATGTTGACATCATATCTTGTTACAATTGTAATACCTAATGATGTCAACATAGGTTAACGAAACATCTGTCGCGTAAAATAAAAATAAAAATACAACTGTGATACATAAAACAAAGTTTTTTAATTTAACAGTTTATAAGGTAATATTTGTTTTATGATAAAGTGTTCGTTCGTGTTGCGTCTTTCGTTGAAGATAATGTTCGTCTATAAAAATATATTTAGAATATTTAATTGAATGAAACGTTTTTCAATTAAGTTGCTTATTTAATAATTTAATATAATTAATCGTTAACGTATAGGCATGTAAAAAAAATTTGTATACTTTTTTTTATTAAGAGTTTTGAATTTCAGATAAAAGCGTTAACACTGTTGAATTCCATAATGACGATTTTTTTATGAATCTTTACACTGTTTTTCCACATTTGAGTTTATTTTTCTTGATATGTTTCGAAAGCTTACGTACGTTCGAAGGCTCGAAACATCTGTCGCAACATTCTCAAAAAGTGAATAATAAAAATTGTGATATTATAACAGTGTTATAAATTTTGACAGTTCATAATTCTACCACCTACCCTTCTACCCTTATGTATGGAAGCGAAGCACGGAACTGGCAAAAGAAGGATGAAAGTATTATAGAATAAATGCAGTAGAAATGAGATCTCTTAGACGAATGTGTGGATACTCTGTGTATGATAGAGTGTCGAATGAAAATATAAGAAGTGAATGCGGTGCGAATGATAGTGTCATGAACAAAATAATGAAGGGATCATTAAGATGGTTTGGACATATGGAAAGAATGAATGAAGAAAGAATGGTAAAAAAATTATATGTGAATGATGTGAATGGAACCAGAAATAGAGGAAGACTGAGGAAAACGTGGCACGATCAAATAAATCAAATATTTAATGTCGGCCATGTGAGGAGTCAGAGAAATCGACGCGCGTGCATGACACGATGTATGAATGTTGAGGAAGCGAGAGAAATATGTCAGGAAAGAAAATTGTGGCAGTCCATTCTTTCTGCCTACCCCTTCGGGGAGACGGCGTGATGGTTAGTTAGTTAGTTAGTTATAATCTTGAAGCATCATAATGTTTCGGCCAAAACAATGGACTGTTATTTATATAGGTATAAAAATGTGTGGTACATAAAAATTTATGCCTAATTACGAACGTGGAAAACTTACAAACAAACAAACCATCACTCTGTAGGCAGAGAGAATGGATCGCCACACTTCTCTATCCTGGCAAACCTCTCTAGCTTCCTCCACATTAATACAACGAGTCATACACGCATGTCGATTCCTCCGACTTCTAACATGACCAACCTTTAAAATTTGATTAATTTGGTCATGTCATGTTTTCTTCGGTCTGCCTCGACTTCGTACCCCATTTACATCATTAACGTATACTTTCTTAACCATTCTTTCTCCATCCACGCGTTCCATATGTCCGAACCAACGCAGCGATCCTTTCATAATTTTGTTCATAATACCTTCTTTCGCTCTACATTCCTTTCTTATATCAGCATTTGAGATTCTGTCATATATCGTTCTACCACACATATGTCTTAGGGACCTCATCTCTACCGCATTTATTCTGCTCTCATCCTTCTTCTGTCAGTTCCATGTTTCGCTTCCATACATTAGGGTTGGGACCAGAACTCCATTGTGAACGGCCGTTTTCGCTTTCATTGATAAACTTACAAAAGAAAAAAGGACTTCTAATATCAATTTAAGGGAATATTCTAGTCTGTTTAATCAATTTAGCTTCAGAGAAATAACGATTTCCATTTCACGAGAGTTCCTAACCGACCATCTGCGGGCGAAGGGTATGTCAAAGTCATTTAAGATGCTCATTGAAATTCATGCCGCGTTGTTTTTTTTATTTTTTTTTATCAAAATTCACCCCCGAACCCTCCATAATTTCATCACAGTGTCGATACAGAATTCACAATGCCAGGTTTTTTCTTTGAAAAACACGAAACAAACGAGCTTTTTGAATGCGTTAGCGATGTTTACAGAAAAATATTTTTGTTAAAAAAACTTCACATACGCCGTTTTAGAAACTTTAATAAAATTCCCAATGTATGTACGGTTTTATGTAAAGATTCGAACGAAAACAATTTACATTGTTGTAAGGGTTGAAATCGTGCAATAATATATATTATATTTTGTGGAAACATTTTTTTTAAATTGGTGCTTTCGACATGTGGTCCTTTTCCAAAACATGTAACCTGGTTATAGAAAATCAACCCATAGACCAGGTCAGGACCTTCAAGTATCTAGGCATAGACCTGGTGGGGAGAGCTGATCTGCGGGAAGAAATACAAGTCCAAGTAAACAAGGTAGCTGCAATCTCTGGGGCTCTAAAATCCACAATATGGAAAAACAAAGACATGGCCATTAAGAGTAAGATGAGAATCTATAAAGCATGCATAAGACCAATAATAACACATGGCGTCGAAGCAAGGGCTATGTGAGGTTGAGGATATTATAAGATGGAGCAGACAGCGAAAAAAGGACTGGTACGGTTATGTCCAAAGAATGGACACCATCAGACTCACCTATATTGCATTGCATAATCAACCTCATGGGACTCGTCCTCGTGGAAGACCCCATAAAAGATGGAAGGACAGCTGGGAATCTACTTCATAGAAGGAGCAACATTCTGGAGAACAGACCACATAGGTCTACAATAAGGAAGAAGAAGAAGACATGTGGTGCTGGCGACGAACGCTGCGTATACCCTGGACGGCAAGAAGAACAAACCAGTCTATCATTGACCAGCTGGGTATCAAGGCAAGACTCTCGCGGATGTGATCTCAGAGAGTGTTGAAATATTTTGGACACATAGCTCAGAGATATCAGGACAACCTTGAAAAGCTCATCATCAAGTGGAGGGAAGGCGATTACAAGGACGACCACCGAGCCGCTGGTCCGATTAAATCAGGAATCTGACTGGTCTCTCATTAGCTGCAGCCTGGAGACTGACGGGTGACAGGAACGCATGGTGTGCCATGGTCAATAGTTTACAGGATAGACACGACCTCTTAGTCAAGAGGAATACGACTGAGAAGAAGAAAACATAATTTTCAGATAAATTGAATAATTGATTATTTTAGTAATGAATATGAATGAAAACGTCTGTTTTGTAGATATATTATGGGAATGACATGTCTCGCCTTGCTAAGGCATTATCAAATATTAAAAATGACGTGAATTCGTAACTCCGAGGAAATGGCGTGATAGTTAGTTAGTCAGTTAGTTTATTTTACTAATAATAAAACTTCTGTAAAGTCGGGGTTTTAATTTATATTAATTATGTAATATGAAATTTTACATCACTCTTCCAGAAACAATATAAAATTGTTTTGTTTTTATATATAAAATAATATTATAATATTATTAAAAATGTTGCGTGTATTGTGCCAACTTCTAAATCGTACCACAACCCATATTAGGTTAACGGCTTAAGATCACTGCCATCTTTTGATTAAATATGTAATTACTTTCTGAATTAGCAAACATGATAACTTCATAACCCTAACCGCAACAAAACTTGTCAAAACTTGATACGAAAAAAAAATACTTTTTCTGAATTTTTCAACTAATGAAATGTTTTTGACTAAGAGGAGAGCATAAATTAGAGGAGGTATATTTATATAAATAATTTTGTTCCCAGGAGAGAGGCTGATCCAATACGCCACCGAGAACTTGGTGACGGAGATCCTCATCCACCCCCAGATGAACACGTTGCTGCAGTGCATGCGCAACCTCCTCAGTTCGTTCACACGACACCGACACATTATTCACGCTGGATACACGTTCTCCGGGAACGGTTCCTGGATTATGCAGGTAACATTATACGAGTACAATATTATATTCATTTATCTTCTATTATGCTCTGTGCTCCTGGTAATAAATTTGTGTTGCAGTATGGGTTTATTTTATTTTTTTATCTTTTACAAATAAAATATACTCACCTCTTCCTTAACTTAATCCTCCGTCCTTTCTTCTTTAAATTATACGAGTATCTTTATTATATTTTTAACACGATTTTTTTCTCCTTTTATTGTAAAAATTTCTACACTGAGGAAGGCCGTCTGTGGCCCGAAACATGATTGTAAATTTTTTTGTGAAAATACGATATTTTCAATAAATTACTTTAATGAGAGTTAACGCCTTATTTTTTATTGTATGCTTTATGTGTCGTCGATCAAGTAATTTTAAAGTGTTAAATTTTAAACACTGAAGAAGCGTGAAAACCTTCCGAAACAAGTAATCAAATGGTGTTAAAATATAATACATTATTAAACGATTTAATAAAATATACGTTTACTGTATAATGTATCCTAAAGAGAGAAGTCACTGTTATTTTTAATTAATTTTATATTTATACAAGTATAACTTTCCATTGTAAAAACGAATTCTAAAAAAAACTGTTTCGCCGGGCTGGCTGGCATTGTAAGACTGATATTGACTCTAGTCTGTCGATGCTTGCTAGCCTGGTAAAACCGATCGCTGATGAAATTAAGACAAAAGTGGTAGTAGTCATGAAATAATTTTTTTAAATGAACTTCTTCAAAAGATTTCATTAAAAACTATATGTTGGTTCATAAATTTAATTCTATGAAAGAACACCATAAGAAAAAACAGATACCCTATATGAATGGGATTTACTGGAATAGTATAGCTCAGAGGTTCCCAAACTTTTTTGTCCCGTAGACCCCTTTCTGATTTTTTTTACTTTGTTAAAACCCCCTGCTCTCGCAAAAGAAAATCCGGAATTCGTTGTCGACGTCGACCTTTTTTTTGCTTATTGAATGTAATCAAAAAACGTTATATCGCGACAGCTGTTCCAATTTTCGCTATTTCACAAATGAGCAAAAAAATGCCGGAATTCGGAAATCACCTGTTGCGACAGGTGTTACGATTTTCCAAAATAAACAAAAAAAAGGTCGACAACGAATTCTGCCTTTTTTCCGGATTCTTTTTCGTTGTCGATGTCATGGCACAATGGTGTTCTAGTACCGATTCTTATGCATCGAAAGGAAGCACAGAACTGGCAAAAGAAGGATGAAAGTGGAATAAATGCATTAAAAATGAGATCTCTAAGACAAATGTGTGAAAATGTGAATGATCGAGTGTCAAATGAAAATATAAGAAGTGAATGCGGTGCGAATAAAAGTGTCATCACGTTGGTTTGGACACATGGAATGAATGAATGAATAAAGAATGGTAAAAAGTATATGTTTAAGATGTATATGGAACTAGAAATAAAGGAAGACCTGAAAAAAGCCAGAATTCGTTATCGACCATTTTTTTGCTCATTTGGGAAAATCGGAACACCTGTCGCGACAGGTGACATTTACATCTCATAGACTCCCATTTTTTCCAATTGTCGCAGACCCCTTGTAAGTCACAATCGACCCCTGGGGGTCGATATAGACCACGTTGGGAACCACTGTTTTTTCTGGTTTAATGATAAACAAGTAATTATGTTTTAATGATGAGTAATTTGAACCATTTGTAGACTTTTAACATGACGTGTTCCAGATTTTTAAGTTAATTAGAAAACTTGTTAACGCCTTTTTGAAAGCCTTTGTAATGGACCGTTAAAACTTATTGACGATACAAAACGCGGAAATTTAAGGGTCTTAAAAGATTTTAAAAATAACGATACTTTCAGAACACACTGTGAGTCTGGTAATTTTAGCATAATTAAATCTAATTGTCGGTTATATTGAACTCCACGATAATGAGAATTGTTGAAAGTATAATACAAATTGAACAATAAATTGCTAAATTACTAAAATGATGCAACAATAAATTTTGATTGCATTCAAATATAGTTTTTATTTGTTTATTTAGGAAGTATGTTTACAAAGGATGGGAGAGTAGAGAAAAATATTGAAAGAAGTGTTGGGGCAGGCAACAGAGTAAATGGTGCAAAGTTGGCATCGCAAACAATAGCCTATCCAATAAAGCCAAGATGGCAGTGCATAATGGTATTCTTGTGCCGACCCTTATGTATGGAAGTGATGCACAAAACTGGAAAACGAAGGATGAAAGTAGAATAAATGCATTAAAAATTTGATCTCTGTGAATGTTAGAGTATCGAATGAAAATATAAGAAATGAATGCGGTGCGAATAAAAGTGTTACGAATAAAATTATGAAATGATTATTATGTTGGTTTGGACACACGGTATGAATGAATAAATTAAGATAAGGTAAAAAAGGTATATTAACGATGTTAATGGAACTAGAAATGGAGGAAGACCGAAAAAAAAGTGGCACCATAAAATAAATAAAATATTGAATGTCGCCCACGTGAAAAGTCCTAGAAAAGAAGTAAGGAGTCAAAGAAATCGACGCGCGTGCATGACACTATGTATGAATGTTGAGGAAGCGAAAGAAATAAATCATGAAAGAAAAGTGTGGAAACCCATCCTTTCTGCCTACCCATTTCGGGGAGACGGCGTGATGGTTAATTAATTAGTTAGTCTTGTAGAATTCACGTGACAGTAAAATGGCGATGGACAAGCTACCTATCACATGTCATGAAAATCATGACTATAACATTGTATACAGTAATTGGGTCCTGATAACCTGTTGTAAACAAAACTGTGGAAAATATCAGGAAACTGGGGTATTAAAGGCTAAAGCTTGATAAAAACCCATCCCTAGGATTGTATCTTTAAAAAAATATGTAAATATAAATTCCATTATGAATTTTTCAAAGTTTTCTTGTGCTTGTGTATAGGGTCTTTGAATAGGGACGCTTCATTTTTAATCGCTTATGCAGAATTTTCATCATGGTGTGCGCTGTGTGCTACGTACGGCCGTCTTGTTTGAGCCGTATTTTGTCGATATCCATATCATTTAGTTTAAGACACAAATTTATGTATCAAATGACATATTGTGGACTCTGCAGGATGGCCATGAATGCCAAATATTGGGAAAAAGAGCACTGATTTTCATAATAAATTTTAACAATTTTAACGCGTTGTTAAAGCGTGTAGCGTTCCATGGTAAAATGTCAAGTATTTTTGTTAGATTTGACAGCTATAGCTTTATCAAAATGGCCGCTATACGCTGTCAAAGTTCAAGCGTCCCTATTAATAAACCCTTTGACCACCAGGATACACCACCTGCAGCGAAGTTACAGCTACTATTTGGCCAAAATTATATTCCATACATAATATCATTGAATATCGTTTAAACTTTAAAAAAATATGGCAATATCACTTAGACACCACTTAGACATTACCCATTTCTTTAAATTAATCAGGGGATATTTCGAGAACTCCGCTGTGCTAGACGGTGTTGGTCTTTTTGTCCCTGATAGATTTCTTCGACAGCGACAGCACAGATTGTTTTACCTACTGGCCACCAGAACCAATCTGCCTCTGGTGACACCGGTGGGAAGAGCAATTATTAATTCGATCTCCTCGGAGATCGGCGTATTTCATATTAGTGAAGGTACGTTCAGGGGATAAATACTCTTGACTTTAGAAAGTATCTTGTCTTCCTAATGTCGAACCATCTCTAATGCGTTACTGGTAATATGTTGCATTTTTATAATATTTTACCTGTACTCAAAAGATGCCTTAAACATTTTGCTGTTTGTAATGTCTTTTGAGTTAATAAACTGATTTGATTGATTGATTGATAGACAGGATGATTTATTTCATTTCAAAGTTCCAGCGCTTTTAATGAAAAACTTTATAGTAACGTTGGATCATTGGTGTCTCTTCCAGGACGGAACCCTCTCGCTGGCAGACTTCTGCGACGCTCTGCAGGAGAACGAGGTCCAGCGCGTGATCAGAGCTTACGAGAACTCGGTCACCATCGACATCCACTGCGCGCTTCCCACCACCGAGTGGCAGAAGCTGCCTGACAAGTACTTTGCGCGCCAGTGCCGCATCCGCATCAACCCGCCGGAGGTCCTGGACCCCAAGTGCGAGGCTATTGACAAGTTTATCGGTCAGTATTCCTAATTCAAATTAAATTACCGAGTTATTTTTTTTCTTCTTATCTCTAAGTGCCGTCTCCTCTGCGAAGATTGGCGATCATCAGGGCTTTTTCTATCTTGTGTGTGGCGGTCCATCCTCTCTGCATATTCCTCCGGGGAATTGGCGTGATAGTTAGTTAGGTAGTTTTATAACACCAAAAATACAAATCTAAAAATTATATCTTTGGCTTTTGCTGTATCTAATAAATGTCAGTCGATTAAGTCTACTATAATATTTATTGACATCACCAAAGGTGTCAAACAGGGTTATGTGATGTCCCCGTGGTTGTTCAATCTATACTTGGACAAGTGTGTGAAAGAACTTAAAGACATAGACGCTGGTGCTAAGATGAATTGTTTGTCAGTCAGCTGTTTGTTATATGCAGACGATGATGTGTTAATCGCTGACAGTAGAGACAATTTGCAAGTCTTAGTGTCAAGGATGTATGAGGCATGTAAAAATAGTGACTTGGTGATGAAATGTGTCTAAATCTAAAATGATGGTTTTCGAGAAAGAAGAATGTATGACGATTTGTGATATAAGTACGATGGGCGAGAAATTGGAACAAGTTACTAAATTTACGTATCTGGGAAGCATGTTTACAAGAGACGGAAAAATGGAGAAAGATATCGAAAGAACGGTTTGTGCTGGAAATAAAATAAATAGCGCACTCAAAGTCATTACTGCAAATAGCAAAGATATCCACAGAAGCAAAGATGGCAGTACTCAATGGAGTTCTGGTGCCAACCCTCGTGTATGGAAGAAATGAAGCTTGGAGCTGGCAAAAGAAGGATGAAAGCAGGATAAACGCCGTAGAAATGAGTTTACTAAGAAGAATGTGCGGAAAAACGTTGTATGATCGAATACCGAACGGTGAAATAAGAAAGAAATGTAAGGAAGATGACTGCATCATGAATAAAATTAAAAAAGCATCCCTGAGATGGTTTGGAAATATGAAACGAATGGATGAGAGTAGAACGGTTAAAAAGTTGTATACATGCAGCGTGAATTGGAAAAGAAGCCGATGACGACCGAGGAAAACATGACATGACCAAGTTAATCAATTACTAAAAGGCGGCCACATTCGAAGTCGGAATAATCGACGTGCGTGCATGGTACGATATATAAATGTAGAGGAAGCCCGAGAGGTATGCCAGGACAGGGCATAGTGGCGATCCATCCTCTCTGCCTACCCCTCCGGGGAAATGGCGTGATTGCTAGTTAGTTAGATTTATAACACAAAAAATACAAATCTTAAAATTCATATCGGGCTTTAGCAGTATCTAATAAATGTCTCTCGAATAAGTCTACTATAATATTTATTGTATGTTATAATTGTAAAATGATCCTAGTATTATTTACGTTTGATATTTTGAAGCAACAATAACAACTTGGAGATTAAATAATCGAGTTCACAAGGCAGACAATGGCTGCGATGGTTCCCATTCCTATGGTAATTGCACCCCGCTCGGGCCTGATTCAGAACACCAGCACGTTGTTAGAGAGCTATTCATACAAAGTTGCTCTAATGGCATGGCAAACACAAAATCTAGGGATGGGAAATGCCAGGAATACGAATGCCGAGGTGATTAAAATGCTTTCACAACGTCAAAACTAAATTATCATACAATTTCGAAACTTCCACATATTCTGATGTAGAATTTACGTGACAATAAAACGGCGAAGATCAGCTAACCATCACATATCATGAGAATGAATAGTTTAAAAGTTGTACACAGTAATTCTGATCAAATAACATATTATATGTTGTATACAAATGTGGAGAGGAACGGGAAACTAACACATTAAAAGGCACAAGTGGCAACCCAAGAAACAATAAAAAGTTAACACTTTGCTGCAAACCAATCCATTTGGTAAAAACTAACGAATATGTAATACAAAACCTGTATAAAAATAGCAGTGTGTTAAAATTACATATAAGTAATACTCGTATCTTCTTCTTTCAGTGTCGTGTTAGGTCCCCAAAGATATTTCTATCCGGCGCCACTTAGAACAGGTTCTGAACTCTTGTTATTCCTGTCCAATCTTTGATGTTCTGCAGTCAGGACATCTGCCTTCTACCAACTCCCCGACGTCCCTCCACTTTACCTATTAATATCAGTCGAAGGAGGTGGTATTTTTCTCCCCTTAGCACATGACCCAAATATGATACCTTTCTAATTTTCACACTCGACAACAGCTCTCTATTGGCTCTGGCATTACTGAGGTATACGGAGCATTCTGCGGTATATCCACATCTCGAACGCTTGCAACCGGTTCATTACATTCACTTTCAGAGTCCAGGTTTCGCAGCTATATATTAGAACAGACCATATATAACATTTAATCATTATTTGTCGAAGTTTCAAGTTAAGATTATCTTTGTTTATAATTTGTGCTATTTAATATAGTTGTATAAGTAATATACTCGTACGTGAATTTATTGTTTTTTCAACAATAATGTATAACTCCATTTTAAATAATGTATACGAATAAAAACGTCTGTTTTCTAGAAGTTTTATTTTATTTTCATGTGAATGACATGTTTCTATTGTCTAAGACATTTGATATTGTCTTTCACAAGTGAAACATGTTACTCACATAAAATTTAATAAAACTTTTAGAAAACAGATGTTTTTATACGCATTAAAATGTAACATATTGTGGAAAGCGGAATACCCAGAAAAGTTGTACTGGTTGGGCAGCATTTGGAAAATTAGATCACTTTCCCAAGGCCAAAGACATTCCCTTGAACCTTATAATAAGGGTCTATGAGGCGTGCAATATGTGTGGACTGGAATCTGAGGTATTCATAGCCAACACTAGACAAAATTTTCAATGTACCTAATGGGCTATGGAGAGAGGGGGAGCTGACATAACTCTGAGAGAGAAAATACCGAATCAGACTCCAGACATGATTATTGTAATGGAATTAATGCAAACATTCCAAAACAACAAATAAACAAACTTCAATCTGCGTTCAATGCAGCAGCAAGACTCATAAAGGTATTCCAAAAAAGTCTCATATAACACAAGATCTCAAAGAACTTCACTGGCTTAAAAGTCCAGAAAGAATCCACTATAAACTCTGCTGGACAGTCTTCAAAGCGTTACATGGAATGGCACCAAGTTATATATTCAAACTCTGTATAACGGACAGCCTAAATACAAGGAAATTCACACTTCGCTCGGCAAACTCCTCGGCAATAGGAAGATTAGTTGAGCCGAAGCGTTGCCCCAGTACAAATTTCGGGGATCGAGCGTTCGCGGTAGCCGGTCCATCAGCTTGGAACAATCTTCCTGCACACCTCAGATGCATAAATGATCCGACAGATTTCAGATCTAAACTGAAAACCCATCTTTTTCATATTTCATACCCAATTTAAACATTTATACTTTGTTCTACTATACTTTTTAACCGATCGCGAAAATCAGATGCAGCGTTTGCATTTAGATTTAAAACACGTATTAATGCGCCCTTGAGGTGATTACATCACAAAAACGGCGCTATGAAAGTATAATTATTATTATTATTAAAGCTTGTCGATTTGAGAGACCATAATGCGAAACTAAAATGGAAATGGACAGGACATGTCGCCAGATAATGAATGAGTAGATGGGCATCTAGAGTCTTGATGTGGAGACCATGACATCTGAAGGATAAATAGGCTTCAGTCGACCCCAGAAAAGATGAGCTGACGACATTATTTTAAACGAAAGGAAGAAGATTAATACAAATTGCGAAAGGCAGAAAATTTTATTAAAATTTGTGCATAGAAGAACGATAAAAACTTAAACATGTATGCAATTTCTATTTATTTTACTAACTAACTAACCAACTAACTAACCATCACGCCGTCTCCCTGAGAGGGTAGACAGAAAGAATGGACTGCCACACTTCTCTTTCCTGATATATATCTCTCGCTTCCTCAACATTCATTCATCGTGTCATGCACGCGCGTCGATGAGTCGATGAGACCCGCACAAGTAGATGAGTTCGTGTATATAGGTAGTATGTTTACAATATATGGGCGAGTGGAGAGGGATATTGAATGAAGGTTTGTGGCAGGCAACAAAGTGAATGGTGCACTTAAATTTGCCATCGCAAACAAAAACCTATCCAAAAAAGCTAGAATGGTAGTGCACGATGGTGTTCTTCTACCGACCCTAATGAATGGAAGCGAAGCATGGAACTAGCAAAAGAAGGATGAAAGTAGAATAAATGCAATAGAAATGAGATATCTTAGACTAATGTATGGATACTCTGTGTATGATAGAGTGTCGAATAAAAATATAAGAAGTGAATGCGGTGCGAATGATGGTGTTATGAACAAAATAATGAAAGGATCATAAGATGGTTTGGACATATGGAAAGAATGAATGAAGAAACAATGGTAAAAAAATTACACGTTAACGATGTAAATGGAACCAGAAATAGAGGAAGACCTAGGAAAACGTGGCACGATAAAATAAATCAAATATTGAATGTCGGCCATATTCTGTGATGTCAAGCAAACAAGAAGATGGTGAAAATATTTTTTTTTCAATGAAGATTGAAAATTTATTCCTAATTTTCTTTCGCTTTGTAGTCCAAAACCATTGTTTGATTTTACGTCTCATTTCTCTCATAAATTATCTTATCTTGGATCAAAAGAATTCAAAATTAGTTAGTTAGAAGACAACAGGGGTCGAGTTTTCGATTCCACAACGTGATGTAATAAATTCTTTGAAACGTCACAAAAAACATTATTTTAGGAAGGCTTACTATGTAATATGCTTTAATTTAAATACGGAATTATTTTAATATACTCGTAATATGCATTATTTATTGTTTCTTGAACTATGAAGTAAAACTTTACTGTAAATAAATAATACGAATGAAAACATCTGTTTTCTATGAATTTTGTTATAATTTATGTGAATTATGACATATCTCGCCTATCTAAGGCATTATCAAATGTTTTGATAATGCCTTAAACCATTTAGTAGAACTCTTAGGGATAGGATACCAACGAAGAGATACACAGATACTGCAAAATTGATGACATAATTAGATGGAGTAGGCAGAGAAGACGATTCTGGAGAGACCAATTATATTTGTTTTGTAAACTATGTAAAATATAATAACAAAATTAGGGAATTTTTGGCATGACCAAATTAATTAAATTTGAATGCTAAAGATTGGAAGAGCCGACGTGCGTGTATGACTCTCTGCATGATGGTGGAGGAAGCTAGACATGTGTGTCAGGATCGAGTAGTGTGGAGGATCATTCTCTCTGCCTACCTCTTCGAGGGAGCGGCATATGGTTTGTTGTTGTGTTATAAAATATTTAAAAAGGAAATGTCGGAGAAATCGATGTGCGTGCATGACACGATGTATGAGTTTTGAGGAAGGGAGAGAATTGTGTATGCTATGAACAATGTAGTGATCCTTTATTTTTGCCTACCTTTCGGATTTACGGCATGGTGGTTAGTTAGTATAGTTAGTATATAAAAATTACTTCTCTAAAATTGATTTGAAACTCTCAAAAATTTCTAAATTTTCTTCTTTTTTATTATTTTTATTTTATTTAAAGCATAAACGCCACAATGGCTTTCACAAAATACGTACAATAACATATAATTTACGTAAGAACAATAACATATAATTCACATGATTCACCCAAGAATATACAAAGCAGAAGGAAATATGACAACGAGAATATATAAATGAAATCATGACAATGTACAAAAACACAAGAATTTGATTATGATGGAACAGGTAGAATGATATATAATAATATAATACATAATAATACATAGAATTAAACTCGTAAAGCATACACTATATAATGACGGGTACACATAATAAAACATAGAATTAAACACAAAAAAACACAGAAAATGACAGGTATACATAATAACACAGAGAATTAAACACAAGGGGATCATTAAGATGGCTAGGACATATGGAAAGAATGAATGAAGAAAGAATGGTAAAAAAATTATATGTTAACGATGTAAATGGAACCAGAAATAGAGGGAGACCGAGAAAAACGTGGCATGATCAAATAAATCAAATATTGAATGTCGGCCATGTGAGGAGTCAGAGAAATCGACGCGCGTGCATGACACGATGTATGAATGTTGAGGAAGTGAGAGAAATATGTCAGGAAAGAAAAGTGTGGCAGTCCATTCTTTCTGTCTACCCCTTCGGGGAGACGGCGTGATAGTTAGTTAGTTAGTTATTAAACACATATTAACAGGGCGCATATTAACAAATACTTAAAACATATAATATTCATAAATACTTTACTAACAATTCAACTACAATAACTTATCACAAGAAAGTTTCTTCTTTAAGTTTGACTTTTGAAATGATAATATGCTTTTAAAGTAGGTAAAGCGAAATTGGTTAGAAATTCATACCCAATTTTCTAATAGAACATTATTTTATACCTGCTTACGTTTTATGAGAAAGAATTTCTTTAATATATTTTATCAGACGTATAAGCAAACGTGACTTAATTAAATTCAAGCTTGGATAAATTTCAAAAGTTAAAGTTTAAACTCCTAATACGTTATTCGTTTACTTTAAATATAGAGTTAGAATTTTCAAACAGGAGCCGACGTAGTTGAGCGGGTATTTCGGCATTTCGTAATCCGAGAGAAATCACACAAAGCAACTTCATTTTTACTGAAAGTTCTTAGTCAAACAATCTCCTTCCACCTTTGTGCTCCTGGTGCTTTGACTTGACTTGTTCTGCTTCTATTGTTACAGCTTACGTGGAGCCCTACCTCGTGCCCGCCAGCATCGAGCAGTTGCTCGAGTCAAGTGACATAGTGGGCAATATCCGCTTCAGCCACCCCACTCTGTACGTGTTTCCGGGCGGGCAGGGAGATGCCGCCCTTTTCGGAATCAATGGATTCAATATGCTAGGTAAGTTATGTGCTCCTGGTACCAATATACAATTAGCGCTGATTTCTGTGTGCTTTCATTAGATTGTATTTACTGTTTCTTAATTTATTAACTATTCTGAATATGATATAGGTGTGTGAAAACTACCAATACTTGATTAGTTCAATACAAAGATGATGCCAACTTACGATAATGCGCTCCTTCTTGCTATAGGCCAAACAGGATTTGGAATTATACACAAAGTGTTGATTTTTGCGTGATTCTTAATTTATTTACCATTATACGAGTATGTGAAAACTACCAATACTCACTCGATTTGTTCAATGCGAGAATGGTATTAACATACAAGTATGCACTCCTGGTTGAAATATGATAATTAAGATGATTTTAAACACAGATATTACAAATTATTTACAAAAATTTGGGCTGATTAAAAAAGCTAATTTATTTATTTATGTATTTTACGCCAATGAAACATTTAGGCATTTCGATTAGAGCCACACGCAGAAAAATACTTTGAATATTTTGGATAGATTTGATCAGAGTAATCATTGTTCAAAAGTATCAAGGTCTGTAAGGTATAGAATTTCCTATCTGGGTCAGACATATATGAGATCCCTGAAATTTACAGAATTATATGTAACGTTATACAATAACTATAATAAATTCTAACAAAGATTCCAAATATGATGAAATTAGCAGGGGAGTTCTTTTAGTAGTGATAACATATCTTATGTACTCCTGGTAGAATCGTGTACATAATTGCGACATTTTTATGATTTTGGACTTTTTTAATGTAAAATGTAAATAATTAATCGTGATAAACCAATTTAATAGTTTTCTTCTAACTTACAATTAATACTGTACGGAAACCCAACTTTGAATCGTTTTGATTAATAATTGACTTAACCAATTCAATTTGCTGTACATATATGCTCCTGGTAACAATACGTTACTCTAAAGATTCAAAATGGAATCCATTATCTTATATACTATATATAGTATATACATCGATGTTGAACTCCACATCGGTTTGCACAATCGTAGCCCGAATTTATTACCTACGAGGGTGTTGGGTCTTTAATCAGTCCATTCAATATGGTGCTCGATATGGGTCCCTGGTATCAATAAACGTAATCCTTCAGTTCTCTATAGCTTAATGTTTGAAAATTAATTATTTTATATAATCAGATTAAATATCATTTAACTAAATCTTTGCATGCCCATTGAAATATATGAAAGATGAATCCTAATTAAAATGAAAAGTATTTGTTTCCTTTTAAACCAATAGAAGACTTCTGCTGAGATATATCTGATTATGAAATTTTTTATATATATTTTTTTTTATTATTTCCTATAAATTATAATAAAACTTTTAGCAAACATACGTGTTTATTTGAATGGATTAATTATAAAGCAGCTGCAATCTCTGGCGCTCTAAAATCCACAACATGGAAAAACAAAGACATGACCATTAAGAGTAAGATGAGAATCTATAAAGCATGCGTAAGACCAATAATAACATTTGGCGTCGAAGTAAGGCACTGAGGGATCGGGTGAGGAACACCAGAATAAGAGATATATGCGAGGTTGAGGATATTATAAGATGGAGCAGACAGCGAAAAAGGGACTGGTACGGTCATGTTCAAATAATGGACACCACCAGACTCCCCTATATTGCATTGCATAATCAGCCTCATGGGACTCGTCCTTGTGAAAGACCTCCTAAAAGATGGAAGGACAGCTGGGAATCTACCTCACAGGAGGAGCAACACTCTGGAGAACAGACCACATGGGTCTACAACAAGGTAGTAGAAGAAGAAGAAGATTAATTATTGAATATTTTAAGCAGAAATAAGATTTTTAACTGTTAAATTAAATAATATTGTTTTTTATCACAATTGTATCGTCATAAATTATTAAAATTGACATAGAAACAAATACACATAAAGATTCGAAAAATCACGAAAATTTGACATTTGATATATTATTGTAACACCTGATGATGTCAACATAGGTTGATGAAACAGCTGTCGCGTAAAAAAAATACAAGTGTGGTACAAAAAACAAAGTTATTTAATTTAACAGTTTAAAATGTTAAGGTATCATAGTGTTTCAGCCAAAACAATGGACTATTTAAGAAATAAGATTATATCAAGAACAAAAAAAACATAATTGTGTTTGGTTGACTGGCCATTGTTCACTTTAATTGCATTATTAGCTTGTTATCTTCCCTCGCTGGATGCGATGAAATGCATTTTATCAAGTGAATGGGTGGATTAATTTTCCATATGGCTACGCTGCACTTTAACCCTAATGAATTACGTGAATATAAGGCCCGCTGCTAATCCTATTATCGTATATTCTATGAGCAATACACTGTGTATTAGTGAGATACGGACAAACATGATTGGCACGCTTAGTTGTTTCAGTTGTATAGTGCAGAGGTATTATATGAATATAAAAACAAAATTCAATAATTATTTCATTTACAATCACTGAATAAATCATTGCTGAGACCATACAATATTCAAATAAAGAATCTTTTTATTTTGAATAATTTGGGTTACTAGTAAAAGCATTCGATTTATAGACAATTCATTGGTAAAATAGTAATATTGGTTGGTTCGATAAAACAAAATAGAGTAGAAACTAATTAACCATCTCCCCATTTCCCTAGAGCGGAGGAGAACCGACCTCCTCCTTAAGAGGATGGACCTCCGTACTGCTCTGTCCTGATATACTTCCCTAGCTTCCCCTCGATTCATGCATCGTTACATGCACGCTCGTCAGTTTTTCCTACTTCAAATGTGCCCCCCTTTTGGTATTTTGTTAATTTGGTCATGACATGCTTTCCATGGTTTTTCACAGTTTCTCTTTCCACTCACACTGCTTGTATTAAACATTTTAACTATTCTTCTTTCGTTCATTCGTTACATATGTCGAAACCATCCCAGGGATCGTTTATTAATTTTACTTATGATGCAAATATCTGCATTCCATCATACTCGTACATCGTTTTTTGGTACATTTTTCTGAGTGTCCTAATTTCTACGGCATTTATCCTAGTTAAATAAAGTAGTGTAATGAAAAAATATAAAGGTATCTAAAAATATTTTTTAAGATACTAATATATTTTTAAGATAAGTTTAGTTACACCTTTTAAAATTCATTGTTTTGGCCGAAACACTATGATACTTCAACATTATTACTGTTAAAATTTAAAACACTCTTATAATATCACAATTTCTTTTTATTCACTGAGAGTGTCGCGACAGCTGTTTCGCCAACCGATGTTGCCCTCATCAGGTGTTACAATAAGAGTTTATTGTAACACCTGATGAGGCCAACATCGGTTGGCGAAACAGCTGTTGCGACACTCTCAGTGAATAAAAAGAAGAAGAAATTGTGATATTATTGCAGTAACCTTTTAAAGTAATTGAATTGTATAAACCGCCTTATCATGAAAATGGTTTCATTTAATCTACGATCAAGTCTGTACATTCCGTCTGCATAATAAATCAAATGGTTTATACCAGATACAGTCGTATAAAAAAACTTGAAACGTGTTTCATTTCTAAATAATGTCTTTAACCCTTATAAATATTGTGTTTTTATTAACTCAAAACCAGAGCCGGACTCGTGGCCTGACATCCAGAAATAAAACGTAAGCTTTTACCTCTTTCCTTATCTCGCTGAGGTAATGTGAAATGATATTTATCGATTTCCGATATCAAATGTACCGCAAACTGTCGCACCGCCGGATTAATATCGTTACCAAGACACATCGTCTGGAAAATCTTAAAAGGAAATGAGTCTTGCTATGGCCGAGGGCAGTGGCGCCTCGTTAGGTTTAGGTTTAATCAAAGACCTTCAAACCAGATATTTCTGAAATCTCGTTACAGTTTTCTCACATGAGTGCATTTGAATCCTTGCATGATAATATCTTAAATGCGAGCAAAAACAATTTAAAACCAGCGTGAACATAATCAAATACATCAATTAACAAAATATGATCATGTAATCATACATCAATCAACAATCATTGTCATAAAATTTCTTAACGAGTTCCAAGAAACACTTTCCCATATTTCTGGACCTACCCAAATAATTATTTGTTAAAAATACATAAAGTCACATCGATTTTCCTTAATTACTATATTCTACTCCATTTATTTGTGTATATCTGTCGTGCCACCTAGTTAAATACACCGTTCAATTGAACGGCTAGGCTGATAATGAAATGGCGGCATTTAATGAAGTGACTAGGCCGGTAGTTGAATAAATTAAGATAGCTCAACGTTTTAGTTCTAATTTTTACCACTGCAACGCTAGCAGTCATCTAACAATGTTCAACTGTCAGTCGGCATTCGATAACATGTGTTTTTGTAAAAAGTAACACGATTTTCAAACAAAAAGAGAGATAGAGAGAGAGAGAGCATGCGTATAGGGGATGTGGGATGTATTATTTTTAAAAAAACTAACTCTAACCTAAACGTACTGTTCTTCTTTACTACCGTACGAGTTTTGATATTGGCTTAGCGCTTGTACGGTTATAATGTTCATATTGACGCATAGCGTGTTTATAAAAACATAACTTTCTTTTTATTTCTATTTTATTGTATTTTACTTAAACCGCCTCGACAGACCGGACGACCCAATTACAGAGAGGAATTACATCACAATCACCCAGGCTTCAGAAAAAAACACTTTTTAATTATAATATAATTATTAATTTCACCGAGAATCGAACCTTTAGGTTAGAGTTAGTTTTAAAAAAATAATACATCCCACATCCCCTATCTACTCATCAAATTTTTACGCAAACGCTCAACATGTCGGCTAAGCGTCCGTTAGCCATGTTATTGAATGCCGCCATTTCATTATCAGCCTAGCCGTTCAATTGAGCGGCGTATTTAACTAGATGGTGCTGACATATCAACTGCAACGAGTTGAAATTTCGTCACATTTGATAATGCTTTAGAAGGGCGAAACATGTCATTCCCATAAAACATAATAAAACTTCTAGAAAACTGACGTTTTCATTCGTATCAATTAATTAATCAAATATGATAATCAAATGATTTTACTGAAATCTCTTGATGGAAGTTCATTTCAAATAATAATTAAATAAAACGATGTTTTTTAACTACTTCCACTTTTGTCTTTATTTAGACAGCGACCGGTTTCGCCAGGCTCGCTGGCATCGACAGACTGGTGGTCCAGTGGTGACTGGTGGTCCAGACTGGTGGACCAGTCTGTCGATGCCAGCGAGCCTGGCGAAACCGGTCGCTGTCTAAATAAAGACAAAAGTGGAAGTAGTTAAAAAACATCGTTTTATTTAATTATTAATCAAATATGAGTTTAGCCAAATTAAGGAGATTACTGGGTTTATTAAAAATGTTCAAATCTGATTTTACTAAGATGTTTCTGAATGAACGTTAGAGTTTTCTCACAAGAATCCATTTGAAACCTTGCATGTTAATAACCTAAACACATTCATGCATTGTAAAATGCATGTTCGTCGATTTGTTCGACTTCGAATGTGGCCACCTTTCAGTTTTTGATTAATGGTCAAAAGCCTCTAGTCTCTGTTTATCTCTTTCGGATAGGCACAATGTCTCGCCGCCGTATATCAAGATACTCCATACATAGGTATTGATGAGGAGTATTCTCAGTTTTGGGTCTATATAGAAGTTGATTAATATTTATTAATTTTTTTAATTGTCTTCTACGGGGTTGCTACGGTTGTCTACCCCACCGGAATTCACCGGAATTTGTGCTGTTTCTTGCCCTCTGAGGGTGCGCTGTTTTCCAGCAGGGAGGAGGAGGTTGCCCCTCTGTGACGGGCATCGTTCCTCTCCCTCTTGGCCATTATAATAATTTGTGCAGTGGCTTTATTTATTTATTTAATATTATGAAATGCTTCCTAAACCTCGTCCTTTATCCTACATGCCAAAAACTGTACTCCACATTTTTTTTCCCATCCCGCATTTGTCTCCTCTGCCTCTCCTATTCTTCCCACTGTATATTTCTGTGGTGTATCACTCTTTTTATCTTTTATATAATGTTCCTAAAATGTTCATGTATTATATATTATGTGTATTTATTCAATAAAGTACAGCGGAGCATAGAAGTAGGATGGAGTAGATTAAATGTGGTCTGACACCCCCTTGCTGTTGCCGTCTTTAAATGTAAGTCCCGGATGGACCGGGGACAGGCCCAGGGAGTGTACGAGCGAGGCTGATAAAAAGGCGCCGCTACGCCCTATAACAGCCTCGGGTATGTGGCTGGAATTTCTATGTTCCTTTAAAAAATAATTGTTTTAATTATCAAAAATAACCGTTTATTCGTCTTCAAAACCCGTACAACCGTGAGGAGTCAGCGTAGCTATACAATATCCCATTCATTTTACACAATATGTGACCTTTTGCGTGTGGGCATGCTACATTATATTTTAATGGCCTTCCCTTGATGAAGCCACCACTGGCCTCTGGTCATTCGTTGTTAAACTGGCGGATCTCTGGTTTTGGGTCAAGACATATTACACAGGAATTCACTTAGCAAAAAGGTTCGCAGGGCCCCATTGGCTCGCTGGACTATAAAGTGGAAACATATTATCCCTTGTTGAGAGGGTTGTTAGAATAAATGAAAAAAGTTTTGAGCGGTTAGTCCGGCAACCAAAAACGAATTAGTTTCGGGTTTTCGTACTAGCTTTTTTATACTCTAGCGATGTACCGTTAATTTATTCAAGCGCGTATTGTTAAAACTCTTATACGACACACAACCTTTGTCTCACTTGGGAACAATAATATTTTTAAAAAGGGTTTAATTAAAACAACTTTGTTTTATGTATCAAAATTGTATTTTTATTTTTAGCAGCTGTTTCGTCTACCTATGTTGATATCATCAGGTGTTACAATATATATATTATTAGAAAACCTGATGATGACAACATAGGTTGACGAAACATAAAAATACAATTGTGATACATAAAATAATGTTTTTTTTAATTTAACAGTTTTTAATGTTGAAGTATCATAATGTTTCAGCCAAAACAATGAACTTTTTAATAACATTTTTATTTAATATAAATTGAATCTTTCAATTACAAATCAATGTCAAAACCATCTTAATGATAATTTCATTATTTTGTTTTGTATCACTTTTATTCGCACTGCATTCACTTCTTATATTTACATTTGACACTTTATCATACACAGATTTACCACACGTCTAAAAGATCTCAATTCTACTGCATTTATTCTACGTTCGCGCTTATTTTCTTCACTTCCATACCCAAGGATCGGTATAAGAACACCATTGTGCACTGCTTTTTGGTTAGGCTTTTATTTGCAATGACAACTTTAAGTGCACCATTCTCATTGTTGCCTGCTCCAACCCTTATTTCAATATCATATTATTAATATCAATATGCTAACGAGTCAGTACCTTTAGATGTCTCGGTATAAATCTGGTTGGAGGAGCTGATATGTGTGAAGAAATACAAGCCTGAGTCAACAAGGTAGCTGCTATCTCTGGTGCTCTAAAATCCATAATATGGAAAATTAAATATGTGGCCATTGAGAGTAAGATGAGAATCTATAAAGCATGCGTAAGACCAATACTAACAATTGGCATTGAAGCAAGGGCAGACACAGTCAGGACCAAACAACTTCTGAGGACTTCCTAGATGATAGCAGGCAAGACACTTAGGGATGATAGCAGATAAAGTACTAAGGGATCGCTCGAGGAACTCTAGAATTGGAGTGTAATATGAAGTTGGGGATATTATAAGATGGGATAGACAGCGATAGAGGGACTTGTACGGCCATGTCCGAAAAATGAATACCACCAGACGTTAGGTTGATTTTTTAGTGCTATATAGGGGCACTAAATAGCTTAACGGGACACGTCATCGTAGAAGACCTCATTTAAATGGAAGGACAGCTGGGAATTCACCTCACAGGTGGAACAACCCTCTCGAGAAGTGATTAAATTGGGCTATAGCAAGGAAAAAGTAGAAAAAAATTATGATGAAGTAGAAGAATAAGAATTAGAAGATGATGATGAAGTAGAATAATAAAAATAATAATAGTAAGAACAATAATAATAACATAATAATAATAAAAAATAATAATAACTACTTAAAATAACTAACCATCACGCCGTCTCCCCGAAAGGGTAGGCAGAAATAATGGACTACCACACTTTAACCGATACGGCACTCCATCCTTCTCTTTTCGCCCCCGCGGGAGACGCGGTGTGATGGGTTGCGAACCTCATCGCCACCAATAGGCATCTTTCGCGCACACTTCGATCGTCCAACGTCCAAAAAAAAAATCTTAAACAAATTATATAAAATACAATGATATAAAATAAAATGACAAAATAAAAATATTGTAATTTAACACATAATGTTCTTTTAGATGGCGCACTTGTCGTCGGCTGGACGATCCGAACATTTGTGTTTATTTAATTTATATTCCACGTAGCCACCGTTTTTATTTATTTACTGTAATAAGTCACTTAAAACAATCCAACAAAAGCAAAAACTTTAAATATTATTGAAGTAATTTATTCAAATTGTCATTGGAACAAATAAAAAAATTATTTTTCCACCTGTCAAAATTCTTTTTATAAACGAAAAAACTAATAATAATAAATTAATAATCATAATAATAATTAACAAACTAACTAAGTAACTAACCATCACGCCGTCTCCTCGAAGCGGTAGGCAGAAAGAATGGACTGCCCCACTTTTCTTTCCTGACATATTTCTCTCGATTTCTCAACATTCATACATCGTGTGATGCACGCGCGTCAATTTCTCTGACTTCTCGTGGTCGACATTTAATATTTGATTTATTTGATCATGCCACGTTTTCCTCCGTCTTTCTCTATTTCTAGTTCCATTTACAACGTTAAAAATAAATTTTAGTTTCATTTACATCGTTAATAATAATAATTATAATAATAGTAATAATGATAATAATAATAATAATTATAATAAAAATAAAAATAAAGAGTGCCAATCCTCATGTATGGAAGTGAAGCTTGGAGCTGGCAAAAGAAGGATGAAAGCAGGATAAACGCCGTAGAAATGAGATCACTAAGAAGAATGTGCGGAAAAACGTTGTATGATAGAATACGGAACGATGAAATAAGAAAGAAATGTAAGGCAGATGACTGCACCATGAATAAAATTAAAAAAGGATCCCTGAGATGGTTTGGACATATGGAACGAATGGATGAGAGTAGAATGGTTAAAAAGTTGTACACAGCAGCGTGAGTGGGTAAAGAAGCCGAGGACGACCGAGGAAAACATGGCATGACCAAATTAATCAATTACTAAAAGGCGGCCACATTCGTAGTCGGAATAGTAGTCGGCCACATTCGTAGTACGATGTATGAATGTAGAGGAAGCCCGAGAGGTATGCCAGGACAGGCCATTGTGGCGATCCATCCTCTCTGCCTACCCCTCCAGGGAAATGGCGTGATGGTTAGTTAGTTAGTTATTATTATAAAAATAAAATAATAATTAAATAAAACGAGGTTTTTTAACTACTTCCAGTTTTGTCTTTATTTAGACAGCGACCGGTTTCGCCAGGCTCGCTGGCATCGACAGACTGGTAACACTATTGTAAACTTAGTCCTTTATATACATACAGATCAGGGGTGGTAAACATGATTCTATACAAAAATAATCTTCAAATATTTATGTAAAATTTTTCTGAATTTAACTATTGGTATTACAGGTATTCTTGGAGGTTCGTATTTAATACAATGGGTTTTAATTTTTATTATCTCTTACATATTCATATATAATGTTTGAAAAAATGGTAATTTTGTTTTAATTATTACTGAATTTAAATATTATGTTCTTGGTCCGTAAGGTTGGCCTCGCCTTATTCGGTTTTCCCCATCTATAAAGCTGCTAGGGTCTGGAATCAATCAAAAACACATTTTGGGCAGTAATCGATTCCAGGAATATTTTTTATTTATTTATATGGGGTATAGCAACGGGGAGTGCACAAACAGTAGTTGGTCATTAAGAACTACTTGGTCACGGTATTGTATTTTAGCCTATTTATTTCTAGAATTTCTAGAATACCAATAGTTAAATTCATAAAAATTTTACATAAATATTTGAACATTAATTTTGTATAGAATCATGTTTACCACCCCTGATCTGTATGTATATAAAGGACTAAGTTAACAATAGTGTTACCAGTCTGTCGATGCCAGCGAGCCTGGCGAAACCGGTCGCTGTCTAAATAAAGACAAAAGTGGAAGTAGTTAAAAAACATCGTTTTATTTAATTATTATTTAAAATGAACTTCCATCAAGAGATTTCAGTAAAATCATTTGATTATCTTAAAAATAAAAATAAACACAATAATATTGATAGTAACAAGAAGAAGAAGAAGAAGAAAAGATGACGAAAAGAAGTAGAAAAATATGAAGAAGGAGAAAAAGAAGAAGAAGAAGAAGAAGTAAAAGAAAAAAAAGAAGAAGATAAAGACGAAGAAGGAGAAGAAGAATATCAATATAAGTATATATATATTTTTTTTTTGCATACTCATTCAAGAAACTCTCATCTCAAACGTTCTCTCCATTAAGCTTGAGAATTATTATTGGAGGCATTGAATTTTTCTTTTTACAGCGTAAATTCAAACAAACGGTGGGCAAATATTGTCTTGCTTGGGTCCTTAATGGGTGTTTATGTATAAAAACCTCATTTTTTTACAATTTATGAAGGCTGCTCAGTATCTCAAATTACCTTTTACGCCCTAAAAGTACTTTAGTTCGCGTTTTTAATGTACTTTATTAGCAGATTCCCACACTTAGATAATAGTTTAATTTCCTTAACGAAACGTTATTCTGTTGACTGAAGTAATGTCTTCTTTCTACTTCCAATTTATTTTTAACCGTTGTGTTCTCAGTCAACAAAATACTCTTGACAAATAAGGTACTCTGGTAGCTGGGAAACGCGTTATCATAAATTTTCTAAAGAAGCTATATCGTATGTAAAATGTAAATTGTTTTTTTTTTTTTTCTTTATTTTTGTAAACAGAATATGATAGTCGAGGCGTTTACAGGACTTATGACCTATCATTGGTTGGGTTAAGCGATCACTTTATGTTAACAACATGTTCCCCATTCCACCCTTCTTTAATAAAACGATTAAATTCATACATATTTTTTAAATACTCAGTTAACTTTGTACACTGAAAAGTATGCGGCAATTTACAATATTTTTGTTTTTTTTTCAAGGATTTGTATACATTCAAAAAAACATATTGTATAAAAACTGGTCAAAGTTAAAAGCATAAAAATTGGAGATTCGATCTCCAGGCGTTGTCTAGCAGTATGATAATTGCGTAAGCCTTTCACATTGCATCAATAAAGATTTTTTGGTTTATGCTTACATTTAATCTTAATAGATGGCGCTAGTGTAGATTGACCTAAAAAATGTGAAGTATTTTAAACATAAACATATATACATCTTTCAAAAAATAATTGTCAGACGTGGTGTTCGTAAGAAGGGAGGAATGGGGAATGTTATATTACATGAAGCAATTGCTTAACCGACACTCAATGACAGGTCATAAGTCCTGTAAACGCCTCGACCACCATATTTTGTTTCCAAATAATTTACATCTTTGATATACAGTTAATTCTTAATGATTAACCCGTAATGGGTAAAATCCAGTATTTGTCTACAAGTATTTGTATACATTAAAAAAAAAAGTTCATAGCTGTTTACTTTTCTTGTAGATCATTGCATCGACTTGTCGTGGGCTTGGATCAATCCATTGGGAAAAGTCTATTTGGTATTAAGGGGCTCATTCACAGAGAGTTTTAGATGAGAATTACCCAGGTACCTTACCGTGGGCACAGAGGTTAAACGGTCTTGTTTGTATCTCGTAGAAAATTTCATTTTCTATTAGTTTTCTTTCAACGAGTCCTGACACGAAGTTCGTAAATTTTATTATTTCCCGGTTTTGTTTGGGTTGCAATTTTAATTGCGTTCTCGTAACAAAGGGGGTGTAATTAAAGGAGCTTTCTCCCCGAATTCCGAGACGAGACGAAAAAACTTTCTGAATTGAAGGATATATTACGAGTATAAAAAATTCTGTAAATTAGTGAATATTAAAGTTATGAATTATATAAAATACAATGTGTTAAAATTTATTAATATAAAATATTTTCTTTTGTTTAAAATTATCATTATTATTATCATTTTGTACAATAGAATCCCTCTTCATATCATTACAGCGCGACCCAAATCGATGTAAAGAGTTAATCTATCATAGTGATTCTCATGATAAGTGATAGGTTACTAATCTATCGCCATTTTATTGTCACGTAAATTTTACCCAGACCAAAGACGGTGTGTGAATCACTGTCATCGCCGGGTTCGAACCCGGGACCTTCGGTGTGGCAATCATAGCTGTTGCCACTCTGCCACGAAGGTCGTCGTGTTTATTTTATTCGGTATGGAATATATATTTTTTAAATATTTTTTTAATCATCGCATGCAGAACCCTCAGAGATCGGATCAGAAATGAGACGATGAGGAAATAGTAAGGTGGGGAAGAAGCAGAAGGCGATTTTGGAGAGATCGTGCGGACCGCATGGAGGATACAAGAATTGTAAAAAATATCACAGATTAAAACCACAGCAGCAAGAGATTACCAGAAAGGATTAAAACCCCAGCAGCATCAGATTACAGGGGGATGTCTGGACGTCATATACCAGGACAACTCACCGTCATAAACAGGTCATACAACCTTAACTAAGAAGAAGAAGTCAATGTCTTTACATTAATAAAGACGAAGTTAAATATAATAACTAACTAAGTAACTAACCATCACGCCGTCTCCCCGAAAGGGTAGGCAGAAAGAATGGACTGCCACACTTTAATCGATGCGGCACTCCATCCTTCTCTTTTCGCCATCGCGAGAGACGCGGTATAATAATTAAATATAATAATTATTAGATTATTACATGAATAGTTCTTGGTACGAGAATAATGTATCCTTCACTATACCTTAAGTACTCAAAAATATCGTTATCGATAATCGAAATATTTTCATCTCATAATATGGGTTTTCCCTTGACACAAGTTTCAGACTTGGGACTAGAAAACTTGTACTTATACGGATATTGGCGGTTGGTAACATAAAACGGGCGAAACTTTAGTAAAACACTACTAAAACACTACAAACTTCCTTATTTTATCGTTTTTAAACTGAGTTGCAGCAAATTCCCACAGCAGAAAATGTAATTTCGTCATACGACCAACGTCTTTACGATTAGGTGCACTGTATTACGTTTTTCCGAAAAAATTATTACGGTTCATACGGTTTTTATAAAACTTGTGGCATTCAGATAGTGTCTAGGTGACGAAACTCTTGACTCCTGATTCAGAGTTCAAGTCTGGATACGACTATATGCCTTCTTCATAATTATAAGTTTTTTTCTGCTCATTATTATTATTATTATTATTATTTTGTTGAATCTCTCTTTACATCATGACAGCAAGAGCCAAATCGATGTAAAGGGTATTATAGCTATCATTGTGATTCTCGTGACATGTGATAGGTAGCTAATCTATTGCCATTTTATTGTCACGTGATTTCTACACCAGACCAAAGACAGTGTGACAGTCATACTGCCCTCACCGGGAATCGAACCCGGAACCTTTGGGGTGGCAGTCAATGCACTTACCACTAGGCCACGAAGGTCGTTGTCTCATCTTGTAGATCGTAAAATAAATTCTAATACCATAAATAAAAATCCTTGGCAAAAGCATATTTGATAATGCCTTTAAAAGGCGCAACATCTCATTCCTATAAATTATAATGAAACTTCAAGAAAACATTGATTTTCATTCGTATTAATTATTTAATGAATTTTAGATAAACTTAAGGCTGTGGAATTCCATAATGACGATTATTTTATGAATTAAAACACGTTTTTTCCATTTTGAGTTTTTTTTTCTCGACATGTTTCGAAGGCTTAGGTACACCTTCATTATCGGGAGAACGATATAAACTGTTTAGTTTATATCGTTCTTCCGATGATGAAGGTGTAAAAGCCTTCGAAACACATCGAAAAAAATAAACTTAATAGAAATAATAAATAATATGATGTTAGTCTTTTAATTTAAAAAAAAAGAATTTCATAATGAAGGTAAGAGATAATAAGAAGAGAGAATTAAATAATATATTTCAATAATTAAAACGCTATTTATTTCACGTTAAAAATGAAATATAATAATTTAAATCATAAAAAATAAAGAACTTTCACATTACTACGAGTACAATGAAGGTTACGGCATTAACAATGTGGAATTTCACTTCAATAAAATTTATTATACAGTGTTTAAACTTCTAATTTCGCATTCATCTTCTTCTTCTTAAAGTGCCATGTCAGGTCTCTCCAATGTCTATCACTATGCCTAGGATGATAATATTTTGAATGCAAGAGAGCGAGAGAGGAACACTTTGATTCTCTCCGAAAGTAATTCGAAATGCACTCGATGCGCAACCCCAAAAACGTTCTAGATTATTTGAAATTTGTTTTGGTTATTGTTGTACAGTACAGTACAGTAGTGTAGAAAACAAGAATTGCTAATTGTGTTGCTAATTGTGACATGTTATGGTTAAAAGTTAACATTTATTACTGTTTACGATTGTACAGTGAACCAAGATTAAGAGGTAGAAAATCTTTACATTGCAGCTAGTTCATTATTAATACTTAATTATTTCGTTGTATTTTTGTTGCGCTACACGCGAAGAAAGCTTTCTATCCGTCCATTCATCTCAATTTTGTCCCTTGTATTTCTTTCCATTAAAGTCTTCGTAGTAAAGCACGACATATTGCCTTTGTGGAGGAAATAATTTCCCCCCCGAGAGAAAACGCGTCAGAGGAGAAGTTTTTGTCAAGTGTTTTCTTTGTCAAGATCTATTCCCCCAGTGCAAGCGATACGTGTTAACACAACACATTTCAGATGTTATTTCACACCTATTCTTAGGATTTCGGTATGTTACACATACACCAGATTGTGTCACTAAAATCTCTGAAAGAAATTGTGTTGCTTTAGTGAACTAACTAACCATCACGGCGTTTCCCTGAATGGGTAGGAAGAGATGATGAACTGCCACAAAAAACAAAAAAAAACACCCTTTATGTAACAATGTGTAAAAGGGTGATTTTTTTTAGAGGTAAACAAATTAAAAATGAAAAAAAAAACACATTAAAATAATGTGAATGTCTATGATATTGGTTTTATTAAATATATAATGTTATGCCATTATTCTTTAAATATAATTTCGGGCATATGAGCGCCACGGCTAGCTCGAATGAAGCGCAATCGTGAAGTCCAATTTTCGACAACTTTATCGAACAACTCACCCAACAATTGACTATAAATCAATTGTCGAATTTCAAATTGACGGTCTGTAAAAACAATGTTGCTAGTTTTAAAACCAAACCTCTAAAAAAACATTCTATATATTATTTGTTAATAAATAATCACGCATATTTTTTTATATCTTTAAGATAGGGTGGTTTGCGATTGCGGGGTCAGGTTATAGTAGTACACGTTTATTTCGATTAACAGGTATACGATAGAGATGAAGCGGTTGCATACGTCAGTGTGCGAGTGCGTGTCCGAGACAAAATTAACCGCAGAGACGTGCGTGCGTGGAGACGTCCGAGGGCAAGGTGGCGCATTACAACAAGACTATTGCCAATATTGCAATGCAGATGACGGAATATATTTATCGATGTCTTCTTCTTCTTCTTCGATGGCCTAACAGCCCATATCGAGCATTAGCTTCCAGTATTCTTCGCCTCCAACTCCTCCTGTCCTCCGCTTCGACACTCCAATCTGACACTCGTAACAATTTCGCCTCATCTCTCCCAACTTCATCCCCACCACCACCTGGGTGCCACTCCAGCAATCTTTTTGGAGTTCGCGATGACGGCATCCTCTGCACGTGACCGGCCCATCTCAGTCTATTCAGTCTGACCTGTGTGGAGAGACTGGGAACTTTGTAAATATGGTACAGTTCGTTAATATGCCGCACTTTCCAGCTTTCACCGTAATTCACAGGTCCTAGAATTCTGTGCAGCACCCTTCTTTCAAAAGTATCCAGTCGCTCTGCGGATTTCGCTGTCATTATCCACGCCTCACACCCATAAGTCAACACTGTTCGGATGATTGTTAAGACAATGATTGATTGTTGTATAAGTACAGGGTGATCGATGTGCACTTAATAAATATGATTTCTTACATTTCTGTATTCGTTTTACAGTCGACGGCGGCTTCACCCGCAAGGCGTGCTTCTGGGACTTCGTGCGCCACCTGGACCGCGTGGATGCTGTGCTCCTGACACGCCTCAACAACTGCTCCGGCCGCGGGCTCAGCTCCGTCATCAGCCGCAAGCGGGACGCGCCCGTCTACCCCCAGCTGGGACACTTCTTCTGCAATCTGCAGGTAAGATGACGTCTTCACTAACGCTGAATTGAAAAATTTGCTTCTTGTGGTTTTTATTCTTCTGCTAAAAAAAAAAGTCCCACATAACACACCAATCTGCCTCTGGTGACACCGGTGGGAGGAGCAATTAGTCTGCTGAACGCTGTCTCCTCGGAGATCGACGTCTTTCATGTTAGTGAAAGTACGTTCAGGGGATAAATACTCTTGTCTTTGGAAAGTATCTTGTCTTCCTAATGTCGAACCATCACTAATGCGTTCCTGGTATTGTGTTGTATGTGTATAATATCTTACCTGTACTCAATAGATGCCTTAAACATTTATGCTGTTTATAATATCTTTTGAGTAATTAAACTGATTTGATTTGATTTGATTTGAACATCTCAAAAACTTCACTGGCTTAAGAGTCCAGAAAGAATCCAGTATAAACTCTGCTTGGCAGTCTTCAAAGCGCTACATGGAATGGCTCCAAATTATACATCCGAACTCTGTATAACGGACAGCCTAAAAACAATAAAATCCACACTTCGCTCGGCGAACTCCTCGACAAGTTTAGTTGAGCCAAAGCGTTGCCCTAGTACAAATTTCGGGGATCGAGCGTTTGCGTTAGCCGGTCCATCAGCTTGGAACAACTTTTCTTCACACCTCAGATGTATAAATGATCCGACAGACTTCAAATCTAAGCTGAAAACCCATATTTTTCAAATTTCATACCCAATTTAAAACTTGCATATTTTGTTCTATTATACTTTCTAATCGATCGCGAATATCAATCAGATGCAGCGTTCACATTTATATATAAAACACGACTTAATGCGCCCTTGAGGTGATTGAGGTGACATAATAAGATTCTTTTATTGCTTCTTGAATAATGACAAATCCAATAATAATAAAGAATATTATAATTTATAACGACCCTCCAAAAAATATATGTATATTTTTTAAAGTCTAATACCAAAGATATTAGGTCCTTACATATGAAATTGGCGCTTTGTATGGGAGGAACATAAAGTTGATTATTTAAAAATATAATATATTTATTTAATCAAAGTATGTACCATTGCTATCTATGCACTTTTGCCATCTCATAGGTAGTTCATCGATCCCTTTACTAAAAAAACCATTCGGACGGGAATCAATAAAATCTTTGAAGTCGGTTTGGACTGCCCCATCGGAGTTGAATTTTTTCTCTTGCAAGAAGTTATCCAAATTTCGAAAAAAATAGTAATCTGTTGGGGCAAGGTCCGGAGAATACGGTGGATGTCTTAGACATTCCAATTGAAGCTCTTCTAATTTGGTAGCCGTCTGTTGTGCAGTGTGTGGTCTAGCGTTATCATGAAGCAGCAGTGGCCTAAAGCGATTAACCAGCCTCGGTTGTTTAGCAGCTAGCTTTTCCATCATGATTTGTAGTTGTGGACAATAGACATCTGCCGTAATCATCTGGCCAGATTTAAGAAAGCTGTAGTGAACGACACCAGCACTAGTCCACCAAACGCTCACAAGTTACTTTTTTGTAGTCAATTATCGCTTGGGGCATGGTTAGGCTGGTTTGGCAGGGTTCAGCCATTGCGATGAGCGCTTCTGATTATCATACAGGATCCACTTTTCATCACAGGTAATGATTCGATTCAAAATCCCTTCATTATAGTGCCGGTTGAGTAATGCAACGCAGCAGTCAACGCGCGTTTGTTGATTTGCTTCACTCAATTCGTGAGGTACCCACCTTTCAAGCTTTTTCACCTTCCCAATTTGCTTCAAGTGGATTAAAACAGTTTTATCACTAACACCGCAGCCTGCAGCTAACTCGAACGTGGTTTGCGATGGATCCGCTTCCACAATAGCCTTCAATTCTTCATTATCAACTTTGGTCTCCGGCCGTCCACGGGTCTTGTTCTGCAGGTCGAAATTTCCAGAACGAAAACGTTGGAACCAAAAACGCACTGCGTTTTCTTTTGCGGCACCGTCGCCATACACATCATTAATCCTTCGAGCCGTTTCTGCAGCACTGGTGCCACGGTGGAACTCGTACTCGTAAATAACGCGATATTTCAAGTTTTCCATTTTGTAAACTGAGTGACGCAAAGAAAAAAAACAATCGAGGAAAAAACAAATGAATTATAATTTTCAAAACACAAATACTTGAGTAAATAGCTGTATAAATTTGAATTTGGAATTCCTAACCAAAGAGAAGATATTTGAGATCAAAGTTGCCAGTACGGCAAAACGCCAATTTCATATGTAAGGACCTAATATTAGTATTTATTTTACAATCTTCAATATGAGAGAATATATAACATTTATTTGGATTTCTTGGTAGAAGTTAATAATGAAAATATTTATTTTAATAAAAAAAAATTATATAATACACATTAAGTTTATTCCACTTGTTTTCTACCTCCAGAAAACAGCTGAGTGCTGAAACTAAAAAAACAAGTGAAATAAAACTAATTACATGTTACAAAATTATTTTTATATCATTAAAAAATATATATTGATAATGATCCAGCTAAATGAAACATACGACTCTCGTTAATAATAAAAACCTCTGGAAAATATTTATTGAATTGATGAGTGAGTGAAGTAGAAACATATTTTTTTCTTATTTTTATCATCCTTTTCTATAAGACGGCTGGGTATCCAGTTGACTACAACAATCCAAGAAATACATGTAGCCGATATCAAGATATCCGCAGACATCTCACTTAACCAACTTCATAGATCAAGGGTTCTGACGTCATCCGACTTTTCTCCAAATGTTTGTTTTTCCAACAAGTCATCTTGTTTGTTTTTCCTTTATTTGACGTCACGTAAAATTAATTACAGAGATTTATTTAGAAGTTTTTCAATGCCCAATACATCTGATGTTCTCTTTAAGTAAATATTTTTACTTTTAATTAATTATCAAAATGTTATCGTATTAAATATTAATTAATTAATTATTGACATTTGGACGACTTAATTATTCTGTATCCACTCTGCAAATGAACTGTTGAAATGGTCGACCAATTTAAATACCTTAGCAGCATCATCACTAAGCGCTTAAAATAAAATGCTGAATTGAAGTTGCACGAGCTGCAATTAATAAAATAAGAACCTTATTTTGCAACGATAATCTTAACCTGAAACTCCAACAAAGAATGATTAATTGTTTTGTATGGTGTGTTCTACTATATGGCTGCGAAACCTGGACTCTAAAAGTTATTGTAATGAACCGGTTGGAGGCGTTTGAGATGTGGATATACCGCAGAATGCTCTGTAGGTATACCGTAAACCGATAGGGTCAGTAATGCAGACGTACTACAGAGAGCCAGAGCCAATAGAGATCTGTTGTCGAGTGTTAAACTTAGAAAGGGCTCATATTTGGGTCATGTGATAAGGGGAGATAAATACCACCTCTTTTGACTGATATTAATGGGTAAAGTGGAGGGACGTCGGAGAGTTGGTAGAAGGCAGTCCCTGGCTGCGGAACTCTCCGAGATCGTTCAAAATAGAGGATATCGTTTGGTGGAGTAGATCCTGAAGAAGATACTTGAGGGACCATGTATTCAGAATGAATAGCGGTAGACTCGTATATACAGCCGATGCGAAATCCCCTATGGACACCGTCCACCTGGAAGACCAACTAAGAGATGGAGGGACAGCTGGACCTCAGCATCCCAGGAGACGTGATATCTGTACCACAGATCTTGAAATCTATTAAAAGAAGAACAAAAAGTTTACAAACTGCCACGTTTGATAAAGTCCTAAAAAACATAATACGACACTCCATTAAATTTTATGGAACTTCTATAAAATGTTTGTATTAATTTAATTTAAGTTTATTATAATTGTTTTGGAAACAATAAAGAATTCGCATATTTTATAACTTCCACGAATGTTTGAGACCTTTTAACATTAGTGATAGAGTGGTGTTGTCTGTTTTTCAAACGAATTTGAACTTGCGTATAATGCGTCGTTAATTTGTGTTTCCGAGAATCACCAACAGGGGAAAAGCGAGATGAAAAGCTTAATGAGTTTCTGTTATTAATTTGAAAAGTTTTATCATTCCATCTTCATTACCGAAATACCAAAAATATATTAAAATATCGAAGCAATACTATATGATACGTGAAAATTGTATCATTATATTACTGTTAAAATTTAAAACACTGTTATAAATCACAATTTCATTTTATTCACTGAGAGTGCCGCGACAGCTGTTTCGCCAACCGATGTTGGCATCATCAGGTGTTGCAATAAACTATAAACTATGTTACAATATTTTAAACAACAACAATGAAGAAAGAATGGTACAAAAAATAGAGGAAGACCTAGGAAAACGTGGCACAATCAAATAAATCAAATATTGAATGTCGGCCATGTGAAGAGTCAGAGAAATCGACGCGCGTGCATGACACGATGTATGAATGTTGAGGAAGCGAGAGAAATATGTCAGGAAAGAAATCTGCCTACCCCTTCGGGGAGACGGCGTGATGGTTAGTTAGTTAGTTAGTTTAAACAATTTTATAATATTTTAAATATGTATCTTTATAATGTCACTGAGGAAGGACCGGTTGTCCGAAACATGTCTGATATGTAATTTTATTATTTTAAAGTTAGTGTTGTGTATACAAATTATATAAAAAAGAAAAAGACGAACATGAACTATATGTTTATTGTAATACCTGATGATGCCAACATCGGTTGGCGAAACAGCTGTCGCGACACTCTCAGTGAATAAAAAGAAATTTTGATATTATAACAGTAATAATGTTGAAGTATCGTAGTGTTTCGGCCAAAACAATGGACTATTGTGTCAGTATATTCAACGGTCCAGGGAGTATAAATCTTGGCTCTTAATCTTGTGGCTTGGGTTATACAGTTTTTGTAAAACTTATGGTATTCGAATGGTGGTCTATGGGACAACACTCTTGAACCCTGGTTCATCCTATAATAATATTATAAGTTTATTGTTCCTTTAACAATGACGTAAAACTCCATATTAAAAAAGTATTACGAATGAAAAGGTCAGATTTTTAGAATTTTAATTATATTTAATTGGAATGACAAATCGTAGTTCACCTTATACTTATTACTATTAATAATATATGCTCCTTTTACTATTAATAATATTTCTTCAGATTAATCAGGTGATATTTCGAGAACTCGGCCGTGCTAGGGGGTGTTGGTATTTTTGTCTCTAATAGATATCTTCGACAGCGACAGCACAGATTGTTTTACCTACCGGCCTCCAGAACCAATCTGCCTCTGGTGACACCGGTGGGAAGAGCAATTAGTCTGCTGAACACGGTCTCCTCGGAGATCGACGTCTTTCATATTAGTAAAGGTACCTTCGGGGGACAAATACTCATGTCAGAAGCCGAAAGAATCGACTGTGTAGGAATCTAGAGTGGTATGTCATGAGAGAGTAGTGTGGCGGTCCATTCTCTCTGCCTACCCCTGCGGGGAAAACGGCGTGATGGTTTGTTTGTTTTGTTTCAATCATCCTTACAGATGACGACTTTGATTAGATGATTTCAAATAAGACATTCCGCTCAATAACTTGGAATATAAAACTAAAAGCCGTAATATCAAGGCAACGAGTCCATCTTCTCTTTAGTCGTATTATCGTCCCAAGTGCTAGATGATCTCCTACGTGTATTTCCAGATTCATCTAAATTATCGTAATTTCCTCCCATCTCGGTCGCTCACAGCCTCCATTTGTCTCCCTCTTGTAACATGACAGAAGAAAAAATGATAATGGAAACGGAAATGACATCATCAATCTTTTTGACTTCGCTTTTCGCAAAGGCATTCCCGTTTTTTGCGCATTCTAATGAGGACAACTTTCTGAATTTTATGCGAATGAATAATTAAATGTAATATTTTTTTCATATTGGACGGAATTTGAGAATAAATTATTTCAAAGAAATGTGTTTATTAAGCTCCTAAATACGTTTTCAATAACTGGAAACAGATTCATGCTTGGATTTGGCAGACGAAGTATGAATGTAAGATGGTGATAAATGCGCGGTGAAACAATGTGTACCCGATCGAAGAAATAAGAAAAGATTGTAAGCAGATGAATGTGTTCTAAATATGATTGAGAAAGAGTCACTGAGACGGTTTGGGCAAATGGAACGAAAGGATGATAAATTAATGATAATTATAGAAATAAAACAACTTTGTATTTAACCACGGTAGGGTCATTATATTGATGCCAACTAGTTTCGCTTGGACCCAAGCTTCATCAGGGCAGAATAATAACTGTTTTTATACTACCCTGATGAAGCTTGGGTCCAAGCGAAACTAGTTGGCATCAATATAATAACCCTACCGTGGTTAAATACAAAGTTGTTTTATTTATATAATTATTTAAAATGTCTATCCATAAAGTGAGTGCTTTATATGAAGGATAAAATAATGGTTTAAAAGATATATACAAGTATTGTTAGTGCATTATGAAATGATCACTGCGTTGGTTTGGACATATGGAACGCATGGATGAAGAAATGGATGACGGTCTTCGTGGCAGAGTGGTTACGAGCTCTGACTTCCATGCCGAAGGTCCTGGGTTCGATTCCCGGCGATGGCAGTGTGATTGTCACACTGTCTTTGGTCTTGTGTAGAATTCACGTGACAATAAAATGGCGATAGATTGGCTATTTATCACATGTCACGAGAATCAATATAGGTAATAGCTAAAAAAAAATTGTATACAGTAATTGGGTCCAAACGACCTGTTGTGTACATAAAAAAAAATAATAATAAAAAAAAAAAAATAATAAAAAATAAAAAAAATAATAATGTTTAAGAATTATACGTAAGTAATGTAAATGGAGTACGAAGTCAAGAAATACCGAGTAAAACATGAAATTAATAGAATTTAAAAAATCGGCCATGTTAGAAGTCGGAAGCGTCGATTTTAGTTGATTTCGGAGCTTATATCTTATAAGGTAGAACTATATATTAAAGTTTTTTAAGTTAGGTTTTTATGAGCTATAATTTGTGATTTTTTAGTGCTTCTTCATACTTCTTCTCCGGTCTCAATCAAAAGATTGGTCTACAGCAAGACGACGCATCTCCTCTTCCACTCCGCTCGGCCCTCGGCAACTTTCTTCAACTCCGCATAAGAGGTGCAGCCCATGTCTCGGCAAATCTGGTCTAGGTACTCCTGGCGAGGTCGTCCTCTGCCAATCGATCCCTCGACCATTCCCTCCAACACATCATGCAGGAAACATTCGTGACCAATCCATCTCATGGGCCTCTCCGCTATGGTGTTCAACATGTGCTTATTCTCTTCAACTCTGCTGAGAACCTCCTCATTTGTAACGTGGTCCCTCCATAAAACATGGCTTCATACTAAAAAAAAACTTAATTCTAACTTACCTATTTATGAATCGAAATCAAGTATGTAATACATGAAACAAGTATTTATTATTTTTCTAAGATTTATTGACTGTGTGTCACCTACTAATAACACAAAGTGCTAAGTCAAAATTCAGAGACCTTCAAAGTGCTATTATCAAAAAAAGTTTGGGAAACTCTGAACTAGCTTATATCAAAATCATGAATGAAGCAGACATTAAGAGTGGTTGTATTCAAGTGACCCAGTTGACTAAACTATATTATTTTCGTTTAAATCCCGAATCTTCGAGGCTTAATTGTAAAGTGGAATATGTTTATTAAATTTTGGTATCCCAGCTACCGCAATCAAATTTCCATAATCCCCTCAGAGTTTCATCCCCGAATTTCCATACCCCCCGAATCTCCAAATTTCCGCACTCCTAAAATCCTCGGGAATTCTCAGTCAGCGGAAATTTCGATTTCACAAATGAATCCTAATGGATAATATTACATACGAGTGTATGGTTATTCCCAGTCGAATATTAAAGCAAAATATTCGATATTTCACTTTTAAGGTTAATACGAATGAAAACATCTGATTTCTAGAAATTTTATTATTGTTTTAGAATTCATCAATGAGAGCGAAAACGGCCGTTCACAATGGAGATCTGGTCCCAACCCGGAATGGTATGGAAGCGTTAGAATGTTAGAAGTCGGAGGAATCGACGTGCGTGTATGAATGTGGAGGAAGCTAGAGAGGTTTGCCAGGATAGAGTAGTGTGGTGGTCCATTCTCTCTGCCCACCCGTGCGGGGAAACGGCATGATGGTTTGTTTGTTTGTTTTATTATTGTTTATAGAAGGACATGTTTTGCCTTTGTAAAGTATAATATTATAATGTTACATTGATAATACCCTAGAAAAGTGAAAGGTGTCTTTCCCAAAATGGTTTGGACATATGGAAAGAATGAATGAAGAAAGAATGGTAAAAAAATAATATGTTAACGATGTAAATAGAACTATAAATAGAGGAAGACCGAGGAAAACGTGGCACGATCAAATAAATCAAATATTGATCGTCGGCCATGTGAGGAGTCAGAGAAATCGACGCGCGTGCATGACACGATGTATGAATGTCGAGGAAGCGAGAAAAATATGTCAGATGATGGTTAGTTAGTTAGTTAGTTAAAACTTCTGGTAAACAGAGGTTTCATTCGTATTTATTGTTTAATATGTTCATTGTTCAAGAAACGATAAATTAAACAAAGTTTTTTCCTCTTTTCAGTTTATTTTTCATTAGATATTTCGAAGGTTTTATACCTTCATTATTGGAAGAACAATACAGTTTGTATAGTACTTTCCACAAACATGTTTTGGGACACATAAGCACTTTTTCAGTGTAGAAATTTTAACAGTATAACAAAACACAATCATTACTATCTAAATGAAAGAAAATAAATTTAAAAAGGGGGTGAGGAATTTAGGAATTAAAAAAATTCGAAAATTTGTGAAAATTTGGTTTGGTTCATGTGGTGCGGTGCTCCTGTAAATTTGGCGATATTTCGTGTATAAGTGAATTGTTTTGGTCAATTTAACTGTTGCCGCACTTTATAATAGGTAATTGTGACACGTAATACGTTTGTACTGTTTTGCTGTTAAAATTATATTAGTTTTATCGTTTTTATAAAGAATTTTGACAGGTGTAAAAATACATTTTTCATTTGTTCCAATGATAATTTGAATAATTTCTTCAATATTATTTTTAAGTTCTTGCTGGTTAAGTGCCTAATTACAGCTTATTTAAAAAACGGTGGAAATGTGTAACATAAATTAAATAAACACAAAAGTCCGGATCGTCCATGTCAACATGTGCAACATCGAAAAAAAACATTATGTGTTATTACATTATGTGCTAAATTAAAAAAACGGTGGATTCGTGGAACATAAATTAAATAGACAATATGTGCACCATCTAAAAATAACATTTTGTGTTAAGTTATTATTATTTTGTTATTTTATTTTGTATCATTGTATTTTATATTATTTGTTTTAGATTTATTTTGTGGGTGTTGGACGATCACCCGAGATGCCTATTGGTGGCGATGAGGTTCGCAACCCATCACACCGCGTCTCCCGCGGAGCGAAAAGAGAAGGATGGAGTGCCGCATCAGTAAAAGTGTGGCAGTCCATTCTTTCTGCCTACCCTTTCGGGGAGACGGCGTGATGGTTAGTTAGTTAGTTAGTTTTAGGAATTTAGTCTAGAGGCAGTTTAATTATGGGAGATGGGAAACAAATCAATTATTGCACTTAAAGTTAAGTGAACTTGATTGTTTATAATAACTTCTTTTTTTTAATTACTTCTTTATTTTATTTTTATCATTTCACGGTTATTCAAATTCATATTATATCCGTTATATTTATTAAACGAATGATCTTTTACAATAAGATGATTTTGTGAATTCAGAAAAGTTACAATATAAAAAAAGACAAATCTTATGCGCCCTTTAATCTTAAAATAAAATTACGCGTTGTTTTTATAAAATTATGCAATTATCGCATTTTAGTTTATTAACTCCTGATTTTACGAATATAAATGTATCTTCTTTATTGATTGATAATTTAACTCGTAGATTTTTATCAAATATTTTTTTTATATTATAAACATGGTCTATTTTTAGACTAGTATAAATATATTTTGAATCACCTTGTGGTTAGCATACCATATTTCACGTGATCATGTTCAATGCTGTCTTGTATGGGAATATTATAACGGCTATAAGTTATTGCTACAACTATGTAATCTATACCCTTTACTTCGCAATGCAGGTGAGACAAACCTTTTAACTTATCAGCTTCATAAATATAGTTATGAAAATCTTTATCTACCAGGTGTTGTTATTCTTATTTTTTCTTATTTTAGTTAGTCATTAAGATGTTTGGACATATGGAAAGAATGAATGAAGAAAGAATGGTAAAAAAAAATATATGTTAACGATGTAAATGGAACCAAAAATAGAGGACGACCGAGGGAAACGTGGCACGATCAAATAAATCAAAAATTAAATGTCGGCCACGTAAGGAGTCAGAGAAATCGACGAGCGTGCATGATGCGATGTATGAATGTTGAGGAAGCGAGAGAAATATGTCAGGAAAGAAAAGTGTGGCAGTCCATTCTTTCTGCCTACCCCTTCGGGGAGACAGCGTGATGGTTAGTTAGTTAGTTCGTTAGTCTAGAAATAATCGGAATAAAAGCTAAGATAGCAGTGCACAATGGTGTTCTGGTGCCGAACTGGCAAAAGCAGGATGAAAGTAAAATAAATGCAGTAGAACTGAGATCTATATGAGTAGATCAGTAGAAGTATATGATAGAGTGTCAAATACAAATATACAAAGTGGATGAAATGAAATGAATTTGTTATGAACAAATAATGAAAGGGCCGTTAAGATGGTTTAGACACATGAAAAGAATGAGTGAAGACAGAATGATGAAGAAGGTTTATATTAACGACGTGAACGGAGCTAGAAATAGAAGAAGGCCGAGGAAAACGTGGCACGATCAAATGAATCAAATATTGAATGTCGGAGAAATCGATGTGCGTGCATGACACGATGTATGTATAGAGGAAGTGAGAGAAGTGTGTCTGGACAGAATAGTTATTATTGTTATCCTTATTATTATTTAAATACCAATACCAATGATTTAAATCAATGATATTAGAATTGATTTTACAATCTTCATATAAGCAGAAAACAGTTCATTATTATGATGAAGGAATCTGGTCGTGTCCAGGCTTGAACCCAAGTCTCCTGGTTCAGGAGCCAAGCTTACTATCCTCTAAACCACCACCTGATTAATAAAATAATTATTATCAAAGATGTATAACTACTGGTTTGACCTCATGCGATACTTTATTTATCCCTAAAGTAATTTAATATATATGTTATTATGAAATATCCTACATTCATATGAAAATCTATGTCATTGGTTTCATTATACAACGAAAAGTCGATTTGAAGTGACGCTGTTTGAAAATCTTGTGCCTTAATCGTGCCATCCTTATAATTATAATATAAAAATTAATGAAGCGTGCTTTTGTGATAGTTTTTGCTAAGTAAGTATTTATTGTTGACAAACTTAAGGCATTGACACTGTGGAAATCCAAAATGACGAATTTTTAAGAATTAGAACACATTTTTTTCCAATTTTGAGCTTATTTTTCTGAACATGTTTCGAAGGGTTTTCACATTTATCATCGGGAAAACGATATAAACTGTTTGTATAAGTTGTGAAACCTTCGAAATGACGAGAAAAATAATCTTAAAAGCGGAAAAAACACTGTTTATATTCATAAAAAATCATCATTATGGAATTCCACAGTGTTAATGCCGTAAGACTATCAAGAATTAAACTTTTTTTTGGGCTTTTGATTTAATTTTTCCCGATATGTATCGAAGGTTTCATATTCACTATCGATATATCAGTTTCTACCACACAACAACAACTAAACCATCACGCCGTTTCTCCGCAGAGGTAGGCAGAGAGAATGAACCGCCACACTATTCTATCCTTACATACCTCTCTAGCTTCCTCTACATTCACACAGCGAGTCATACACGCACATCGGTTCTTCCGGTTTCTGACATGACCAACCTTTAAAATTTGATTAATTTGGTCATGGTAACAAATTCGCGTATAAACCGTGCTGTGAGTGCGCATCTCGCATCTCACTCTCGCATACTTCTCTGTGGAAGCGCGAGGAGCTCAATGTTCTCACTGCCGCCGGCAGTAGCTCTCGGGCTTGCAACCAGAGTAGACCTATGCCCGTTCTGTGAGCGATGAATGGTTTTTTAGTGTTTTCAGCAAACGAATCTCAATTATTATAATATTTGACTTCTATTATAATTAATTAAGTGGATTAGCTATGAATGTTTTTATTTTTTCGATTTAAAATCGCTAACATTTGATCGGGTACTGACTACCCAACGTCGGAACGCACGTTTTTATTTTAGAAAGGTTAAATAAGCATTCAATAACAGATTTAAAATGTAATTCCAGGAACGCAGAAACGCTCTGACCCCCGATGGAGAGTCCAGCCGAGATCCTCTCCTGGTGAGCCTACTGGACGAAGGACACGACATGATGACCAACCTCAGAGGGATCAACCTCAAGCCCCAGCCCTGCTACCGGGACTCCGAGCCCATCAACCTTTACCACAAGGTTGGTCATGGTGAGTACTCCCATCAAATTTCTTTCCTTCATTAATATTCCTACCTTCAAAATCAAAAACCTCTTTCAAACCAGCGAAATGAAAATATTCAGAAGCTCTTCTTCTTCTTCTTCTTCTCCTTATAGACCTTTGGTCTGTTCCTGAAATCAGGCTGGCCTCTCTTGGGAGGTTGACTTCCAACTATCTCTCCATCTCTTCGGCGGTCTTCCGGAGGGAAGGCAGCCGGCAGGAATCTGATGCGAGCGCCACAGCGTGTGGGATTCTGGTGGGATCCATCCTCTGCACGGGCGCATTCCAATATATTCTGCGTTGTCTGCCCCAAAAAAAATAATAAAAAATAAAATAAAAATCTCACGACATCCTCCACCTTGCAGATCTCGCGGATGGCCGTGTTCCTCACCCTATCTCGAATAGTCCTTCCTGCTTTCATTCTCAGCGTCCTCATCTCTGCCACCCGTACTTTAGCCTTCGTTCTTGTGGTATCCGCTCTGGTCTCAATGCTATATGTCAGTAAAGGCCTTACGCAGGTTTTATATATACTGCCCTACTGTCAGTTCTCATATACTTTTTTTTCCATATTATATCCTTGAGACAACCTTATACCGCCAAAGGCTTGTTGACTTGTCCAATTGTTTCACTGACAAGAACATTTTGATTGCGCAGATCCACTCCCAGATATCTAAACTTTGCAACCTGTTCCAGCATTCTGTCATTTAAGGATAACCTGCATCCTAAGGGATGTTTTGAGAATGTCATGGTTTTTGTTTTGTTACATTCACTTCAAACAATATTTTCACCCAATATTGGTCCATCGTGCAATGTTTGAGTATTAATACAAGTCTTTACAACTACGGCGTTTTGACAAATCATATTGAGACTTATGTAGGAACCAAAGTTTATTGAATTATTTTGTTTATTTTATTAATCCTAATATTAATATTTAAAAAAAATAGGATTTTTAGGCAGACTCTTATGAAAATTAAAAAAGGGTCATTAAAATGGTTCAGATATATGGAACAAATAAATGAAAGAAGAATGGCTTCAAATTGCATACAATAACCAAATTATTATTAGAATGGTAAAGATGGTATATGTAAACGGCGTGAACGGAGCTAGAAATAGAGAAAGGCCGAGGAAAACGTGGCACGATCAAATCAATCAAATATTGAATGTCGGACACGTGAGGAGTCGGAGAAATCGACGTGCGTGCATGACAAGATGTATGAATGTAGAGGAAACGAGAGAACTATGTCAGGACAGAACAGTGTGGCGTTCCATTCTTTCTGCCTACCCCTCCGGGGAGACGGCGTGATGGTTAGTTAGTTAGTTAGTTTATTTTTATGTGGCGGCCATCTTTCTGCAGACCTCTGTGGGAAATGGTTAATTTATTATGTATTTTAAAATAATAGAGTAATTTTCTGGTTTCAGGTACGCTGGATATGTACGTACTCAATCCTTCAAAGGATTCCAAATATGTGAAGGACTTCTTACAAAAATGGCATAGCAATGATCATAAACTATTTACGAGCAGGAGCAACTCAAAGGAGTTTACCTTCCCGGTACAGAACATGATATCCATCTGCGCCCTTCTGGTCTGGCAGCCGGCGAACCCCAATGATACTATAACTAGAATCATGTTCCCCGGGAGCACGCCTCAGCACAAAATCTTCGAAGGCTTAGAGCGCATCAAGCATCTAGAGTTCATGAAACACCCAACGTGCACGGCCAAGTCAATAACCCCGGCACCGCCAATCCTCAAGACGTACAGACAAGTCTCGCACGCGAAGCACACGCAAGAGAAAGTTTCTTCAGAATCCAGCACGACAAAAACCGTTCAAAAATCCTACGTGGAAAAGGAAAAAGTCCTAGAAAAAAGTGTGACAGATAAGTCAGTTAGCAATGAAATTCATAAAATTATTCCAAAAGACCAAGTAGACAAACCATCTAAAGTTGATCCCGATGTGGATATAGAATCGCTTAAAGACAAGGATGACTTAATCAAAGAAATAACAGACAATAAGCTTCGTACGGAAAAGGAACAGGAACTCAACGAAGAACACAAAAAGACGGAAAGCAAAATAGTTTCCAAGACTTCATCCACCGTACTAACCTCCCAAACTAAACAAAAAACTATATCAGAAAAGAAAATTAAGACTGAAAGTAAGAAGACTGAAAGTATTTCTGATATTATGAGTGATAAAAAGATGTCAGAAAAACGCCGCAAAGAAAACAAAAACATTATTGACAAGAAGAATAAGAAAATGGAAACAAGTGATATATTAAATGATAAAAAAGAGAAAAAGAAGTCTGACGTAGTAAAAAAAGACGACGAACAGGGTGTAAGACAGATTGAATTAAAAATAAAGGATGTAGAGAAAACAGAAAATAAAACTATTCGTAAAAAAAGCGAGCACAAATCCAAAATAGACACAAACCTTTCAGCTGTGAGGTCCAGGAGTATTTCTCGAACGACTAAGTCGACGGAGAGAAAGACGATTACGCTTCCGTCCGACAAAATTGTGGATAGTGCGAAATCGTCACCCACAAGTCCCAAAAAAATTACCGATAACAAAACCGCTGCCCAACAAATTAAAGAAAAAGAGACACTGAAACCCAAACTTTCGCATCGCATCAAGCGCGCAAGTCCAGGCAGTACTCCCGCAAAAAGTGCTAAAGAAGCGAATAATCGTAAAGTTTTGGAATCTAAAACTAAATCTACTTCCCCGAAAATCGAGCAGACTAAACCTACAGAGAAAAAAGAAACTACCAAGCCAAAGAGAGAGCCAATATCTAGACGGCCGAAACCGATATCTTCCCCTATAAAGAGTCTGAAGGCAGCCAGCAGTCCTAGCAGACTTCTGAAGTCTTCGAAAACCGAAACCCAAAAAGCAGTTAAAAGAAAGGTAAAGAAAGAGGAGAAAATAGAAACAGAAGGCATCCTCCAATCGTTCATTGACAAAAAGCTTGATGACGATAGTTCTAAATCTATTGATGATGTCAAACAACAAGAACTAGATGAACTTCGTGAAGAACAAGAAATCGTCAGGGAAATTGAAGCTGTTTTCAACAGGGATAGCGAAGCGGAAGAAAAGGTGGAATACACCATGGAATCTGATGTTGAAAGATTGGGAGATGACGCTAAAACCGAAACCACAGTTGAAGGAGAGTTTGAAGAGGAATATTTGATTATTGAAAAAGAGGAAGTCGATCAGTACACCGAAGATTCGATCAATGAGCCTGAAAGCAGTCGTCATGAAGAAGAATTGCAAAAACACATTCGCGATTCTCACGAATCCGAGAAAAAACAAAAAGAAATCACTACCGATTCGAAAATTGTTAAAAAGATACATATTTACGAATCGGAAACCAACGAAGAAGTTATTTCAAGTGACAGTAAAGAAGAAACTAAAGTGAAGATAAAATCAATCTCTCCAGAACACAAAGAACAAGTTGAGGAGCAGTTGGATAGTATTTTATCATCGGCAACGTCCATAATTCAAAAGCAGTCCGAAAATATTCAGGACATTGAAACAAAAGAAGAATCACACGTTAATGTACCTGAAATATCTAAGGAATTGTCCAACAGTATGGAAGAGAAGGGTGATGGCAGTAGTGAAAAGAAAATCACAGATAGCAAGGAGGATTTAGACGAGAAACCCAGAATATTTACTGAGCCAAATATCATGATCGAATCCCAAGAAAAGTTTTCGACGACAATGGAATCTGGTGCTACAACCACGGCTCCAACTTTGCCAGAAGATGAAAGAATTCCATTAGATGAAATAAAGGAAGATAAAATAGTAGAAGAGAAGCACGTGATGGAAGAAAAAATGGAAAAAGAATGTCACGTGATGGTTCCTCCAAGTACTTTAGAACCATTCCCGCAATCACTTGTTGGAAGTAGCCAATTTGAGACGCAGCCCGTTAGAGATATTGTCAAAACACCCGATGAAGTTGCAGATTTACCGGTGCACGAAGAAGCTGACTTCGATTCATTTGATGGATATTCTGATAAGAAAAAAGACGAAAAAGCCTTCAAGAGCGATGAATTGTCATCCAAAGCAACTAACATTTTCGTAAAAGACCTAGATAAAGATGAGGTATCTTCTAAAATATCGAAAGACGAAGAATATTCCGATAGCCTGCAAGATAAGAAGAAACCCGAACTTGATTTCCTCAAGCACATCAAACCACCAGTCAAACCAGAAACGACCGACCAAGCCGGTAATTTATACGTCGACAAAGGTGTAGAGGAAGAATTGGTGGTTCAAATGCTTCAGCATGCTTCACACGCAGAAGTGGTGACTGTTACTCCCGGTTCTGCTCCTGAATCCCCTGCATTTCCACACAGCGTCTCTATGCAGCAAAAGCCCATCGAGATGTCTGAGGAAGAGTATATCAAATTGAGTAAGGAAATGCAAAATAACTACATGGAGTATGAATATAAGCCGTTTACAACAGAACTCCGAGAAACACACATTACAACTGTTGATTCGCCGATTAAAGAAGACCTTCAATTCGAAGACTTCCACTCTTCGCCTGACAAAATTACCCCTATTCCCGAAGACATTGAAGATAAGGATGGAAGTGATGTTCTTTGCCACGATTATGTTACAAATGAAGACATGTTGAAAACTGAGATTCCGGACTCGTTTTCGCCTTCTACTACTCACACCGATACAATAACAACTAAGCCGTTAATCGAGACAGAAATTCATGAAACAGTAGATGAGGAAAGGGATATTAGAGAGACTACTATTAGATCTGAAATTGATGTTGAAAAAATTGTAGCCAATGTTGCAGAAGTTTTGAAATCTGACAAGAGTTTGGAAGAAATCATTCCTGATATTTTATCTGGAAAGACAAGTCCAGCTCCGTCAGTAAAGGCAGAGTCGCCAATCCTCAACGAAAAGGAGGGTGAAAAGCATGTGTACGAAGAAAAGGACATTGACACATGTGAAACTAAATACAGTCACACTGAAAAGGTTTCAGATACAAGTTCATCTACAAAGACTGTTCAGAGAATGCTAGTGACAGCAAGCAGCGAAGATGGAGGTCACGAAATTGAAATATGTTCCAAGGGAAGTATTCAATTCCCTCCGTCGGGAATGGATACCAAGAGTACAATTGAAGACAGATTTTCAATAGAGGAAAGTGATGAAATGGAAAAAGAAACACAAAAATTCGATAAACCGCTATCAACAGAAGACTTATCCGATGATCGCGAACAAACAGAACAAATCTTGAGACAAAAAGAACTACAAGACGATGAAGACGTTGATGACCAAGAAACGTCTATTTTAAAATCGTCTGTATTTGAGGAAGAATCCAAGATAACATCCGAAATCACTTCGAAAGAAGACTCAACGGTTGTTTTATCTATAAAGGAAGAATTCAGTATTATGAAAGAAGACCTTTCAAAGACATCTGATGTACATTCCACTCAAGTGCAACAAAAACGTGTCACGAAAGAAGCAATCGACGAGAGCGACAAATCGATCCTTAGTGATGATGAATCTTTAGATGTTAGTATAAAGTCCATTTCAAAAACAAGTGCTAAAACTGAAGAAATATCAGAAGAAAAACAGCATGTACGTGAAGAAAAAATGTCGACACAGAAGTTAACCGAAAGGACTTCGACAGACAAGGAAACAAAAATTGATAAGCTCACAACAGTTGAGAAAAGCCCTGAAAAGAAAGCACCCGTATCAGAAAAAGTTCACGAACCTGTACAAGATGATGAGACAGATCTCAAAACACCCATATCAAAGTCACCCGCTTCGGAGAAGCGTGATAAGTCACCTGAAACTGAAGACATATTAGCAAAATCTTCAAAGGTATTGGAAGATCAAAAAACGAGTCCCGCTCCATCACCCGATATAAAGTTGGAACTGAAGTCTCCTGAAACACACAAAGAAGATGACGAAAGTTTATCTACAGACAAGGTAGATGACGATATTTTACATACAGACAAAATCGAAAAATCCAAGAGTCCAGTTTCAGAGATCAAATTCCAGGAAAAAGAATCCCCAGAAGTTGAAAAAGCAGACATAAAAACTTATCCTAAAGTAGTCGACGAGATTCCTAAATTGCCACCAGTTTCCTTAATAAAAAATGAACCAGCGCCCTCGGTTCTCAGTCGCAAGGGTTCTGATGCCATATCCCCAGATATGATTAAAAAAGATGTTTCCATTGCGGAAATCGCAAAGTCTCCTGAAAAGACGTTAAAACATGATATTTCGCCACCATGTGAGGAAACGACTGAAATTCCAACATCCAAGAGTCCAATTATGGAACACATCAGTTCAGTGCTAGATGAAATTAGTAAGGTTACAATTGAACAATTATCTGAACAAACTGAAAAGTGTGAAATAACAAAGACTTCAGAAAAACATTCTTTGGAAGAGACTCTTGACACTCACATTGAGGAGAAATTTCAAGAAACAAAAGAATCGACTTCTACAGTTACAGAAAAGATTTCTGAAATTAAAGACATTCATAAAAAATCTATAGAACTTAGTGAAGGAATCCTAACACTTAAGATCGAAGACGATAAAACAATTAAAACTTTATTGGATGATACTTCCGATGAACTTACTTTAGAAGAGAAGAAAATTGATGGAAAGTCTCCAACCGAAGATATTGATGATGCAGTTTTAAAAATCACTGATTCTGAACCCGAAACACTCGAAATAGCTCCTAAATCGATACCACAAGAACCAAAGGAAGAAAAAATAATCCTCGTTGTGAAAGACGATGAACTATCGAAAACAATTCAATTGCCAAAATCAATAGAAGAACTATCACATATTACAGACGAGATGGGACATGAAGTCACTCAATCAAGTGTCGTTGATTCTCATAGGCGCAAACGTGAGATAAAGTCGCCCGAACCAAGTGAAGAAAGTGAAAAGACTGCCGAATCTCCCTCAGAAAGTTCTATTATTGTGGCGCCTCATATGGATAAAGTTGACAAAGACTCGAAGACTGCTGAATCGATTGTGGAAGTTGAAAAAATGTCTCCCGTTAAAACACCAGAGAGAATTCCCTCTGAAGAAATCAAAATTGATACTCCAAAAATATCTCTTTTAAGCGAAGAGAAAGATGAAATTTCTGAAACAAAACCTCCAATCAAGTCACCGGAGAAGGTTTCAGGGGATGAAAAAGAAGAAGAATCAATTGCCCTGACCGAGGCTACAAAACAAAAAACTCCACCATCCAAATCTCCTGAGCCAAGGGTCGGTGAAAAAGTGGCGATTCATTCTCCCGCAAAAACACCTGATCTTGGTTCTCCAGAAATACTTGAAATTGACGAGCATGTGGAATCTTCTGAATTTAAGAAAGAAGAACATAAAATTATTGATACAAAATCTCGTGTTTCTGAAAAAAGTGAATATGAGTCATCTAAAATTGGCGATGATTTGAAAACAAAATCACCTGAACCTAAAGTAGATGAACATGTAATGGATCCAACAAAGACTCCTAAATCAGAATCACCGGATCTTAGGCATGTCGATGAAGTTAAAATTAAGACTACTGCCAAAACCCCTGAGATTTTATCTCCAGCAACTATTATGGATACAGAACATGTTTCTGAGAAGAAAATTTCTTCTGAAGAGGAAAAACAAGAATTACCATCACCTCTTGAAGATATCAGAAAATCTCCCGAACACGAAAAATTGGATTCAGATACAATTGCACCTACTGATTTGAAAGTCACTGTATCAACTTCACCAACGCCATCTGAAACAGACCTCCAAAAGACCCCGGAATCTAAATCTCATGAACCAGGCCATGATGATAACGAAAAGACACCATCTAAAACTCCAGAGATTTTGTCTCTAGAAACACTGAAAGAAGAAAAGGATATCAAGCCCACTCTTTCTGATGATCATAAAGTTTCAGAAAAGAAATCTCCAGTTTCCGAAGAGCACGATCATAAGCCACCCGTTGAAGATTTGAAGAGAAAATCTCCCATACCTAGTGAGGAACCAGAAAAACCAATTGATGGGTCTCCTATTAAATCAATTGACAAAGTAGCTGGGCAAGTTACTCCCTCTTCGCAATCACCTGAACCAAGTCAAATAGATGAAAAAGCTATAAAACTCCAGTCACCTGTTTTGGATACTTCATCTCCGGAATTGGTAAAGGAAGAACATCATATTCAACCAGTCCAAATTGAAGCATACGACGACAGAACTTCTGTATTGAAATCTCTGCTTTTCGAAGAAAGTAAACATGAATTGTCGAAACCTGGAAAAGATGAAATGACAAAATCTCCTACAGCAATTGAAGAGACCAAAAAAACAGACTCACTATCTCGATTGTCAGAACAAGACATAACCAAGAAATTGGAAACTCCTGATTTGGAGCTGTCGCAGGTGGATGAAAAAACAAGAACAGTTATATCTCCACCAAAAACACCAGAAATTCTTAAGGCTGAAACAATGAAGAGTGATCCAAAATCTCCCGTTTCTGAAAAAAGTGATCACAAATCACCTATTGTGTCGCCTGTTAAATTGATAGAGGATGGATCAAATTTACTGACGCACGCGGAAGTAACGAAACCAAAATCTCCAGAACTAAGTCATGTTGCCGAAAAGGAAATCCTTCAATCTCCCGAAAAAACACTAGAAACTTTGAGTACGGTAAAAGAAAACGGACATGTTCAAATATCTTCTGATGTAGAACATCAAATTGCAAAAGCATTCGTATCTGATTTACCTACATCTATCAAGGATTCTCCTATTCAATCCCCTGATAAAATGTCACCCATAAAGGACAAAAAATATGCATCATCACCGTCTCCTCAAAACGACGAGGAAGAAGATAAATTAAAAATAATATCACCTGCGCACGAAAAACATCTGGAACATGAAAAAACACCAGAACCAATTGAAGCTGATGCAACATCCCTTTCACTTGCTAAGGTTATTACAACGTCTACCCCTGAACCAGCTGAAAGTAAAACTATTGAAACTCAGATAATATCACCTAAGAAAACTTCTCCCTTAAAATTAGTGGATGAAATGCACAAGTCACCAGAATCTCAATCCCCAGAACCAACTGAGGTTGATCATCATAAAGTTCCTGCAAGAAAATCTCCCGATTCTGAAAAAACTGAAAAAATACATGAAACAATTGAAAGTCTAAAGGTAAAATCTCCTGAACCCAGTCCACAGGAAAAGGAAAAAACAGAAAAAATATCAACAGAAAGAGTCAAAGATGATTTCTCTCATGACGATGAAAAAGAAATTTCGGAGTTGAAATCTTCAATTATTGAGCCTAAAGAAATTGAGCCACCCTCAGTTCTTAGCCCAGACTCAAAATCTCCCGAATTAATATGCGATGATGCCGAAATAATACAATCTCTGGAACCAAGCGTTGATCACGAAGAAATAAACGAATCAATCAAGAAATCTCCAGAAAAAACCGGTACTCGAATTTTGTCACCTCATACCAAAGAGGCAGACGGTAAATCACCTTTATCAGAAACTCCTGAACCAAGGGAGCTTGGCGATAAAGTGACCGTTATCTCTTCCACAAAAACTAGCGAAACGACAGAAGAGGAACATTTACAATCTCTGGTATTAGAGACAAGCAAATTTGAAGTTACTGATATTATCAAATCGGAATCTCCCGAACTAATATTCGATCAAGGGGAGACACCTGAAAGAAAGTATTCAGTATCAGATCTAGAAGAAACTGAAAAACATGGTGACAAATCGAAAGCAAAAACCCCAGAACAAAGTGATATAACATCCACCGATTCTTCTGTGAAATCTCCTGAAAAATCACCAATTATCGGTTTACAGGACAAAGAACACGATTTGTCTGAGATAATGAAAGAAACACCAAAAGAGGTTAAAACACCTGAAGAACTGAGATCTAAGTCTCCAGAAGAGGTAAAGGCTATAGCGCGTGAAGCAGTAAGATCTGAATCACCTAAAGAGGTCAAGGCTAAATCTCCGGTTGATTTAAAAGCACCATCTCCAACTGAACTTAGGGCTGAATCTCCAGAAGAGGTAAAGGCTATAGCGCGTGAAGCAGTAAGATCTGAATCACCTGAAGAAATAAAGGCTAAATCTCCTATTGATGTAAAAGCACCAACACATATTGATCTTACATTAAAATATCCAGAAGAGGTAAAGGCTAAATTGCCTGATGAAACAAAGGCTAAATCTCCCGTTGATATGAAAGCACCAACTCCTACAGATCTTAGGGCTGAATCTCCGGAAGAGATAAAGGCTAAATCGCCCGAAGAAATAAGAATAAGATCTCCTGAAGAAGTAAAGGATAAATCACCCGTAGATTTGAAAGCACCATCTCCCACTGATCTTAGGACTGAATCTCCAGAAGTTGAAAAGGCTACATCGCCTGAAAAAGTATTATCTAAATCTCCCGAAGAAGTAAAGGCGAAATCACCTGTTGGTTTGAAAGCATCAACTCCAACAGATCTTAGAGCTGAATCTCCAGAAGAAGTTAAAGCGAAATCTCCTGATGAAGTAAGATCTAAATCTCCTGAAGAATTAAAGGCTAAATCTCCCGTTGATTTGAAAGCACCGTCTCCAACTGATCTAAGAGTTGATTCTCAAGAAGAAATAAAAGATAAATCTCCCGAAAAAATTAGATCTACATCTCCTGAAGATACAAAGGCTATATCTCCCATTGATTTGATAGCACCGACTCCTACCGATCTAAGGGCTCAATCTCCAGAAGACATAAAAGTCAAATCACCTGAAAAAGTAGGATCTAAATCTCCAGAAGATGTGAAGTCTAAATTACCGATTGACTTGAAAGAACTACATCCAACAGAGCTGAGATCTCAAACTCCCGAGGAAGTAAAGGCTAAATCTCCCGTTGATTTAAAAGCACCTTCTCCTGCTGATATAAGGGCTGAATCTACGGAAGAAACAAAGGCAAAATCTCAAATCGACCTAAAAGAAACACATCCCACAGAGCTGAGATCTCAAACTCCCGAAAAAGTAAAGGCTAAATCTCCAATTGATTTAAAAGCACTTTCTCCTGCTGATCTAAGAGCTGAATCTCAGGAAAAAACAAAGGCAAAATCTCCAATTGATTTGAAAGAACCTCATCCAACTAAGCTTCGATCTCAATCTCCTGAAGAAGTAAAGGCTGAATCTCCCGTTTATTTAAAAGCACCTTCTCCTGCTGATCTAAGGGCTAAATCTCCGGAAGAGACTAAGGCCAAATCTCCAATTGACTTAAAAGAACCACATCCCACAGAGCTGAGATCTCAAACTCCCGAGGAAGTAAAGGCTAAATCTCCCATTGATTTAAAAGCACCTTCTCCAGCAGACCTAAGGGCTGAATCTCCGGAAGAGACTAAGGCAAAATCTCCAATTGATTTGAAAGAAATCCATCCCACAGAGCTGAGATCCCCAACTCCCGAGGAAGTTAAGGCTAAATCTCCCGTTGATTTAAAAGCACTTTCTCCTGCTGATCTAAGGGCTGAATCTCCGGAACAGACTAAAGCCAAATCTCCAATTGACTTAAAAGAACCACATCCCACAGAGCTGAGATCTCAAACTCCCGAGGAAGTAAAGGTAAAATCTCCAATTGATTTGAAAGAACCACATCCCACAGAGCTGAGATCTCAAACTCCCGAGGAAGTAAAGGGTAAATCTCCCATTGATTTAAAAGCACCTTCTCCAGCAGACCTAAGGGCTGAATCTCCGGAAGAGACTAAGGCAAAATCTCCAATTGATTTGAAAGAAATCCATCCCACAGAGCTGAGATCCCCAACTCCCGAGGAAGTTAAGGCTAAATCTCCCGTTGATTTAAAAGCACTTTCTCCTGCTGATCTAAGGGCTGAATCTCCGGAACAGACTAAAGCCAAATCTCCAATTGACTTAAAAGAACCACATCCCACAGAGCTGAGATCTCAAACTCCCGAGGAAGTAAAGGTAAAATCTCCAATTGATTTGAAAGAACCACATCCCACAGAGCTGAGATCTCAAACTCCCGAGGAAGTAAAGGCTATATCTCCCGTTGATTTAAAAGCACCTTCTCCTGCTGATCTAAGGGCTGAATCTCCGGAAGTGACTAAGGAGAAATCTGCAAATGACTTAAAAGAACCACATCCTACTGAGCTTAGTTCTCAAACTCCCGAAGAAGTAAGGGCTAAATCTCCCGTTGATTTAAAAGCACCTTCTCCTGCTGAACTAAGGGCTGAATCTCCGGAAGAGAATAAAGCCAAATCTCCAATTGACTTAAAAGAACCACATCCTACAGAGCTGAGATCTCAAACTCCCGAGGAAGTAAAAGCTAAATCTCCCATTGATTTAAAAGCACCTTCTCCAGCAGACCTAAGGGCTGAATCTCCGGAAGATACTAAGGCAAAATCTCCTATTGATTTGAAAGAAATCCATCCCACAGAGCTGAGATCCCCAACTCCCGAGGAAGTTAAGGCTAAATCTCCCGTCGATTTAAAAGCACCTTCTCCAGCTGATCAAAGGGCTGAATCTCCGGAAGAGACTAAGGAGAAATCTCCAATTGACTTAAAAGAACCACATCCTACTGAGCTTAGTTCTCAAACTCCAGAAGAAGTAAGTGCTAAATCTCCCGTTGATTTAAAAGCACCTTCTCCTGCTGATCCAAGGGCTGAATCTCCGGAAGAGACTAAGGCAAAATCTCCAATTGATTTGAATGAACCACATCCCACAGAGCTGAGATCTCAAACTCCCGAGGAAGTAAAGGCAAAATCTCCAATTGATTTGAAAGAACCACATCCCACAGAGCTGAGATCCCCAACTCCCGAGGAAGTAAAGGCTATATGTCCCGTTGATTTAAAAGCACCTTCTCCTGCTGATCTAAGGGCTGAATCTCCGGAAGAGACTAAGGAGAAATCTCCAATTGACTTAAAAGAACCACATCCTACTGAGCTTAGTTCTCAAACTCCAGAAGAAGTAAGTGCTAAATCTCCCGTTGATTTAAAAGCACCTTCTCCTGCTGATCCAAGGGCTGAATCTCCGGAAGAGACTAAGGCAAAATCTCCAATTGATTTGAATGAACCACATCCCACAGAGCTGAGATCTCAAACTCCCGAGGAAGTAAAGGCAAAATCTCCAATTGATTTGAAAGAACCACATCCCACAGAGCTGAGATCCCCAACTCCCGAGGAAGTAAAGGCTATATGTCCCGTTGATTTAAAAGCACCTTCTCCTGCTGATCTAAGGGCTGAATCTCCGGAAGAGACTAAGGAGAAATCTCCAATTGACTTAAAAGAACCACATCCTACTGAGCTTAGTTCTCAAACTCCAGAAGAAGTAAGTACTAAATCTCCCGTTGATTTAAAAGCACCTTCTCCTGCTGATCCAAGGGCTGAATCTCCGAAAGAGACTAAGGCAAAATCTCCAATTGATTTAAATGAACCACATCCCACAGAGCTGAGATCTCAAACTCCCGAGGAAGTAAAGGCAAAATCTCCAATTGATTTGAAAGAAATCCATCCCACAGAGCTGAGATCTCAAACTCCCGAGGAAGTAAAGGCTAAATCTCCCGTTGATTTAAAAGCACCTTCCCCTGCTGATCTAAGGGCTGAATCTCCGGAAGAGACTAAAGCCAAATCTCCAATTGACTTAAAAGAACCACATCCCACAGAGCTGAGATCTCAAACTCCCGAGGAAGTAAAGGTAAAATCTCCAATTGATTTGAAAGAACCACATCCCACAGAGCTGAGATCTCAAACTCCCGAGGAAGTAAAGGCTATATCTCCCGTTGATTTAAAAGCACCTTCTCCTGCTGATCTAAGGGCTGAATCTCCGGAAGAGGCTAAAGCCAAATCTCCAATTGACTTAAAAGAATCACATCCCACCGAGCTTAGATCTCAAACTCCCGAGGAAGTAAAAGCTAAATCTCCCATAGATTTAAAAGCACCTTCTCCTGCTGATCTAAGGGCTGAATCTCCGGAAGAGACTAAAGCAAAAACTCCAATTGATTTGAAAGAACCACATCCCACAGAGCTAAGATCTCAAACCCCCGAGGAAGTAAAAGCACAATCTCCAATTGATTTCAAAGAACCACATCCCACAGAGCTGAGATCTCAAACTCCCGGGGAAATAAAGGCAAAATCTCCAATTGATTTGAAAGAAATACATCCCACAGAGCTGAGATCTCAAACTCCCGAGGAAGTTAAGGCAAAATCTCCCGTTGATTTAAAAGCACTTTCTCCTGCTGATCTAAGGGCTGAATCTCCGGAAGAGACTAAAGCCAAATCTCCAATTGACTTTAAAGAACCACATCCCACAGAGCTGAGATCTCAAACTCCCGAGGAAGTAAAGGTAAAATCTCCAATTGATTTGAAAGAACCACATCCCACAGAGCTGAGATCTCAAACTCCCGAGGAAGTTAAGGCTAAATCTCCCGTTGATTTAAAAGCACCTTCTCCTGGTGATCTAAGGGCAGAATCTCCGGAAGAGACTAAAGTCAAATCTCCAATTGACTTAAAAGAACCACATCCCACAGAGCTTAGATCTCAAACTCCCGAGGAAGTAAAAGCTAAATCTCCCATTGATTTAAAAGCACCTTCTCCTGCTGATCTAAGGGCTGAATCTCCGGAAGAGACTAAAGCAAAATCTCCAATTGATTTGAAAGAACCTCATCCCACAGAGCTGAGATCTCAAACCCCCGAGGAAGTAAAAGCACAATCTCCAATTGATTTAAAAGAACCACATCCATCAGAGCTGAGATCTCAAACTCCCGAGGAAATAAAGGCAAAATCTCCACTTGATTTGAAAGAAATACATCCCACAGAGCTGAGATCTCAAACTTCCGAGGAAGTTAGGGCAAAATCTCCCGTTGGTTTAAAAGCACTTTCTCCTGCTGATCTAAGGGCTGAATCTCCGGAAGAGACTAAAGCCGAATCTCCAATCGATTTGAAAGAACCACATCCAACAGAGCTGAGATCTCAAACTCCCGAGGAAGTAACAGCTAAATCTCCCGTTGATTTAAAAGCACCTTCTTCTGCTGATCTGAGGGCTGAATCTCCGGAAGAGACAAAGGACAAATCTCCAATTGACTTAAAAGAACCACTTCCTACTAAGCTTCGATCTCAATCTCCTGAAGATGTAAAGGCTGAATCTCCCGTTGATTTGAAAGCATCATCTCCTACTGATATTAGGACTGAATCTCCGCAAGAAACAAAGGCGAAATCTCCAATCGACCTAAAAGAACCACATCCCACAGAGCTTAGATCTCAAACTCCCGAGGAAGTAAAAGCTAAATCTCCCATTGATTTAAAAGCACCTTCTCCTGCTGATCTAAGGGCTGAATCTCCGGAAGAGACTAAGGCAAAATCTCCAATTGATTTGAAAGAACCACATCCCACAGAGCTGAGATCTCAAACCCCCGAGGAAGTAAAGGCAAAATCTCCAATTGATTTGAAAGAAATATATCCCACAGAGCTGAGATCTCAAACTCCCGAGGAAATAAAGGCTTTATCTCCCGTTGATTTAAAAGCACCTTCTCCTGCTGATCTAAGGGCTGGATCTCCGGAAGAGACTAAGGCTAAATCTCCAATTGACTTAAAAGAACCCCATCCCACAGAGCTGAGATCTCAAACTCCCGAAGAAGTAAAGGCTAAATCTCCCATTGATTTAAAAGCACCTTCTCCAGCAGATCTAAGGGCTGAATCTCCGGAAGAGACTAAGGCCAAATCTCCAATTGATTTGAAAGAACCACATCCCACCGAGCTGAGATCTCAAACTCCCGAGGAAGTAAAGGCAAAGTCTCCAATTGATTTGAAAGAAATACATCCCACAGAGCTGAGATCTCAAACTCCCGAGGAAATAAAGGCTTTATCTCCCGTTGATTTAAAAGCACCTTCTCCAGCAAATCACAAAGGGGCAGATCTCCGGAAGAGACTAAGGCCAAATCTCCAATTGACTTGAAAGAACCACATCTCACAGAGCTGAGATCTCAAACTCCCGAGGAAGTAAAGGCAAAATCGCCAATTGATTGAAAGAACCACATCCACAGAGCTGAGATCTCAAACTCCCGAGGAAATACTCCCACTGAGCTTAGATCTCAAACTCCCGAGGAAGTAAAAGCTGAATCTCCCGTTGATTTAAAAGCACCTTCTCCAGCTGATCTTAGGGCTGAATCGCCGGAAGAGACAAAGATAAAATCTCCAATTGACTTGAAAGAACCACATCCTGAGCAAAGATCTCAAACTCCTGAAGAAGTAAAGGCGAAATCGCCTGAACAAGTGAGATCTGAATCTCCAGAAGTATTGAAGGCGGTATCTCCGATTGACTTGAAAGCACCACATCCCATTGAGCTTAGATCTACTCCCGAAGAAGTAAAGGCTAAGTCTCCCGTTGATTTAAAAGAGCCTTCTCCTGTTGGTCTTAGGTCTGAATCTCCGGAAGCGACAAAGGCCAAATCTCCAATTGACTTAAAAGTACCACATCCCACTGAGATTAGAGCTCCAACTCCTGAGGAAGTAAAAGGTAAATCTCCTGTTGATTTAAAAGAACGTTCTCCAGCTGATATTAGAGCTGAATCTCCGGAAGAAACCAAGGAAAAATCTCCAATTGACTTGAAAGAAATACATCCAACTGAGCTTAGATCTCAATCTCCTGAAGATGTAAAGGCCGAATCTCCAGTTGATTTGAAAGCATCATCTCCTACTGATCTTAGGGCTGAATCTCCGGAAGAGACAAAGCCCAAATCTTCAACTGACCCGAAAGAACCACATCCCACTGAGATTAGAGCTCCAACTCCTGAGGAAGTAAAAGGTAAATCTTCCGTTGATTTAAAAGCACCTTCTCCAGCTGATATTAGAGCTGAATTTTCGGAAGAAACCAAGGAAAAATCTCCAATTGACTTGAAAGAAAGACATCCAACTGAGCTTAGATCTCCATCTCCTGAAGATGTAAAGGTAGAATCTCCAGTTGATTTGAAAGCATCATCTCTTATTGATCTTAGGGCTGAATCTCCACTAGACTTGAAAGAACCACATCCCACTGAGCTAAGATCTCAAACTCCTGAAGAAGTTAAGGCGACATCGCCTGAACAGGTGAGATCTAAATCACCAGAAGATTTGAAGGCGAAATCTCCGATTGACATGAAAGCACCACATCCTACTGAGCTTAGAAATCAAACTCCCCAGGAAGTAAAGGCTAGATCTCCATTTGACTTGAATGAACCACATCCTACTGAGCTTAGACCTGAATCTCCCGAAGAAGTAAGGGCGAAATTGCCCGAAGAAGTGAAATCTAAATCTCCTGAAGATGTCAAGGATAAAATTCCAGAAGATGTAAACGCTAAATCCCCAATTGACGTGAAAGCACCACATCCAACTGAGCTGAGAATTGAATCTCCCGAAGAAATAAAAGCTAAATCTCCAAGTGACTTGAAAGAACCACATCCTACTGAGCTTAGGGCTGTTTCGCCAGAAGATACGAAATCAAAATCGCCGGAAGAAGTGAGATCTAAATCGCCTGGTGAAGTGAGATCTAAGTCTCCGGAAGATATTGACTTGAAAGAAGTACATCCTTCTGAGCTTAGATCTCAATCTCCTGAAGAAATAAAGGCGAAATTGCCCGAAGAAGTGAGATCGAAATCTCCTGAAGATGTCAAGAGTAAATCTCCAGAAGATGTGAAGGCTAAATCTCCGATTGACCATAAAGCACCACATCCCACTGAGCTTAGATCTCAAACATCAGAGGAAGTTAAGGCTAAATCTCCCGTTGATTTAAAAACACCTTCTTCAGCTGACCTTAGGGCTGAATCTCCGGAAGAGACAAAGGCAAAATCTCCAATTGACTTGAAAGAACCACATCCTGAGCTAAGATCTCAATCTCCTGAAGATGTCAAGAGTAAATCTCCAGAAGATGTGAAGGCTAAATCTCCGATTGACTTGAAAGCACCACATCCTACTGAGCAGAGATCTCAAACACCAGAAGAAGTTAAGGCTAAATCTCCCATTGATTTAAAAACACCTTCTTCAGCTGACCTTAGGGCTGAATCTCCGGAAGAGACAAAGGCAAAATCTCCAATTGACTTGAAAGAACCACATCCTGAGCTAAGATCTCAATCTCCTGAAGATGTCAAGAGTAAATCTCCAGAAGATGTGAAGGCTAAATCTCCGATTGACTTGAAAGCACCACATCCTACTGAGCAGAGATCTCAAACACCAGAAGAAGTTAAGGCTAAATCTCCCATTGATTTAAAATCACTTTCTCCAGCTGATCTAAGGGCTGAATCTCCGGAAGAAAAGAAGGCTAAATCTCCCGAAGTAGAGAGATCTAAATCTCCCGAAGAGGTGAAGGCTAGAACACCTGAAGAACATAGATCTCAATCTCCTGAAGAATTAAAGGCTTCATCTCCCATTGATCTGAAAGCACCATCTTCCACTACGGCTAAATCTCCAGAAGATGTGATGATTAAATCGCCTAAAGAACAACTATCTAAATCACCTGAAGACGAAAAGGCTAAATCTCCAGAGGATGTGGAAGCTCATTCTCCCATTGATTCGAAAGCAACACACCCCACTGGCCTCAGGGCGGATTCCCCAGAAGAAAGAAAGGCTAAATCTCCCATAGAAGTAAGATCTAAATCCCCTGAAGATGTAAAGGCTAAATCACTAGAGGATGTGAAAACTAAATCTCCCGAAGAAGTGAGATCTAAATCTCCTGAAGATGGTAAGACTAAATCTCCTGCGGATGTGGAGGCTAAATCTCCCGTAGAAGTGAGATCTAAATCTCCTGAAGATGTAAATGCTAAATCTCCAGAGGATGTGGAGGCTATATCTCCAGTTGATATGAAAGCAACACATCCCACTGAGCTTAGGGCGGATTCCCCAGAAGAGGGAAAGGTTAAATCTCCCGAAGAAGTGAGATCTAAGTCTCCTGAAGATGTAATGCCTAAATCTCCTGAAGATGCAAAGGCTAAATCTCCTGAGGATGTAAAAGCTAAATCTCCACTTGATAAGAAAGCAACAAATCCCACTGAGCTTAGGGCGGATTCCCCAGAAGAAAGAAAGGTTAAATCTCCCGAAGATGTGAGATCTAAATCGCCTGAAGATGTAAAGGCTAAATCTCCAGAGGATGTGAAGGCTAAATCTCCAGAAGAAGTGAGATCTAAGTCTCCTGAAGATGTAAAGGCTAAATCTCCAGTTGATACGAAAGCAACACATCCCACTGAGCTTAGGGTGGATTCCCCAGAAGAAAGAAAGGTCAAATCTCCCGAAGAAGTGAGAGTTAAATCGCCTGAAGATGTTAAGGGTAAATCTCCAGACGATGTGAAGGCTAAATCTCCAGAAGAAGTGAGATCCAAGTCTCCTGAAGATGTAATGCCTAAATCTCCTGAAAATGCAAAGGCTCAATCTCCAGAGGATGTGAAGGCTAAATCTCCAGAAGAAGTGAGATCTAAGTCTCCTGAAGATGTAATGCCTAAATCTCCTGAAGATGCAAAGGCTAAATCTCCGGAGGATGTAAAAGCTAAATCTCCAGTTGATACGAAAGCAACACATCCCACTGGGCTTAGGGCGGATTCCCCAGAAGAAAGAAAGGTTAAATCTCCCGAAGACGTGAGATCTAAATCGCCAGAAGATGAAAAGGCTAAATCACCAGAGGATGTGAAGGCTAAATCTCCCGAAGAAGAGAGCTCTAAATCGCCTGAAGATGTAAAGGTTAAATCTCCTGAAGATGTGGAGGCTATATCTCCAGTTGATATGAAACCAACACATCCCACTGAGCTTAGGGCGGATTCCCCAGAAGAAAGAGAGGTTAAATCTCCCGAAGAAGTGAGATCTAAATCGCCTGAAGATGTAAAGGCTAAATCTCCCGAAGATGTAAAGGCTAAATCTCCTGAAGATGTAAAGGCTAAATCTCCCGAAGATGTGAGATCTAAATCGCCTGAAGATGTAAAAGGTAAATCTCCCGGAGGAGAGAGATCTAAATCGCCTGAAGATGTAAAGGCTAAATCTCCTGAAGATGTGGAGGTTATATCTCCAGTTGATATGAAAGCAACACATCCCACTGAGCTTAGGGCGGATTCCCCAGAACAAAGAAAGGCTAAATCTCCCGAAGAACTGAGATCTAAATCGCCTGAAGATGTAAAGGCTAAATCTCCAGAAGATGTGAAAGCTAAATCTCCCGAAGAAGTGAGATCTAAATCGCCTGAACATGTAAAGGCTAAATCTCCTGAGGATGTGAAGACTAAATCCCCCGAAGAAGTAAGATCTAAATCTCCTGAAGATGTAAAGGCTAAATCTCCAGAGGATGTGAAGGCTATATCTCCAGTTGATATGAAAGCAACACATCCCACTGAGCTTAGAACGGATTCCCCAGAAGAAAGAAAGGCTAAATCTTCCGAAGAACTGAGATCTAAATCACCTAAAGACGAAAAGGTTACATCTCCAGAAGATGTGAAGGCCAAATCTCCCGTTGATTTAAAAGCACCTTCTCCAGCTGACCTTAGGGCTGAATCTCCGGAAGAGACAAAGCCAAAATCTCCAATTGACTTGAAAGAACCACATCCGACTGAGCTTAGATCTCAATCTCATGAAGAAGTAAAGGCTGAATCTCCAGTTGATTTGAAAGCATCATCTCCTACTGATCATAGGGCTGAATCACCGGAAGAGACAAAGGCAAAATCTCCAATTGATTTGAAAAAATCACATCCTACTGAGCTTAGATCTCAATCTCCTGAAGAAGTTAAGGCGAAATCACCTGAAGAAGTCAAGGTTAAATCTCCCGAAGAGTTGAAGGCTAAAACACCTGAAGAACATAGATCTCAACCGCCTGAAGAATTAAAGGCTACATCTCCTGTTGATTTGAAAGCGCCATCTCCTACTATGGTTGAATCTCCAGGAGAGGTGATGGTTAAATCGCCTGAAGAACAAATATCTAAATCTCCTGATGATGTAAAGGCTAAATCTCCAGTGGATATCAAGGCTAAATCTCCCGTTGATTTGAAAGCGCCACATGCCACTGAGCTTAGGGCTGATTCTCCAGAAGAAAGAAAGGCTAAATCTCCCGAAGAAGTAAGATCTAAATCTCCTGAAGAAGTGGAGGTTATATACCCAGAAGAGGTTAAGGCTAAATCTCCAGTTGACTTGAAATTACCTTATTCTGCTGACCTAATTGCCAAATCACCAGAAGAGTTGATAGCTCAATCACCCAAAGAACTTAAATCTAAATCTCCTGAAGAAGTGAAGACTAAATCTCCAGAGAATGTGAAGGCTAAATCTCCAGTTGATTTGAAAGCTCTATCACCTACTGAGCTTAGAGCCGAATCTCCAGAAGATAGGAAGGCTAAATCTCCCGAAGAACTCAGATCGATATCTCCTGAGGATCTGAAGTCTAAATCTCCCGTTGACTTAAAAGCACCACCACCTACTGACCTTAAAACTGATTCCCTAGTGACAAAGGCTAAAACTCCTGAAGAACTTAGATCTAAATCACCCGAAGAACTTAAATCTAAATCTCCTGAAGAACTTAAACCTAAATATCCAGATAGTATAAAGATCAAATCTTCTGAAGAAGAGAAGGCTAAATCCCCCGTTGACTTGAAAGATACATCTCATGCTGATACTAGGGCCGAATCTCCAGAAGAAGTGAAAGATAAATCACCTTCTGGTCTTAGTGCCAGATCTCCGGAGGTGTTGAAGCCAAAATCTCCTGAAGAATTGAAAGCAACATCTCCAGTTGACTTGAAAGATACATCTCATGCTGACATTAGAGCCGAATCTCCAGAAGAAGTAAAAGATAAATCACCTTCTGGTCTTCGGGCCGGATCTCCGGAAGTGTCGAAGCCAAAATCTTCTGAAGAATTGAAAGCAGCATCTCCAGTTGACCTGAAGGAATCAACTGTCGATCTGAGGCTAGAATCTCTCGAAGATATTAAGGCTAAAACTCCCGAAGAACTTAGATCTAAATCTCCCGAAGATGTGCAGACGAAATCTCCAGTTGACTTAAAAGAAACCTCTCCTTCTCCATTGTCTGATAAAGATAAACCTCAGTTACCTGTTACTGGCGTTGATAAATTGTTATCTAGATCACCTGAACCTAGTCACGAAGAACAAATAGAAATTGCAGATAAATCTACTGGAAAAGTGTCGCTCGTTGAAGAGACTTCACACGTAGAATCTTCATCCCCTCAGACGGAGGAGGCTGATTCCGACCATCAGAAACCAGAGTATTCCATTTCGGTTAAGGACGAACCAAAAGAATCATCCAAATTACCTGAAACACAAACTGACGACATGCTTACAAAAACAAGCGAAGCAACCGAAAAATCACCATCAAAACCAAAATCTCCTCTTACTGAAAAAAGTCTTCCTCAATTGGTTAGCGAGGAAATATCAAAACAAATTACTTCCATTAAATCACCAGAGGAAATAAAAGATTTAGATAATGTTAGTACTAAATCAGAGTCTCCAACATCTGATAGAAGAGATTCAGTAATTGTTTCTACTGTTATTGAAGACTTGATTGCAAAATCTCCTGAGCCTAGTGACAAACCCAAAACAATTGCCGATTCTTTAGATAAAATACCTGTTTCACCTCATTCCGAAAAGATAGAGGCAGAGATTACAGAACCCAAAACACCTATTTTAGAAAAGAGTAAACCAGTGGATCAACAATTGCCTCAAACTAAATCTCCTGTCACTGAGAAAAGCGATTTTGAGTTACCCGAAAAAAGTAAAGAATCTAAAACAAAAACTGCTGATGTCCATGAGATTGATGCGAAAACAAGTAGTATCCCATCTCCCACGAAAAGTCTGGAGGGAGAGAAAGAAGAATTACCTCTTTCACCTCACAAAGATGAGAAAGATCATGATAAACTGAAAACAAAATCACCTGTTTCAGCCGAAAAGGAATCCACATTGCCTTCTGCTCCTGAAGATGTAAAGGAAAAATCTCTTGTACATACCGCAACCGATAAAGAAGCCATAGTGAGTTCTCTTCTCGAATCTTCAGAACTGGAAATTATAAAAACAATTAATGAAAAAGAAATTATTTCATCTCTTACAAAAGAGGTTCAACCTATGATTCCACTATCAAAATCTCCTTCAGAAAAAAGTGAGCCCGAGTCTCTTCAGCCTAAGTCTCCTGAGCCAAGTAAAGATGAGGAGAAGGTGAAACCTGTTCAGTCACCTGAGAAATCACATTCCCAAATTGATGAACCAGTTCTTACTCTCGATAAAGAGGATGAAGTACAGCAAGACAAACCCGTAGAACGTAAAAAGCGTGAAACAGAATCAATAGAGAAGGCAGAACCAGATGAACCGGAAGATGATAAAAAAATTGTCAAATCTCCCAGTAAATCACCAGAGTCGAAAATTATTTCCGGAACAAAATCAACTGTTTCAGATACAACTACAGTGGTTACTTCGAAAGTGTCTGAAGTTAAGTCCCATGAAATAAGTGAAAAGGAAACATCAGAAGTGAGATCGTCCAAGACTCATAAGGAATCAACAAATATTTTACAAACTTCTGAAAAATTAGGTCAAATAGTGTTAGAATCTAGGTCTCTGGGTTTCGTAGATAGTAGACCAGAATCACCTGTTTCAGACTCTAAAGAAATACCCTCTGACTTGGAAGATAATGAAGAAAAACAAAAACCTTCTACAGATGAAAAACAGATTTCAAAATTACAAACAAAAGAAAAAGACAGTGAGAGCGAAGAAGAATTATCTATATCTGATGTAACGGAGAAGTCTCAGTCTTCTACGCAGCTAAAGGAAAGCTTCGAGTCTGTTGGCACAATACAAAAAGAAACCATTACGGACTATATAGTTTCTCAAAAATCATCTTTGGTTGATAAGGACATTAAGGAACCAAAAGAAGAAGAACTGTTCAGGGATATTGTTAAAGTGTTGCCAAGTGAAATTCTAATAAAAACCGAAAAAGGCGAGACGAAATCCGATGTTATGACAACGGTAACACAAATGACGAGCAAATTTATTTCAGAAGAAATGTCCAGTGAATCGAGTGTCAAGACTTCGGTTTCTATTGGGGAGGCGAAAAAAGAAACAAAGGAACAAATATATACAAGTGAATCAGGTTCGGTAACTCCTCATAAAGACGATATTGGAAGTAAGTCACCAGAAAAACACTTAACTGAAAAAGAAATTTCATCTAGCGTTCAATCCAAGAAATCATCTTCAACAATCGTCGACAAGTTGATAGTTGACAGTAAAGAAATTATTTCGTCCATCATAGACGAAGGCAAAAAACTCGTCGCAAATGGGGATGTCAAGCATGACACCTTGTCAGAAGAGACGTTTGAGTCCACAACAGATGAAAAAGTTTCCGAAGAGGTTTCTAAGATTTCACAAGAATACAAATCTACGACTGAAAAGGCTGTGATTGAAAACATTATCATTTCCACCGAAGACTTGAGTATTTCAGGGAAAAGCACACCTGACATTGCTGATGTCGAGGAACAAAATGAAATGCAGTGCCTGTTAGCTCAGAAAGTCAGCGGGCAGACAACTCCACCCACGGCTCCTGTGAGCCCAATAAATAAATTTTCTTTTGATCAATCAAAGAAGGAAATCACGGAAATCACTAAATCAGAGGTAGCGAAGGAATTTGAATCCACAAAAGAAGAAATTTGTACGGAAACAAGACTAAGCATAGACTCTGATAAGACGACGATTCAAAGTTTGGAAATTGCCGATGTTGAAAGTGACACTCCAATGAAGACATTGAATGGAGACATCGTATCGAAAACCGTCAACATAGGTGATGACTTCGTAGCCCAGAAAATATCAACGCTCACCGAAAAGGTCCAAAGGCAAGTTGAGCAGACAGATTCTGAGAAAGCAGAAATCCTCAGCGGAATCCAACATTCCGTGGGCAAGTTTACGACTGAAACTGATACCACCACCAAGATAATTAAAGAAGGAGAGAATGTTGTGACTCAGACAATCACCACTGTCATAACAAAGGAGATCTTATCAAAGGAAGATGGAACACCTCAAAGTATTAAAACTACCATTGAAACAACCACTGTTAGCAAGGGATCCGATGGATCAACCAAAACATCAAAGGATACCAAAACTACAATCTCGGAGTGTTCATCAACTTTAAAATCTACATCTTCTTCCACAATCGATAGTGAAAAATCAATTGATTACGAGGCGCAGGAAAGATTTTCTGAAGATGTTGCTGAAACCAAAGACGATGGACAAATAAGTAGTGAAAAAATGAAGATTAAGGGATTAAAGTCAATTGGTGATAAGATAAGCACTACCGAAAAGCACACCGAGCTTATCAATATTGAGTGTTATACAATCAAACGTACAATTACTAAAATAACAACTAAAGAAACGTTGTGTGATGATCGATCGATTCCGAGAAAAATCAAAGAAACCGTTGAAACCACAACTGAGGATGAAAGTCCAGATGGAAAAATAGAAACAAAAGTAGAGAAAAATGTTACAATATTTGATTACAATGAACCTATCGAAGAACTTACAGATGAAACCGTAGAAGATTCCGCCATTGAAACGGATGTGAAGATTAATATCATCAAACAAAATTTGAAAGAAATCAAACAGACTGTTACCACAGTAACTAAACGAGACACTATCTCTCGAAGCGGTCAAAATGCTAAACTACTTAGAACCACGATAGAAACTACTACAGTCAATGAATATCCGGATCTGTCTACTGAAACATTCAAGGATATTAAAATAACTGAAAGAGATATCGCACCAAAACGGTCATCAAGTTTAGAAGAATTGTGCTCTCAATTCAAGGCTATCGGAGAATGTCGAAAAACTGAAGAAAAAGCACATGATACTATAACTAAAGATGGATTTAAAATTATTAGAACGATAACAACTATAAAGACAGAAGAAGATCTCGCTGATACGGATGGAACCATTTGTAAACTTAAAGTAACCATTCAAGTAATTACTGCTGACGAATATCCAGATGGGACTATCAAAACATCCATCGATACAAAAGTCTCGATCTCAGATGTCATTCCAACTGAAGAAGACGAAGAGCAACCTATTGAAGATGACGGCTTAAAGATTGAAGATTCTACCACCGACACAGATGTAACCACGAACCAGATTGTTAAAAATGGTAGAAACATCTTGCAGACCATAACAACTGTGACCACCCGTGATATTCTCGTGTCAGAAGATAATGAAACCAAAAAAGTAAGAACCACCGTAGAAACAAGTACTGTTAATGAATATCCAGACGGGACAATTGAAACCACCAAAGATGTAAAGGTTACTGTTTCTGAATACAAATCTACGAGCTCAAAGAGCTTGGAAAATATTTTAAAAGATTTGAAACCAGTCGGTGATGCTCTATCGACGACAGAGAGTGAAACAGAAAGCGTACAGAAAAACAGTATCCAAATAACTAGAACCATCACCACAATTACAACTCGTCAAAATTATTGTAATTCAAACAACGAAGTGGAAAAAATTAAGACTACTATCGAAACGATCACGGTTGATGAGTTCCCAGACGGTGCTGTTGAAACCACTAAAGACAGGAAGATCACCATAACTGATATAGTGCTAGCCCCAAGCAGTCCTTTAGACAAAGGAACGATGGAGGAGGACGATGAAGAAATAGAAGACACGTGCACAACAACTGATGTGGTAACGAACAAGATAATCAAAAACAAAATTGAAGTGAAGCAAACTATAACTACAGTCACCACTCGTGATACGTTGATTGGCGCCGACAAGAGAATCAAAAAAGTAAGAACAACAATTGAAACTACAACTGTGGACGAATATCCCGATGGCGCAGTGGAAACCACCAAAGATATTAAAATCACAGTTTCAGAATCGCAGATCAGTTCCACCAATGAACTTACAGAGCTATTAAAAAATTTCAAGTCTACGGGGAAAGTAAAAACAGAAACAGACACTCAGAGTAATGTTATTAAACAAGACAATGAAGAAATTCAACAAACTGTTACAACGATCACAACAAAGGAAGAAATGATTCATGAAACAGAAGACACGGTAGCAATTAAAACTGTCATTGAAACAACTACAACAAACGAATCTGTCGACGGATCGATAGAAACAATAAAAGATGTTAAAACACAAATAACATATCTGCCTCCAGGGTTCACGCTGGATGATATTGTCGGAGAATCAAAATACGAAACTGATGAACCAGAAATTGAAACATCACCGACTGCCGAAGAAAAGATAATAGAACCAACTCAGGTTTCTGAGACTACCGCCGCTTCAGATGTAAGCAATCTGCTCAAATTTTTCACATCAACGGGCAAAATCCAAAGAGAAACTGATACCCAAAATAAAATAATACTTCTAGACGGCAAGAAGCTCAAACAGACGATCACAACAGTTACCACAAAAGAAGAAATGAGCTATGAATCACAAAATATAATTAAAACTGTAATTGAAACTACAACAGTGAATGAATCAGATGATGGAGCAGTAGAAACAATCAAGGATGTAAAAACACAAATAACATATCTTGAACCAGGTTCTGTATTTGGCGATTCAGCACAAGACGAGGTCCCAGAACCTGTTGAGGAAGTAAAAGAATCATCTACGGAGGTCACTTCAACGGAACAATTGCAAAAGCCGAAATCTGTTAAATCGCCAGTGGGAGATAAGAAAACAGAAACCGAAGTTTACACAAACGTTGTCAACGAAAACGGAAAGGAAGTAATACAGACCATTACAGTCGTCACAACTCGGGAGATCATTTCCCCGGAGAAGATGAAAGTTACGGTTGAAACAACAACCGTAAGCAAAAGCCAGGACGGTTACACCAAAACAACAAAGTCAACAAAAACCACTATTTCAGAATTCAGCGAAGAATTCGTGGAAACAATTGATAAAGACGAGATAGCTGAAAGCATTCATTCAGATTCAGACACAAAGATAAAAGTACAAATCCTGAACAAGGGAGATAGCAAGATAGAAAGTAGCCAAACTTTCGGTAAGACTTCCATTTCCTCTGACCAGTACTGCAGAAAGGAATCGCGTTCTGAAGAAAAAGAACATTTGTCTAAACACCATAAGGTGATACTAGATCCTATGAGTACATCAGTTTACGGAGCTCTGCCAGATGAAGAAGATTCCGTAAAGTCCTACAGTGAAACTGAAGAAAGCGTTAGTTCTCAGAAGGTTCAAAAGATCTCTTCAGAAAGTAGCAGCAAAAAGATGATTATTCACGGCTCTGATGCGGGATTCTTGGATGAAGCCGATTTAGATTTCGAAAAAGCTTTAGAAGAACACAGGCAAGCGAGGGGAGCAGACCTGATCTCTTCGATAACATCCAAATACCAATTCCCAGACCAAACAAACGACAAAGATCAAGTCCCAGAAATTGGTTTAAGAATCATAACATCAAAAGATTCTACGCATGAAACATTAACAGAATCTCAATCATCGTCTTCATCATCGTCCATTTCGTCTATAAAAATGTCAACGAAGCAAACGAAAGACGGAAAGGAAGTAAGCGATTCGAAGAAAAAATCAACTGACGATTCTGGAACATCCAAAGACCCTATTGAAGACTGGGGTAAACCGCTCGGTCTGCCGAGTCCGGCTCCTCCCTCCATTGGAAACGATTCCAACAAAACAACTCCTAAAAAAGAAAAGAAACCACCCACATCGGTGACTAACAAGAACAAAATCAACCAGGAAAGATCCAAGGACAGCCGCAAGCTAGATTCGCCAAAGAATAAAAAGAAAATTCAGCCAGTGTACATGGATCTTACTTATGTTCCTCACCACGGTAACTCTTATTACTCAGCTGTGGAGTTCTTCCAAAGAATCCGAGCCAGATACTACGTGTTCTCAGGCACAGAACCCTCAAAGGAAATTTACAACGCTTTACTTGAAGCCAAACAAACATGGGAAGACAAAGATTTAGGTACGTTCACATACTACTTTACTTACTTACTTAGACAGACATCGTCCACTGCTGGACATAGGCCTCCCCCATACTTCTCCACGTATCCCTGTCTTGTGCCTTTTGCATCCAATCGCCAGCAATTCTTCTTAAGTCATCGGACCATCGTGTGGGCGGTCTCCCTCTGTTTCGTTTGTCTTCGCGGGGTCTCTTCTCTACCACCCTTCTGGTCCATCTATCGTCTTCCAATCTGGCAACATGTCCCGCAAATTAACATTTGAGCTTCGCTACCCTTGCGACGACATCTGTTACTTCCGATCTTCTACATATTTCAGTATTTCTTATCCGGTCTGAGAGACTTACATGTAGCATGGCTCTTTCATGTTTCCTCTGTGCTACATGGAGTCTCCTTATGGTCAACTTGGTGAGAGTTAGCGTTTCTGCTCCATATGTCAGTACTGAAAGTACACATTGATCATTCACATAATAATGTATATATTCAAATTTTATTTGATAGTTTGTAAAATATCTTCTTCTTCCTTGTTGTAGACCTATGTGGTCTGTTCTTCAGTGGGTTGCTCCTCCCGTGAGGTGGATTCCCAACTGTCCTTCCATCTTTTAGGAGATGTTCAACGAGGACGAGTCCCGTGAGGCTTATTATGTAGTGCAATATAGGGGAGTCTGGTGGCGTCCATTCTTTGGACATGACCATCTTTCGCTGTCGACTCCATCTTATAATATCCTCAACCTCACATATCTCTCTAATTCTGGTGTTCATCAGGCAATCTCTCAGTGTCTTGTTTGCTATCATCCTCAGTGCCTTCAAAATATCTGATTTAATATAATATTATGATGTCTTTTTTAAAATAATCTTCCACTGATGTATAGTCCAATTCCTAATCTGTGAGCTTAACTACCCTTTCAAAGACATCCTTTACTCCTGACCTTCTATATATCAACTTCTTATTCAGTCTGAGAGTCTTAAATGTAGCACGACAAAAATGTATTTTTTAAATAACTTTACAACCACTGCTCTGTATTGCTACAATTAAATGTATTCTAACACTATATTCTTCACTTCTAGAAGTTACAATCATCCCGACTTACGACACGGACGTGCTGGGCTACTGGGTGACCGAAAACGAGGAACTGCTCGAGAAATACAAGATCGACCTCTCGCCCTCCGCCTCCCGCTGCACCATCAACCTCCAAGACCACGAGACCTCCTGTTCAGCCTATCGCCTGGAGTTCTAGGTTTCAGGGTTGTTTGTAGCTTTCTCATCAGAAAAGGAAACACCGCCTAAGTAGGCGACATTTTGTGAAAGGGCAAGACCAGAACCTTTATATTTATCCTACACCTTTGGATTGGACAGTTTCTAGCACTGCATGCTTTGAAATGTTGCATACTGAGTGAGAATGGGGTTTGCATTACTTTGTTCTCTGAAAAATAATTTAAAACAAAATTTATATTTACAATAATATAAAATAAAAGTGTTTTAAATTATGGTTATATGTATAACTGAATATTTATAAGTCATTCTCACTCAGTATTTTGTGCAATATAAATCATCTTTAGAAACACTTTAGTATATCATAAATCTTAGAGTGATTGTTATAACAAAGAAATTGTTTATGTAATGTCTATGGAATATAAATAGATAATTACAAATTTCCTTTGTTATTAGATCACTTCACAAGATCTATGACTTCATTCATGTGTCTGTCACAGAACTGTCCAATCTTTTCTAGAATCACAAATAATCAATTGCTTTCTCGATAATAAAAAGGCATTACCAATAAGTGCACTTAGATATTTTCTACAAAAAATACCCACTTCATACATTCAAAAATGAATTATTCGTTGAATCTTGTATATTGGAATCTTTGATTAATCCCCATGTCTTATTGATTACAATAATTTTGATTTTATTTGTGAATTACACTTGAATACTTTTAGGAAATAAACTGGTTCTTGACCCGAAAGCATAATGTATTTTCTAGGTGAGATGGCTATCTAAACAACGCACATCATAGGATATATACAGACTTCAATAAATTAGAGGTTTTCAGTGATTTAATCCAAAGTGAAATATTACGGAATTACCAATTCAGCCGTTACTTGCGGCAGTTTACTTGCACAAACAATAAAGTGTTAAAAAGTAACATGTTCCTTCAGTTTTAGTACCAGAAAATCTCAAAAATACGAGAAATGTGTACTTACAAAACAAGTCTTGAAATTCTTATTAAATTGCAGAAGAAATTGTGATGAATATGTAATGTTTGCATTGACAATTTAAATAATTGTGTACAACATTTCTATGCCCAGAATTTCTTCTATAATTGATTGATGCTAATGAAAATGTATCTGTATGTTTCACAAGAAGAAAGATTACATGAGAAATTTCAGCTTACCACCAGAGAGTTTACTTGATAGACATTGTGCGGTGGTCGGTTTGATGTATTTGGAAAACAACCGAGAATCATCGCTTTGCTAAGCTTGAACGAAGAGCTAATTTAACAAATAGGATAAAGAATGTCTGTGAGGAGTGGAAGAAACAAAATCACACCTAATTGTTTATAAAATAAATAACCAACTAGGCGTTATGCACTTTCATGGAGTTACCAGAGTAACCGTCGAGTTTGCTTGAGGCTGGTATGCGAGTACCATGCGTGAGTTGTTTATGTATTAATATGTATTATATCAAATGCTGTCATAAACATAATTGCACGGCATTTCTATTTAACACGACTTGGAGCTGCGACGAGGTGTGCGCAAAGTGAGTTAAAAATTGCCAAAATTAAACTTCACTTTTCTTCCAAAGCTTTCGAGAGATAAATATTCAAATTTTACAATTCATAAGTGAAAACTGCCACTGCAGAACTCCTAGTAACGATGTCCAGTTAAAAGACAAGCAAACAATTTTGAAATAGATTTTGAATAAACTATTATTTTATACCGTTGTTTACAAAGTCGCTAAACAGATTTTTAAATGTTTAGGTTAACTGATAAAAAAATCAATCCATCCTGCGGAAACGTTCAGTGATCTTTACTAGACTTGTAATTGCGACCTTTGATTGCGCAATATTGTTAGACAGTTGCTAGTTCGGCCACAATCAAAACTACCTTTCGAGTCCAAAGTTATATATAAGGGAATGGCTGGAAGCGGGGCGGTGAGACAAGTCCAAGATCCGAGGATTCATTCGCACATACCGAGACAGATATGTAGTAAATGAGCTTTGAAGACCTAAACAGAGGTGCAGATTAAACTAGAAAGGTTTAACGATAAGTAAAACAAAGTTAAATGTCCATCTTGAATAAAAAAAAAATACTCAGAAAATAATTCTTAGATTATAGTCACTAATGATATTTGTATGGGAGTATGCGAAGAACATCTAGTATTTTCAGATTTCTCTAGCAAATTTAAAACAAGTTAATTAATCTTAAGGTAAACCACGTCAGAAGTGGACATGATACATTCATTATTATTAATGTACTAACAATAGTAAATGTGTTAATATAATTACCCGGTGTTTCCACGGTCTGTTTGCAGGATCCGTTCAAGGCTTGAGTCTCCTTAGTCCCCGCATGTAACTCTGTACCGTTTCCTCGCGTTACGTTCTTAGGGATTATCCAGAGTAGGTTGTACTTTTAATTACTTATAATATATTTGTAATATTGTTTAACTAGTCAAAAATGAATGTATCAACGGCATGAACATCTTAGCACAACAAATACGAGCTTTTTGGTAGCTTTTCTAAGTAATCTGGCTTTCCTTTATTGTTTCTAGAAGATATCATCATAGTGTCCTTCTGATAATGTCCTTTTATTATACGTTCTCAATAAAACACTTTTTTATTATTTTATTGAAGGGCCAGAGAGAGAGTTAACAATATACCACTTTTAATAGACTTTTTATTTATAAAATTTAATCAACTTTGAATCATTACCGGGGAGACTGCGAGAAATATAAAATCAAATCACTTTTAACATTATATTTATCCCCCGTTTCCTTTCAATTTAAATATTTAACTTTAAAATAATTATTATATTTATGTGTCAATACTTTACCTAGATTAAAATGTGAATCCTAATAGGTTACGACCCTTAATTCGGACGCATCACGTCATCATAAGATGCTTGTGATTATGCTTTAAAGAATTCGGTGTAGGTACCTTAAGTGCAGTAGAACAAGGAGTGACTCCGTACTATTCAAGATTTAATGGTCCAATACTATTCCATTGTTCAGTAGACTATTCATAGGTGTGCTAAGATACGGAAGTGAGCAAGGTTTGTGTTGTTCGGGATTCACCCAAAGGGCTTTGCAGGGGTAGGGTAATTTGGGAAACTGGTGCGATTTAAGTTTTGCAAATTAAAGTGTGTGATGTTAGTTTTGCGTTGGCTGTAAGGTGCGAGACGGCGCCCCCAAGACATGACTATCAGCAAGTGTATACATATCTCGCAACGTTCAAATGGCGGTCTGTATTTCCGCGTAACTCCCACATCTAAATGAGCTCTTTTTACCAAAATCGTTTGTTACAATTTCACGCATATATAAATTTTCAAACGATTATAACATTTCAAAATATCTGTTGGAGTTACGAAATCTTTGTTCAAGACCGAAATCATTTTGAGTTTGCTTGAAAGGGTAATTTTCAATCTTGGTGGTGGTTTCGCGGCCGGTAAACGTCTCGTGGGAATGACGAAGGAATTGTGATAGATGAAATGCTTACATCTCTTTTTAGGGATAAGATTATTCGCAATGTTTTAAGAAAATACTGTTTCTTTACATAAAGTCAGTTTATTGTCGATAAGCAAAAATGAGATTATAATTTAAAACTAAAAGTTTATTTATTTTTACTTAACTATTAATAGTGATCAGATAGACTGTATCCCCGGTATTATCAGAGCTTCTAATACGTTACCTAATGTAGACGAACTGGTGGAAGTATCGAAGAGATTGAGAAACGTATGTTTTTAAAGTTTAAATAAGATAAGGAGAATGTATGTATTAAGTATGGTGCTACACACTGAATTGCCTTGGTGGATATTGAGAGTTAACTAAAAAAATATAGAATGTGAGGAGACAACATCCGAGAGTGTAAAACAAGGGTAAGAATGTTGAAAAACGTTACAGATTCGTGTACTGTCAGAGCACACTAGGCAATGTGTTTTGAATAGAGACAAAAGAACATTATAATGTAGCTAGTAATTTAACCATTTTGCATGGAAACAAATTAATTACCTTAGACTCACGTCTATTCAATTGTTTTTAATTGTCCATTAAACATTTCAAAGTTGTCAAACGAAAGATTCCAACAATATTGTCGTTGAATGAATAAATACATTTTTAACGTGGATTACATTATTACGAGTCAAAGTAAAGCTTTCCAGTGAGATCCTGCTGAAAAAATAAATAAAAATATATTGAAAGAGTCTTGCAATCTCACGTGTAATACTTGCGAATCCTATTTCATAATATAAAATAAAACCGCTCAAATAGTTAAGTTTAATCAAAACCATTCATACAAAAATGTGTGTATTCATCACAACACGATACAAATTCATTTATTTCAAATTGTTACGAATATTTGAAAAGTTTTCAGAAGCATTAATGTAACTTAACCCTAATCACTACCTTGTTTGAGCCGGGGTATACAAGTGACGCATGATCTAAATTAAGAAAAAAAAATGCACATTTAGATTGTCAAACACAACACTTTATTAAATGTTATTTTTGTGTCTTTATTGTAAATTAGTTGAGTGTGACGGGTTAAGTAAATGATTACCATCGGTGTTGCTCTGTGCTGTGAAAAGAAAGCAGAATTTCCGTTGTAAAAAATACACAACTTTAAAAAATCTTCCTCTTTTGTTTATGTTAAAAATTAAATAAATGTATAAAGCCATTTGTTAAGCTTTAACATCAAGGGGCTGTCTTCCTAAGAGCTGCTCCAAACGCAAAAGTATCGCTTCAAATAAAAGTAAATAAGCATGCTGTTAACTTCTATATATATATTTATATATATGTATATGTTATATTTATTGCCTCTAGTCATAAATGATAACATAATAAATTTAAATTACGCTGCGTTGGATTTTTTCTGGTCTCTTTAAATATGCGCTTTGTGAAATTACCCTAAATAGGTACTTTACGAAATATGTCAAACATATATATCTTACTATACTAGTAATTATAATATCGCATCATTACCATTCATTGTGTGTGAGAGATACGAATGTTTGGTGAAATTAAATAAAAAATAAAAAAATGTTATCGCTGTTTTATTTTCTCAAAATCCCTATTAAATCATTGTGATTGATCAAGTGACAAAATGTTTTCTTCCCTATTCAGGAGACTTGGACGCAAGTCAGTTCCTTCTTCACAAATAATGAGGAATTTTTCTACTCATTTTTTTTTTTTTTTTTTTTTATGTACACAACAGGTCGTTTGGACCCAATTACTGTGTACAATTTTTTTTTTTTTTTAGCTATTATATTGATTCTCGTGACATGTGATAGGTAGCCAATCTATCGCCATTTTATTGTCACGTGAATTCTACACCAGACCAAAGACAGTGTAACAATCACACTGCCATCGCCGGGAATCGAACCCAGGACCTTCAACATGGAAGTCAGAGCTCGTAACCACTCTGCCACGAAGGTCGTCATTTGAGATTGCATAATATAATATTAAAAAAATTATAATATCATTTGAGATTGCATAATATAATATTAAAAAAATTATAATATCATTAATCCCATCATGTAGAAAGGACCTGCGTCTGGTGATGCCGGAGGGAAAGCAATCAAACTGCTGAACATGATCGCTTCGGAGATCGACATCTTTCATATCAGTGGAAGTACGTTCAGAAGACAAATACTTGTATTCCTAAAGTGGAACCATCTCTCATGCATTCCTGGTATTATACCTGTTCTCAAATAGATGCCTTAAACTGTCAATATGTTTGTAATATCATTTGTGAGAAACAAACTAATAAAATTTTAATTTGACACCAAAAGAAAAAGAAGAATAGCACTCTAATGAATTTTAAATGTTACATTAAATAGATGCGTCGCCTTGCTGCAGACCAATCATTGGATTGAGAACGGAGAAGAAGACATTAAATAATGTACTTGACAAGCGAAATACCGACTTAACTTGGATTGCTTTTTAGGAGTATACCTGTAGACTTTTGCTCCTCCACCTGGTATACTAATAATACATTGGATGATTTATAAAGTGCCATTTTTATGAATTAATCATCTCAAAGGCACTGTAGAAAATGCTTCATGCGACCTCCAGTCGGACATCAATAATATTGTTAACTGGAGTCACAGTAATCAAATGCAATTCAATGTCTCTAAGCGCATCATGCTATCTTTTACTAGAGCATTGAGAACTGTGTATCATAGATACACAATAAACAACCAGCAACTAGCACATGTATCTACGATGAGAGATCTCGGGATCATCTATGAAAGTAGGCTGACTTTTCGTGCACATATCGAGAGGATTTGTGGCTCTGCACTAAGGATGTTGGGCTTCATCGTCCGGACTGGAAGAGTTTTCAGATATCCCCAAGTGCTCAGAGTCCTAAACAACGCATTGCTTTGGAACAAACTCAAAAGTGGTTGTTATATTCCTCACGAAGCGAGATATTCCGTTATACTGGAGAGGGTTCAGAATTTTTTTTTGAGGTATCTCTACATGAGGGAATATGGTAGCTATCCGTGGCTCTATCCCACAGCATTTATTTTGGGAATGCTTGGGACCAACTCTCTGCAGCTTCGAAGAGATGGGAATCTCATAACCCATTTCTTTAGATTACTTAGGGGATATTTCGAGAACTCAGCCGTGCCGGAGGGTGTTCGGCTTTTTGTCCCTGATAGATATCTCTGACAGCGACAGCATAGATTGTTTTACCTACCGGCCGTCAAAACCAACCTGCCTCTGGTGACACCAGTGGGAAGAGCAATTAATCTGCTGAACGCGGTCTCCTCGGAGATCGACGTCTTTCATATTAGTGAAAGTACGTTCAAAAGGCAAATACTCTTGATTTTGGAGAGTATTTTGTCTTCCTAATGTCGAACCACCTCTCATGCGTTTCTGGTAATATACTATAATATATACAATATATTATTTTACCTGTTTTCAATAGATGCCTTAAACCTTAATTTTGTAATGTCTTCTTCTTCTTCCCTTTTTGTAAACTCAGGAGTCTGTTATTTCAGGCGGGTCCTCTTGAGATGCTGAACTCCAGCTTTCTCTCCACCGTTTCGGGGGTCTTCCTGGTCGGCGTTGTCCGTTTGGCGTTCCATGGAGAGCTATGTGTGGTATTCTATTTGAGCTCATCCTTTCTACGTGTTCATGCCAGTATCGCCGTCTTTGACGTCCCCATCTGACCACATCTTCGACCTCGCAGATTTCTCGGATTGCCGTATTCCTAACTCGATCACGTAGGGTCTTGCCAGCTATAGCGCGGAGCGTTTTCATCTCGGTTGTCCTGAGCATGCTCTTTGTCTTGACAGTATCTGCCCTCGATTCAATGCCATATGTGAGGATTGGTCGCACACAGGTCTTGTAGATGCGTACCTTGCTGTCAGTCCTCATGTCCCTGTTTCTCCATATGACATCCCTCAGGCAGCCTGCAACTGCTGCAGCCCTATCCACCTGTGACCTTACTTCTCTGGGGAGGTCATTAGAGCTGGTTATTTTGTAATGTGTATTCATGAAATAAACTGATTTGATTTGATTTCAGTCGTTTTATTCATTCAAAAGGAAATTTACTAAAGTCGTATTAAATTCACAGAATCGTGTAATAGTAAATGTCATGATTGATATCACCTAAAAATGTAACTACAGGATATATGGATGGATACAAAATAAATAAAACAAATATGTATTTAGAAACTTATTTAATAATGTCTTAACTTTGGAATGCATCACGTTTTATGTACAGTCAATACAAGTCTCGTCGTAAACAAAGTAGTAATTATAACACAAAGAGTAACAAATATTATGATTGTGTTGATCTGTAAAATACTTTATAATGTCAGTAAGAGGTACTTAAATAATAAAACAATTATCACTAATGGCAGCACACAAACATATATTGGCGTATGTGATGTCTTGGAATCACTGGAAAATATTATCATATCCATTTGCTGGTTTCAAACTTATGAAAACATTAAAAAAAATATAAATATTCTAAACAAACCTTTTGATTATTTAAATAATATAATTAAATACCAATTATATTGAATTGAGTACCCTCTAAAATATCAGAAGTTAACAGGTTTCATTTATGCTGGTAGTGTTTGAGATTATTTTTAGACATTTCAAAAATAACTGTCATTTTATGGCTGATTATTGCAAAACTGGTATAAACATAAAACAAAGAAAAAAAAAACTGTTTACATGTGTCATGAGCAGGGGTGCCATCTTTAGGGATACGTTTGAACTAAATTATATTATTCAAACATTTGCACTTTGCAATTATTGGCCTTTATATTTAACACCAATTAGGATCAAATATTCATTTTAGACGTTTTTGTTCCCTCAATCATATTAAATCCATGATAGTATCGAAAATTTAAGAATAATTATCAAAATTTTGATAATCGTAACAACATTTAATTGGCATGAATAAATAATAATATATTTTCTATACTTCTGGCATGGAGACAGTATGTAGTAATATTTTTTTAATTGACATTATTAAGAAATAATAATGTTATCTACATCTCTGCAATCTCCGCATTTTTTTAAACAAATAAAAATAACAAACCAATTTTTTACTGTGAAGTTACGTACGAATAACTTAAGTTTCTAGAGTTTGTAAATAATAGTTTTGTTCCATGGCCATTTTAATACATTAAATACAATTCAAATTAAATTGGTGTTAAAACCCACGCCATGTAAAGGCCAATTTATCGAAATATTTGTAATTATATACAAAACAGATTTGTATTTTTATGTGACTAGCTCTAACTCTTATAGCACATAAATATTATGTGACAATAACTACAAATAAAGCTTATAAACCATGGCGCTATGGAAATCTATTTCTTAAAATATAATACTCTACGAGTTCTTAATAAATAAATTTGCGTTTTCAATTATTCTATCGAATACGTCAATTACAAATTTGCGATAATTGTTTGTATAATTTGACACACGAAAATAAACTTTGATTTTTAGGTTAGAAATTAGAATTATGTTCCACCCATTTTAAATTCAAAACTAGAAGACGGCTTTTGATCATCAAAAAATTGCTGAAATTATTACCTTCATATTTGAAATCCCACATCCAAATGACATTATCGATTTTTATTTTAGTAACGAAACTGATTTTTTTTTAATTTACATAAACACCGACATCAGCGTTTGTTTATGAAGTGATGATCATGCCTTTACAACCTGTTTAATTTCGAATGAACAAATGTAAATATCGATAAATTATCATATAATAGTACTGCTGCAAATTTATATTATAGAGTAATCTAAACATTAGATTCACTGCTGGTTTATAAACAAGCCCTTAACATTTTGACGTTTAAGAAGAAAGAAGCAATAAAATAATACATTTTAAATTGTGTGCTCAAATTAAATCATTACAGATTGCTGCTTAGCCTTCATTAACAATTTGTTAACAATATTTTTACACAGATGGCACTCGAAAATTTATATTGTAACATTCAAAATACAATATAAACATTTATAAAAAATGACACATCAAAGAGATTTAATATTAATTGATTAATAATTATCTCATTATTAATTTCAAAAAAATATATATGATTCAAGTAGTTCCCTTCATTAAAAATAAACTAGGGATATAGATTAATTAAATTAAATGCTAGATTAATGATATAGCAAATTATACAATAAACAAAACGAACATAAGTAGTAATTTAATTTAATAGTTTCATTGCAAAATTGTTTATAACTGTAGAACTTAAAAATATATAGATAATCGTTATACAATAACAAATTATGTAAACAATGCCAATTAACAAATAACGCACTCTGATCAAGTAATTTTAGATAACTCCTGCCTGCAAAAAACAAAATAACTTTTAGTAAACTGCAGACAGGTAAGCATGACAACAATTCTCTTCAAGAAATGTAAGAAATTGTTGTTTAGTAATAATACTGAAGTGGTTTTATGTTTAATAAACATGCCATAAAGGTTTAATAGAAACTTAATTTTCAAATAAATTATTCCTGATTATATTTTACCATTTTATAACAGAGGTAAATAATACTTTTATGAAATAAGAGTAATCTCTGCATGCGCCTATAATAATTTTTATTGCATGCTAGTAAACATTATAATTTTATGTTTTCCGTGCAGTATTGAGCAAATGATTTATATTTATAACGTACATAAAACAAACAAAATCAATTGATAATTTTTAAATGGTGTTTTCACTTGTCTGAGTTCAAAATAAAAACAAAAAAATGAACATCAATTGTTCTTTATCACAATTTACTGTCTTTGGAAAAATTTCAAGAAGATAACAGAGGCAAACAGGAAGATATTACAGCCAGCTAGAAACTAGATCCAGGCAAATGCATTGAAGGAGAAGGTAAACTGCAAATGATTTTAAAACCTTGTGTTGTCGGGCATCTTGACAAAATATGCCACTTTGTCAGTTGGCACTCTGTAGTCATGAATCCATCTGCTGCCTTTTCTCAGAGAGCCATCAATCCCATCTTTCCACACTCCCGAAGGCAGATACACTGGCAAATCAAAGTGATAAAAATTATTAATTGGAATATGATAATCAATACAAATGAAAACGTCCCTTTTCTAGAAGTTTTATTATGTTTAATCAGAATGACATGATACATACTAATTTCTATTATAAGATTTGAGGTTCATTTGATGATATTTGAAATGAGATCCTTCATTGAAATAATTTTGTAGGGTCCATGAAATATTGAATATATGAAAAGAATAATAATATTAACTAACTAACTAACTTACCATCACGCCGTCTCCCCGAAGGGGTAGAGCAGAAAGAATGGACTGCCACACTTTTCTTTCCTAAATATTTTTCTCACTTCCTCAACATTCATACATCGTGTCATGCACGCGCATCGATTTCTTTGACTCCTCACGTGGCCGACATTCAATATTTGATTTATTTGATCGTGCCACGTTTTCCTCGGTCTTCCTCTATTTTTAGTTCCATTTACATCGTTAACATATATTTTTTTACCATTCTTTCTTCATTCATTCTCTCCATGTGTCCAAATGATCTTAATGATCCTTTCATTATTTTGTTTATAACACCATCATTTGCACCGCATTCACTTCTTATATTTTCCTTTGACACTCTATCATACACAAAGTATCCACACATTCGTCTAAGAGATCTCATTTCTGCTACATTTATTCTACTTTCATCCTTCTTTTGCCAGTTCCATGCTTCGCTTCCATACATAAGGGTCGGTACAAGAACACCGAACATGTTTTTAATAGGTTTTTGAATTGATAATAATATTTAAAAGTATTAATAATTATGGCGCAAATAATGAAAGTGTCTCAAAAGTAAACCACTAATGAAACCTACAGACTTAATGAACTGGTTTATAATAGAGCAGAACAGATAATGTATTGTTTTGCATACCTTCTCTGTGTATGACACCTTTTTCCAATACCGGAGCAACAATTAACTCTTCCCCAACAGAAAATTCATCATCAACAGTTTGGCATGCCGGATCATTTGGCTCCAACATCCACAGTGGTCTGATCATTGGCAATCCCTGGTCAAGTGCTTCTTCTGAATATTTTATCAGCAAGGGAGTTACCTGGAAGTGAATGACATTTAATATTTACTGTATGTAATATGTTTAAAACCACATTTTATGCACTTAGACAGGTGGAAGTAAAGTTAGTATTGGAACTAAAAAATGGATTTCATAATATAAAACAAGCACTGGCGAGCAGCAGCAATTGCGAGCAACAGCAACACTTCTTTGAACCTGACACTTTGCTGGCAATGTGTTATCACCAAGGACTGTTAAGCACTTGGTGAATATATCGCACCTTTGGTAAGACAAGGGCATAATTGTTAAAAATTTTCAAAATGAGTTAAGTATGCCAATGTATTTAAAAAAAAATCCTTTTATCTGGAGGAACAAAGTCGGTCATTGTTCAGTCTCATTTTGCCAGATAGTGTATGATCAATATAGCCAAAATAACACGACATTATTCTTCAAAAATCTTAAAAGGTTCCTAATGAAAAATTACAAAACCTGCAATTGTGCCCTTGTCTTACCGAAGGAACGATATGTACTTGCAACAAAGTTACTGCCTGCAACACTGTTGTGCTCAGATGGAGGTCAACAAACTTTACTAACAGCACACACAATAACTATCCTGAAGATGGAGTCTTCAATGATCTCCAAAATGACAATCAAAGAGGAAACTACAAGAAAAAGAACATATCGAATAACCCAAAATATAGTGTTTTTTTTAGAGGTTTGGTTTATAAACTGGCAACATTGTTTCTACGGACTGTTAATTTGATAGTTGACAGTTGATTTGTAGTCAGTACGATTTGCCATTTTACCATGAATAGACTGACGTTAGAACAGCGCTTGCAAATTGTGCAAATTTATTTTGAAAATCATGGTTCGGTTCGCCAGACTTATCGTGCACTATGTCCATTTTACGGTCGACATAATCGTCCATCCGAGTAAGTTATTCGGAAGACCATGGATCGTTTTCGCACCACGTACACTCTAGTGGATAATACGCATCCACAAAGACGACAATTGTCGAAAATTGGGCTTCACGATTGCGCTTCATTCATTCATAATGGCAAAAAATTATCTATTAAATAAAGCCAATATCATAGATATTAACATTATTATAACGTGTTTTTTCTTTTTCATTTTGAATATATGTATTGTATACCTCTAAAAAAAACATCCTTTACATAATAATATCAACCGTTATAATCTAAGTATACATATCAGTGAAAAATATTATTTCAAACAATTCACTTACAATTTTCTGTCGTAGACTTGTCAAGATCTTTGCCGCTTCTAAGACTTGTTCATCATTGTATTTACTAGGAAGATGTGTGAACTTCATGACAGGAAGAAAAGTTGCCAACTGCAACCACCTCAAGTACAATTCCTTTTCTGGCAACACTATTTCAGTCTCATTTACATTTGTTAACTCGGTGTAAGTTTTTGGTGATCCTGGAACAAACTGCTCTCCACCCGGCCAGTCAATGTCACCACCCACAGCTCCTGGCATCAAAAATGGATACCCAATAATTCCATACGAAAGAATTGTTGGAATCACATTGTTGATAGCTTCCCACGTGGATTCAAATGGTGGCAGTGAAACAAAAATTGGTGGTCTAGGTAATGATACAGCAGAGGAAACACCAATTAATCTAATAGACCTTTCAAATGAATCAGTGAAGAATGTTTTGTACTGATCAGGGTTAGAAAGCATTCTTTCACATTGATAATAATGGGGCATATTATAAGCAGTACCCATATCAAGGAAAAATGCATCAATCTTATATGTATTCAAAACCCTTTTAAGTTTCTCGTGTAGCCAAGGGATTGATCTGTTGTTGGTTACGTCTAAAACTCCGGCACTCGCTAATGATTTGTACCGTGTAAGAGCTGGAATCCTTCTATCACTGAATCTTTCAGAAATCAACAAGTGCTTTTGTATGCAATCTGCAAAGTTTGGACTTTCTGTACTTATAAATGGCTGAATTGAGAATACAATTTTAAATCCACGTCTATGGATTATGTTGACAGTTTCTTCGAGCGTCGGGAATCTAGACGTATCGAGTGTGAAATCTCCTATATTGTTTTGCCAATATTCGTTTATTAAAACATGTCCCTGTTTTAAAAATCCAAGAGATATTACATCTTCCGTGTAATTATATATAAGTGCTTCTGTTAGTTCGTGCTTTCGTCTTGGAGCAATATGCCAAACAGGTTCAGAAATTAAGGAATGCAGAATACTGATGTCTTCTTGTTTAAGCCCATCCCAAAGTGATTGCTGACTCAATGCAGAATGCAACGTTCTCATATTAGACGATGTACAAATCTTATATTTCAACTCTGTGTATTTTGAAAGGTGGTTAACATACGCGAAGCTGTCATGTTTTGCTTGGATACAAAATCTATTACTGTTTTCATGATTTATTGACACGTAAAGTGGAGTTTCATTGTCCAGAACGATGGCAGCGCCTCGAGAGCTGATGAAATACCTCATTATGGCATTTCCCCACTGATGTTTTTTAATGTCGCCCGTTATGAACGGAGCAAAGTCATGGGAAGTCTTCTCCAACGGCCATGTCATATTGGCGAACTGTCCTCCGCCATACCAATGGTCCAGAGGAGATGACCAATCATAGCAGTCTGTTGGGTAAACTCCTGAAAACAAAATATTTTCAGATAAAATTTTGTTACATCGCTTATATTAAAATTTCAAATTATTCATTAATTCCAAATGTAATTAGTAAAATATATTATAACTTATTGTCACGCCGTCTCTCCGAAGGTGTAGGCAGAAAGAATGGACTGTTACACTTTTTTCCCCTGAGATGCTTCTCTCGCTTCCTCAACATTCACACATCGTGTCATGCATGCACATTGATTTCTCCGACTCCTCATGTGGCCGACATTCAATATTTTATTTATTTGATCGTGCCACGTTTTCCTCAGTCTTCCTCAATTTCTAATTCCATTTACATTGTTAACTTATACTTTTTAAACAATTCTTTCTTCATTCATTCTTTCCATGTGTTTGAACACCAATAAGATGGTTTGAACCCTTTGAAACATAACCATCTTATTGATCCTTTCATTATTTTGTTCATAAAATTCACATATTTTATTTTCATTCGACGCTCTATCATACACAGTTTTTCAACACATTCGTCTAAGAGATTTCATTTCTACTGCATATATTCTACTTCCATCCTTCTTTTGCCAGTTCCATACTTCGCCTCCATACATAATTAACTTAAATTTATTTATAGGATCTTACATAACACTGAGCATAAATAGTTTTAAGGAGTGAAACAAATGATTTGTTCCAAAATAATAAGAAGTGGAACCTGCCAGGAAACTATCAAGTAGCTATCTCAGATAGCTGAAGAAGAATAAAGCTTTTTCCAAATTTATCATTGAGAAGACTTGTAATTATACGTGAAAATGAATGTTTAATTTGTAATAAGAATGTAATGAAAGTTGAACATACCATCGACCAAGGCTTGCCATCTCACAGTGTAACATAGAATATCTGCATTAGCATTAGCGATGGGAAACTGGTTAAAATATAATCTTGATCCGCTCAACCATTGCAAGCATACAGATCCGGGTTCAGAATCTGCATCCGTCAAGCAATTATAAGCCTTTGATTTTCCTAGAGTCATTCCTGTCAATAAAAATAACAATTTATTACAAACTTTGGAGATATTTACTTATCTTGGACTTGGATCTTCTGGCTTACAGAGGTTCAGCTCTAATAGCTATTCCTCTTACATCTGTAGGAAACATTGTTGGAATGTGATTTGGTAGTTGTTTTATGATGGGGCTAAATGTATGGCCCAGAGTGTCCCTCCGAAAGAGGACGAGGGGGGATTTATGGTTTATGATAAAGTTTTACATTATTGTCAATGAATGGAAGACCAGTTAGGGTTGGGATTGTATTTATATAAAAAAAACTCTGTTCCCGAGGTGAAGATAAGAGGAGCAGTACCTGGATAGAGTTGTGGTAGGAGATAGCATCCTGCGTGAGACGATTTTGTTTGGCGGAGTACGTAGTGGGCTATCGGGGAGGATTTTTTTTTTATCCGCATTGATTGCGGGAGGGGTAAGGGACTGAATGATGGTGGATAACTTGGTAATAAAGGGTCATTATTGATAAGGAAGATGGTAATAATTTAGGTCAGATCAGTGTAGGTTATTCATATAAAAAAATATTAAAAATGAGTAGCTAATAAATGAAACCCAGGTTGTTCAATTTCTTGAGTTCTCTGTGAAAGAACTTGTTGAAAGTCTATTCAATGTTGCATTTATACATTCTATTGTAACATTAACCTTTGATGATGTAATTAACATTTGCAGAACATATTATCACCGAGCAAGGATGTACACTTGACAACTTGCATAATAACAATTATGCAACTAACTTAGCATAAGAAATTAGCAAACGTTTGCTTTTCGCATCAATTGATTATGTTTGATAATTTAACGTTACCTTGTTAAGGACATTATTTCATTAAGTTATATTGTTTAAAAGGTATTTGGTTTAAGAAATTTGCTAGAGTTGCGTGATAATATTGACTGATATTAATAAATTTACCTGTCAAAATACAAATTTTATGTGTTTATTAGGAATAAGAACAAGATTTTGAGATTATGACAAGTGATTTTAAAAAATTATTTTGTATTTCACCAAAACAGTGCTAATAATTACTCGTCATCATATTATAATAAGGTGCTAACTGTATTTTGTAAATGGCATTTCTGTTTTCATTTTGATTTTATAATTGTATTGTTTCTTGAACTGCATATTAAATAATAATATTTTGTAACGCTTATTATTATTATGTACATATTAAAGAATTAATAGAAATGGACTTGGACTTGAACTTGGATCTTCTGGCTTACAGAGGTTCAGCTCTAATGGCTATTCCTCTTACGTCTGTAGGAAACATTGTTGGAATGTGATTTGGTAGTTGTTTTATGATGGGTCTAAATGTATGGCCCGGAATGTCTCTCCGAAAGAGGGCGAAGGGGGATTTAGGGTTTATGGTAAAGTCTTACATTATTGACAAGGAATGGAAGATCAGTTAGGGTTGAGATTGTATTTTTAAAAAATGTTTGTTCTTGAGGGGAAGATAAGAGGAGCAGTGCCTGAAAATGCCTGTTTTCTAGAAGTTTTATTTTATTTTATGGGAATGACATGTTTCATCTTTCTAAGGCATGGGTCAAATGTACATTTAATATTGCCGTAGGGAGGTGAAACATGGAGTCCGAAAGAGGAGGAGGCGAAAGTAACGGATGTCATTTGTGGGATATGTTGCCAGATTGGTAGACGATAAATTATTATTGTTATTATTTTGTTGAATCGCGCTTTACATCATGACAGCATGAGCCAAATCGATGTAAATGGTATTTATAGCTATCATAGTGATTCTCGTGACATGTGATAGGTAGCTTATCTATCGCCATTTAATTGTCACGTGTATTCTACACCAGACCAAAGACAGTGTGACAATCACATTCTCTCGCCCTCGCCGGGAATCGAAACCGGAACCTTTGGGGTGGCAGTCAATGCACTTACCACTCGGCCATGAAGGTCATCGAAGACCTCGCGAGGACAGAAGAAACAGAGGGAGACCCCCCGCACAATGGTCCAATGACATTCAAAGGATTGCTGGTGATTGGATGCGAAAGGCACAAGACAGGAGAAGTATGAGGGGAGCCTATGTCCAGCAGTGGACAATGGCTGTTTAATGTAAGGTAAACAAGATACTATTCCTAAAATATTTAAAATCTTTTGTTTATTATTCAAAAACTCACCTAAATTTCCATTTATGATTTCAACTCCTTCCTTATTGAATATCTTAATTTCTCTACTGTCTTTGCTGAATTTGATTTTCTCAAAGTACGCTCTCGCCAGTACCTGCTGATGGTACATGACATAAGCAAATCCCACGAAGAATGTGATGCATAGGAACAAAAATCCGACGAATGCTCTTATTTTATAATGAGTTGGCTTCTTCTTTATCTTAGATGGAATGGACTGAAAAAAAAAATCATTTTTACTATTATAAATATTTAAGAATAAAATAATTGATCCGATGGTAGGGTTGATTTGATATCTGTAAAACTAATAATAGGAGTCGAAACTCACATATAAATATTGAAAAAAATATTTATATGATTGTGTAGGTTTTCACAGTTGGTTTTCACAGTATTTCGGGGTGTGTAAATGCTTTCCTTGATAACTACCCTGAAAGATGGAGAGTACAATGATCTCCGAAATGTCAGTCAAGGAATTAAAGTTACACAGATATTCCCAAGATCCCAAAAAAAATACAAATGCTTAAAGATTTTTTTTTTAAATATGCTTTTTATTATTATTATTTTTCTTCTATGTTCGCCATACTTTGTGTTGTAGATGTTATTTTTGTCTTTTTCTTTTTTATATACTTTCTATATAAACAACACTAACTTTAAACAAAATTAAAATTAAATATCAGATATATTTCGGACAACATCAATTAAAATTAAATATCAAAAAAAATTAAATTATATCTGAAACATGTCTGATATTTAATTTTTTTTTTAAAGTGAGTGTTGTATATAATGATGAGTGAAGACAGAATGGTAAAGAAGGTATATGTAAACGGCGTGAACGGAGCTAGAAATAGAGGAAGACCGAGGAAAACGTGGCACGATCAAATCAATCAAATATTGAATGTCGGTCACGTGAGGAGTCGGAAAAATCGACATGCGTGCATGACAAGATGTATGAATGTAGAGGAAGCGAGAGACGTATGTCAGGACAGAACAGTGTGGCGTTCCATTCTTTCTGCCTACCCCTCCGGGGAGACGGCGTGATGGTAAGTTAGTTAGTTAGTTAGTTAGTATATACAAAGTATATAAAAAAGAAAAAGACAAATGCTTTTTATTCATTTATTAATGATGTAAACGGAGTACGGAGTCGAGGCAGACCGAGGAAAATATGGCATGACCAAATTAATCAAATTTTAAGGGTTGGTCATGTTAGAAGTCAGAGGAATCGACGTGCGTGTATGACTAGTTGTATGAATGTGGAAGAAGCTAGAGAGGTGTGCCAGGATAGAGTAATGTGGCGGTCCATTTTCTCTGCCTACCCCTGCGGAGAAACCGCGTGATGGTTTGTTTTGTATATTTTTCTTTTTTATATACTTACTTTGTATACAACATTCACTTTTTAAACAAATTAAAATTAAATATCACACATGCTACCTAAATACACAAATTCCCTCACCTGTTCCAAGTTCTCTTCGTTCACACTTATATTACAAACTGTCATTTGCTCTTCCCTTTCAAAAACCATCACCTTTGACTTTCCGACATTCATCATTAAATCATTTGACTTGCATACCTCATACATTCCCGACACCAAGACTTTTAATTCGTCTGCACTATCCGCAACGAGAACGGCATTGTCCGCGTAGGGCAGACAATTTACAGACAAATCACTCATCTTAGCACCAGCATTTATTCCTTTTAGTTCTAGATCTAGAAGATAATAATACTTGTATAATCTAGGAAATCTAGGAAGTAATCAAAATGCTTGGTTTTGTCATTAGAAACGCCAAGATCTTTCGTATTATTCAGGTGCTGAAGCTGCTGTATAACTCTCTAGTGAAAAGTCGGTTGGAATTTAGTTCCATTATCTGGGCGTGGCATGAGGTTCGATATTCCCTAATGGTGGAGAAGGTGCAGAAAAAATTTCTGCGATACCTCTATCTTAGGGAGTATGGATATTACCCGTGTCTCTTTCCAACTGACTTCTTGCTAGGGATGCTAGGCTACCAGTCACTCGAGAGGAGATGAGACATTCACTTGGGTGTCCATTTCTTTCGACTGAGAGGCAGTTGTATACACAACTCAGAAATCCTGAGTGATGTAGGTCTGTTCGTCCCTGATAATTATCTTCGACAAAGGGGCCATAGATTGTTTTATCTCCCACGATGCAGAATCAACCTGCCAATGGTTATGCCGGTAGGTAGAGCAATATCTTATCACCTCGGAGTTTGACATATTTTGTGATAGTTTGGCTCATCTGAGGGAAATACTATCTATATTATGATATAATTGTACGGTATATTTATTTTATTAATTTGTCATGCATCTTATGTTTCTCGCTCTTTTTATTAATCTATTATGTATTACTTATTATTGTGTATCTCTAACTTGTATCTTTAGTGTATTGGAAAAAAAAATCTGTTATGCTTTAGATATGTTTAAAATAAATAAATGAAATAAATAAATGAACAGTTGGTTATTTGAATGCTTACCTGTATTTTTTCCTTAAGTAAACTAGCGAGTGAGTTGATGGAAGTAATGGAATTGACTGGTGAATCGTCATCAGAACTATCTAATGTTGAGCTATCCCCATCCGGGGTCTTCACAGGGGCTGCCATCACCGATTTCCTTCGAGCATTCCGCAGTGGAATCCTGTAATAGACCTTCATAATTAATAACAAGCAAAGCTCTCTTTAACTTCATAAAAATAAGCAAAACAAAGGATTGTATGAGAAAGAGACTTGTCAAGAATTAATTTATGCTCCAGATTGCCACACGGAAGCACATCAAAACTTTTACATTTTGTAAACAATTTGGCTGTTTAGAAAGTGTTGTAGATAGAGTTATTCTTTTTAACTAACTTACTAACCAACCATCACGCCGTCTCCCGAAGGGGTAGGCAGAAAGAATGGACTGCCAGACTTTCTTTTCACCTCGCTTCCTCAACATTCATACATCGTGTCATGCACGCACGCCGATTTCTCTGACTCCTCACTTGGCCGACATTCAATATTTGATTTATTTGATCGTGCCACGTTTTTCTCGGTCTTCCTATATTTCTGATTCCATTTACATTGTTAACATATACTTTTTTTACCATTCTTTCCATATGTCCAAACCATCTTAATGTTCCTCTCATTATTTTGTTCATAACACCATCATTCGGACCGCATTCACTTCTTATATTTTCATTCAACACTCTATCCATACACAGAGTATCTACACATTTGTCTAAGAGATCTCATTTCTACTACATTTATTCTACTTTCATCCTTCTTTTGCCAGTTCCATGCTTCACTTAGAGATATCAATTGGTGATTCATGCACATTCTGATTATAAGGGAAACTAAATAGGTATTGTTTCTTTAACAATGATGTAAAACTCCATATTAAATTATTTCTACTAAGGAAACAGACTGTTTTTTACAAGTTTTATTATATTTTATGGGAATGAAACTTCTAGAAAACAGATATTTTGATTTGTATAATTATGGTAACTAAATATATAATAGTAAACATTCTATGTTTGTAACAAACTCTTAATTTTATACATATTTTTATGATTAATTCAATCACAATTTCAGTTATGTGTTACTGTACCCTCAGATTCAAACTGGAACCGATTCCATGACGATTTCATGATTTCATTTTATTTTCTGATTCCTTCATTCCTTGTTTGGAATGTATCACAATTGCGTGCATATTGAGTATATAGTTTATCTATAATACGAATATCGAAGAAACCTTTGCTGAATCAGCTATTATCAGGTAAGCCAACGTTTGGGCAGGACAATGTCTGTCGGTTCTGCTAATTGAATTATATAATTTTCATAATCTATGTCTCCCAATAATGGTAACGGTTGTTTTCTGAAAGCAGTTGTTATCAAATCACATCACATCAAATGCAGGGTAAGATGTGAGACTTTTACTATATAGATCTGCTTTTCTACTTAGGCACCAATTATTTCTATGCTGAGAGAAAAATACATTTTAAACTGTTTTTATATGTATCACAATTGTATTTACAATTGTGATACATAAAAACAAAGTTTTTTAATTTAACAGTTTATAATGTTGAAGTATCATTGTGTTTCGGTCAAAACAATGGACTATTTAAAATACATTTATAAACCAATAATAACATATGGCGTCGAAGCAAGGGCAGACACAGCGAGGACCAAACAAGTTTTGAGGAATTAATACGAATGAAAACGTCAGTTTTCTAGAAGTTTCATTATATTTTATGGGAATGACATGTTTCGCCCTTCTAAGGCATTATCAAATATCAGACATTTGATAATGTCTTAGAAGAACGAAACATGTCATTTCCATTAAATATTATAAAATTTCTAGAAAAGTGACGTTTTCATTCGTATTCATTATTTAATATGGAGTCTTACATCATTGTTCAAGAAACAATAAATAAGTTTTGAGAACTTCCGAGATGAAGACACTGAGGACGATCGCGTGAGGAACACCAGAATTAGAGAGATATGAGAGGTTGAGTATATTATAAGATGGAGCAGACAGCGAAGAAGGGACTGGTACGGTCATGTTCAAAGAATGGACACCACCAGACTCCCCTATATTGCACTATATAATCAGCCTCTTGGGACTCGTCCTCGTGGAAGACCTCCTTAAAGATGGAAGGACAGCTGGGAGTCTACCTCACAGGAGGAGCAACACTCTGGAGAAAAGAACACATAGGTCTACAACAAGGAAGAAAAAGAACAAGAAGATTAACAATTCAGTTTATATCGTTCTCCCGATGATATAGACGTACAACCATTGAAACATTTCGAGAAAAATATACTTGTGAAAAACAGTGTTTCATAAAAAAAAATTCGGCATTCTACTTCTGAGAAAAATGTGTTGATACAGCGCATATATAATTTATAGCTGACAAAATAGAATGTTGAATAGAACATTGCTAAAATTAGATTGAATTATTCCATCGGTTTTGATAAATTTTCATTATATGACCAATGTTAATACAAATAAACAAATAAAATTGTATCGGTTTTTGTGGTTTGGATTGTAACTAATGTTTTAAATTTTACTTAGAATTATAAAACAGTTGATTGTATGGAATATTCATAATTTATAATCCTACTAACTAACCATCACGTCGTCTTCTAGAAGGTGTAGGCAGAAATAATAGAATGCCACGCTATTTTTTTCTGATATATTCCTCAACATAGATACATCGTGTCATGCAAGCACGTCGATTTCTTTGACTCCTCATAATATTTTATTTTTTGATCAAATATAAAATATTAAATGATCTAAATTTATAAGAATAAAATAACAATTATAATTATTGTTCATTGAAAAGATAAATAAATTGTACCTATTTATTAATGTTTGAAGTTTTTATTGGTTTCGCCTTGCGAGGGCATTCTCGAAATCAGTTTGAAAATGCCCTCGCAAGGCGAAACAAATTTGTAACTAATATTTATATGTTTATGTAAAAATCTCTGTTGAACCGTTTATATTATAATTTGTTTCGCGTTTATATTATAATTTTAGATAATAATTGCATATTCAATCATTAATACGAATGAAATCGTATGTTTTCTAGACGTTTTATTATATTTTATGTGAATGACATGTTTCACCTTGGTAAGGCATTATCAAACGTTTGTATGAATTGAATAATTTTATATTATCAATACTTTTTAAGACTCATGGAATCGTTCTTGATTTACCCAAGACTAGTAAAATTATTATATTTTTATCGCAAACAAAAACCTATCAAAAAAAGCTAGAATGGCAGTGCACAATGGTGTTCTTCTACCGACCCTTATGTATGGAAGCGAAGCATGGAACTGGCAAAAGAAGGATGAAAGTAGAATAAATGCAGTAGAAATGAGATCTCTTAGACGAATGTGTGGATACTCTGTGTATGATAGAGTGTCGAATGAAAATATAAGAAGTGAATGCGGTGCGAATGATGGTGTCATGAACAAAATAATGAAAGGATCATTAAGATGGTTTGGACATATGGAAAGAATGAATGAAGAAAGAATGGTAAAAATTATATGTTAATGATGTAAATGGAACCAGAAATAGAGGAAGACCGAGGAAAACGTGGCACGATCAAATAAATCAAATATTGAATGTCGGCCATGTGAGGAGTCAGAGAAATCGACGCGCGTGCATGACACGATGTATGAATGTTGAGGAAGCGAGAGAAATATGTCAGGAAAGAAAAGTGTGGCAGTCCATTCTTTCTGCCTACCCCTTCGGGGAGACGGCGTGATGGTTAGTTAAATAATAACAACACATAAGTGATACATAAGTAACAAAACTAATACACTTATCAAATCAATGTAACTCTCTGAAATCGTAAATATTCAAATTATATAATATAAAATGATGAGTTACTGTGATGAATTCGTCACTGTAAATTCGATTAAATATTTGTACAGTAAAATCTCGATGTAACGGACAAAAAATCCGGTTAATTGTAAAAAAATTAAAAACGTCCTGTTAATATTATACATGTTTAAATTCAAGTGTCGCCGCATGTAAACAATTTTAGCGGCCATGATAATCACGTCATACGTCTAGCACTAGAATTTGAGACAATGCCGAGGATGGAAGTGAAGATAGCGAAGATGAAGAAACAGCACTGACAAAAATGAAGTTAACTAACTTACTAACTAACCATCACGCCATTTCCCCGGAGGGGTAGGCAGAGAGGATGGATCGCCACACTGGCCTGTCCTGGCATACCTCACGGGATTCCTCTACATTCATACATCGTACCATGCACGCACGTCGATTATTCCGACTTCGAATGTGGCCGCCTTTTAGTAATTGATTAATTTGGTCATGCCATGTTTTCCTCGGTCGTCCTCGGCTTCTTTTGCTACTCACGCTGCTTGTGTACAACTTTTTAACCATTCTTCTCTCATCCATTCGTTCCATATGTCCAAACCATCTCAGGGATCCTTTTTTTAATTTTATCCATGATGCAGTCATCTGCCTTACATTTCTCTCTTATTCCATCGTTCGGTATTATATCATACAACGTTTTCCCGCACATTATTCTTACTCCAGACCACAACACAAGCGTATCGCCATGCTCCTTCATTCCTCTCACTTTCATCATGCTCTCAGTCACGCACAGGATATCTAGACAATGTCTTTTCATCTCAATACACATTTCATTCATCTTTTTTTATTCCTCCTCTTACATTTCACGTACCAATCCGGCACTCCACCCTCCTCTGTTCGCCATCTCAGGAGATGCGGCGTGATGGGTTGCGTACCTCATCGGTATCGTTTATTAATATCAAAATAGAGTGTACATATTTTTAAAAAAAGTTTTTATTTATTTATTCTTATATAACGGACTATCGGCTTTAACGGACACACAAAATATAAATTATTATTTTAAAGTATATAAAAATAAATATCAGTCATTCAATAAATTACATTTATTCAAATAATATATAATTTTTATTATCCTTTTAAAATAGCTCGTCTATTTTTATTATATTTTATTATAACATACTCGTATATATAAAAGATTGACGATAGTTTAGCTACCTATCACATTTCATGAGAATCAATATGTAAAGAGCGATTTAATAAAATGAAGATGTTATAATAAAAATCCACACTTACAAATTATGTTAAAATCTTCTTTCTTCATTAATATGTAAATCACAAAGAAACATGATTCACGATTTAAAATTAAAAACCCCGAAGAAAAACAAACGCACGCGTTCTTATTCGATTTTCAAACGCGCGTAATTTTTCCCTCCATTTCTAAATGATCGCGCCAGCTTTCCTCTACCTATTCGGACTGAGGCTGACCCGAGACTAGGTGTAGAATACTCCAACTGGCCGCAATCTCGGCGGATAATCGCTCTGAGAGGAAGCTGAGATTAAGAGTAAGAGAGCTGAACCTCAAAGAGAGTCAACTTGTAATTTCTTTTGGGTCGAATTACGAAACTAAATCATGTCAAGTGTTAATTCATTGAAATGTTTACTGCCATGTATGGTGTAAAAATTTATACATAATGTTATGTTATTTATTTTTTATATTTAATTTATTTAAAAAGAAAAAAAAAACAAGTTGGGTAATATGGATACATTAACATTTTTAGATCTTACTTGTAACTATATTATATTTCAGATATATTAAAAATGTATGATAGAGTGTCGAATGAAAATATAAGAAGTGAATGCGGTGCGAATGATGGTGTTATGAACAAAATAATGAAAGGATCATTAAGATGGTTTGGACATATGGAAAGAAAGAACGAAGAATGGTAAAAAATTATATGTTAACGATGTAAATGGAACCAGAAATAGAGGAAGACCGAGGAAAACGTGGCACGATCAAATAAATCAAATATTGGATGTCGGCCATGTGAGGAGTCAGAGAAATCGACGCGTGTGCATGACGCAATGTTGAGGAAGCGAGAGAAATATGTCAGGAAAGAGAAGTGTGACAGTCCATTCTTTCTGCGTACCCCTTCGGGGAGACGGCGTGATGGTTAGTAAGTTAGTTAGTTAGTTTATAAATTATAATAATATAATAACAAATTGTACGTATATTAAATAATAATGATCTACACATTTACATAATAAGAAGAAAGAGAAGATGGAAAAAAATATATTCATGACATGTTAATAAGAGAAAATCCATTGACAATTATTTTAATACAGACAGTGCTTCCCTTGGGCGAGCCACACTATCACAAAATACGCCGACCTCCAAAGTGACACTATTTAGCAAAAATATTGTTCTATCTACCGGCATAATCATTGGCGGGATGGTTCTGCATCGTGGGAGATAAAATAATCTGTCCTATAACATGGTGTTAGTATATCGCGAATAAAATGGAATTTAACATTGTGAGAGAGTTTTAAATTTGTTTTTTTTTTATCTGGATAAAATCGCATTTTTATCATATTGGGATTTCCCCAATACCCACCCACTACCAGTGCCGGATTAAGACAGCGCGGGGCCCATAGCAAATATTTCTAAGAGACCCTTGATTTTGTATGGTCATAAAATAAAACAACTTTTACTAACTAATTAACCATCGTATAGGCAAAAATATTGGACCGCAACACTGTTATTTCCTGAAATACATTTCTCGCTTCCTCAACATTGATACATCTTATCATGCACGCACGTCGATTTCTCCGACTCCTCACGTGCCCGACATTATATATTTGATCGTGCCACGTCTTTTCCTGTGTCTTCCTTTATTATTTATTGTTTCTTGAACAATGATGTAACAAAACTAACCATCACGCCGTTTCCCAGGAGGGGTAGGCAGAGAGGATGGACCGTTACATTGTTCTATCCTGACATAATTCTCGCGCCTCTTCTACATTAACACATCGTGACATGCACGCTCGTCGATTGTTCCTACTTCGAACATGGCCGCCTATTAGTAATTGATTAATTTGGTCATGCCATGTCTTTCTTGGCCTTCCTCGACTTCTTTTCCCATTCACACTACTTGCATATATCTTTTTAACTATTCTTCTCTCATCCATTCGTTCTATATGTCCAAACCATCTTAGTGACCGTTTCTTAATTTTATTTATCACGCATTCATCCGCCTTACATTCCTTTCTTACTTCATTATTAGATATTCTATCATACATTGTTTGTGATGTAAAATGATGTAAAACTTAAATAATTATTATGAATGAAACGTCTGTCTTGTAGGAGTTTATTATATTTTAGACACATTTGATAATGCATTTGAAGGGCGAAACATGTCATTCCATCTAAAATATAATGAAACGTCTAGAAGACATACGTTTTCATTCATATTAATTTTATTCCTTTATTGTTTGTTCCGTTTTCAACGTTTAAATATACTTTCATTACCATTCTTTCTTCATTCATTTTTTCCTTGTGTCCAAACCATATTATAATCCATTCATTGTTTTGTTCATAACTTTTTCATTCGCACTGCGTTCACTTCTTATATTTACATTTGACACTATATCATATACAGATTTACCACGCAATCGTCTAAAAGATTTCATTTCTTCTTCTTCTTCTTAAAGTGCCCTGTCAGGTCTCCCCGACGTTGGCGATCACTCTGGTAAACTCTTCCCTATCCTGCGCTGTCCAGAATAGCTCCTCCACAGTTTCGATTCCCGTCCATTCCCTCACATTGCGCAGCCAAGAAATCCGCCTTCTCCCTGCCCCCCTGCGGCCCTCCACTTTTCCCTTCAAAATCAGATGCAGCAGACAATATTTCTCTCCTCGTAGAACGTGACCCAGATATGAAATTTTGCGGACTTTGATCAATGTCAGCAGCTCTCTATTTACACCTGCACTATTCAGGACTTCTGTGTTTGTCACTCTGTCTGTCCATGGGATCCTGAACATTCTTCGGTGAAGCCACATTTCAAATGCCTCTAACCGGTTCATTGTATTTACTTTTAATGTCCAATTTTAATTTCATTTCTACTGCATTTATTCTACTCTCACGGTTATTTTTTAAGTTGCATGCTTCACTTCCATACATGATAGTTTATAGGTGCGTAAACGCCGGGCCCGTAGCACTCAGTACTTCTGCTATATATCTAATCCGGCACTGCCCATTACTTCTCGGGTCGAAAACATTTTTGCACTATAAAATAACGCCTTCTTTGAGCGGCCATTTTATCGGCAAGCAAGCCAGTTACCCTATTCCAAAACATCGATGAATGCTTATTAGACTGATACACACATTCTTGAGAACCTGTTATATTAACATAGATATCTTGCAAAAAGTGCATGTTGAGGTAGGTGGTAGCTATGATAGAAATTAGGAACGGAATTTTGGATAATATTACTCTTTAAGAAATTGATGATTCTAGGAAAGGTATTTGTTTATTGGTGACTAATAAGGAAAACTAGAAGAAATAAAATTATTAGAATTAACTGTTGAATTTACAACACTGTTATAATATCACATTTTATTTTAATTATATAGGGTTATTGGTAATTGAATACATTCCTTCTAGGGGGGATGTATTGACGTCCTTACACTTTACCCATTAATATCAGTCGAAGGAGGTGGTATTTTTCTCCCCTTAGCACATGACCCAAATATGAGACCTTTCTAATTTTCACACTTTACAACGGCTCTCTATTGGCTCTGGCTCTCTGTAGTACGTCTGCATTACTGACCCTATCGGTCCACGGTATACGGAGCATTCTGCGGTATATCCACATCTCGAACGCTTCCAACCGGTTCATTACATTCACTTTCAGAGTCCAGGTTTCGCAGCCATATAGTAGAACAGATCATATATAACGTATACCCCCTCACTCCAATTAATCCTTCATGTCGAGGTTTTACTGTATGGTCAAAGAGCGCAAGTTTCAATCATTCAAATTAACCAAAAGGGGGTGATATTTGCATACAAAATGGCACATTAATTCGGTTAAGGTCATAAAATGGCAGTCAGCTGATATTGTTTTGCCAAAATGAAACCTTTGCCCCGGCACCGACAAATATATTAAATAATTGATTAACAAATGTTTCGTCCGTGACTTAGTGCCAAATCGCGCCATACTCCCCTTTCTAATAAGCGATACCAGCCGAGTGCAAATAGGGACAGATTTGGACATAATTGTGCCGGAATCAAAAATATTAATTTGTTTTTTGAATGTATACAAATACTTGTAGACAAATACTGGATTTTACCCATTGCAGATTAATCATTTTTAAGGATTAATTGTATCTCAATAATCTTAATAGATGGCGCTAGTGTAGATTGACCTAAAAAATGTGAAGTGTTTTTAACATAAGTCGCATATATACATCGGTCGTAAGAATTGCGGAATATGGAATGTTGTTAAACATAAAACGATCACTTAACCAAACCAATGACAGGTCATAAGTCCTGTAAACGCCTCGACTACCATATTCTGTTTTCAAAAAACAAAGTTGCATGTATACATCTTTCAAGATGTATATATGCGACGAATCATGATCCTAAAGTGTATAACTTAAAATTAATTGACTTATATAATATATTAAAACACTATTTAAACTATTTACTTATTTTTAAATGTTACACTACATTCAAGCCGCCCTTTTTTAATGTCTCCGTAGTTCCATGTTTTTTGTAATTGTGCATTGTCATTTTTTGGGGGTCGTTTATAGTTTTGTTTATTAAGTTATATAGTTTGGGTCCAAGATAATAGAAATCTCTTTGCGCACAAGAAGTTTTAGTTTTTGGTACAGAATGGTTATGTTTGTTGCGTGTGTTGTACGTTTGTTGTCCTTTTATGTGTCTGTCGGTGTCCTTGTGGTAGTGCACGACTAAATTTCTTATATATAGTTGAATTATGTCCGGTACTTGAAATTCATCGTATAGTTGGTCTGAGGGGTAACGATTGTCTTATAAATCATTATTTTATTCCTGAACTTCATTTTAGGGTTTTTCCATATTGAATTTTTCAAACATCCCGAGATGACCGCAGCATTATATACTTGACCCATCTCGCTTTACTTCCTTATGCCTATTAATCTCATCTTATTTTTAATCTTTTATTTTATAAGATGTCGTAAAATATTAATGATTGTTACGGCTTCAGTTCGTACCTTGTAATAAAGTCTGTTAGCTTATTGGCTAATCTCATTGTTAACGAGCAATAGAAGACAACCGCAATGTTAAGGTAAATATTTCCTCAGATCTGACCTTGGGTTCTGATTCGATCGCGTGGCTTATCACAAATTGTATCCCCGCTATATTCTCGTTCACTGGACGGCAGAATTGGGTAAATATGCTATTATGTAGCTAAATTGTGCCAATATTTGATCAAGATGACGCGAATCCGTATTAGCGTTAGACTAATATTACAGTCTTAGCGTCCGGACACTGAGATCAAAGAGATATTTTGTTTTATTTGATATTAATAACTCCGACGATAATCTTGTGGGTTTTAGCTTAAAGGAATAAAATGTATGCATGCGTCACAAATGGTTATAGTATAATTGACTAATCTAATTGGACCAAGTATAAAATATTTCAATATGTTAGTGTTTTTATTTATTTATTAATAAACGAGCCATAGAGGGCTCCTTCCGCTTATCCGAAGCTGTTATAGGCGCAGCGGCGCCTTTCGTCAGCTTCACTCGTGCACTCCCTAGGTCCGTCCCCCGTCCATGCGGGACTTACGTTAAAAATAATAATAATAATATGTATATATTTGCAACCAAGGGGGACCCAGATCACATTTAAGCTACGCTACTCTCCCTCGATGTCCCGCCGTACACACATAGCAAGACAACAGCAAAAGAAAATACACAATTGATACATACATAGCATATGTTATAGAAAGAATAAAAAAGAAATAATGCGCAGCAGGAGGCACAGGGAGGAGGGAGGAGACAAAATGCAGGATGGGGGAAATAAAGATTTTTTTTTGTTTAACCTCGCCAATCGTCTCGATCGGACGTTGCCGTTTTGTGAAGTCACTTGCCCCTTTGAGGGGGTGCCGATTATCTTGCTGGGGGGAGGGGAGACTGATCCGCAATGCCGGACCTCGTCCACCTCCTCCTTAGTTCAATTGCATTATTTTTCTTCTCTTAAATATATATAGAATAAACTTCCTATGTTACCTTCCTTAGTCCATACATTAATTATGTTAGTGTTAGTACATTAGTGTTTATTTAACCCCTGTTGTGTGGCCGGTTACGAGTGACCCAACGAGCCACGGAAATAGCCATGTTAGGAATAAGCCTAAGAGACAGAGTCAGAAACGATACGGTGAGAGAAAAAACAAAGGTCACTGACATCATCCACCGGGTGGCCACTCTAAAATCGCAATGGGTAGGTCACGTAGCCAGAAGCTCAGACGAAAAATGGACAAGAAGACTGCTGACTTGGAGACCGTGGACGGCAAAGAGAAGTGCAGGGCGACCGCAACTACGGTGGAAGGATGATCTGAACAAACACGTCGGAATAACCTGAATGCAGTCTGCACAGGACAGAATGACATGGAAGCAAATGGAAGAGGCCTTTGTCCAGGAATGGACGGGAATAGGCTGAGGAAGAAGAAGAAGAAGAAATTACAACGTTTTTAACCTTCCATAACCGATGTTGTGTAGCGAGTACACATTGATTTGAATACCTTTAATATCCCAGAAGACCTAACCTAACCAAACCTAACTCGCCCTGCACTTCTCTTCGCCATCCACGGTCTCCAAGTCAGCAGTCTTCTTGTCCATTTTTCATCTGGGTATCTGGCTACGTGACCCGCCCATTGCCATTTTGGAGTCGCCACCCGGTGATGATGTCAGTGACCTTTGTTTTTTCTCTCACCGTATCGTTTCTGACTCTGTCTCTTAGGCTTATTCCTAACATGGCTCTTTCCATGGCTCTTTGGCTTACTCGCAGTTTCTCGACACTTTTTTTAGACAATGTAACAGTTTCAAGACCATAAATACCAACTGGCAGAACGCAGGCTTCATAGACTTTTCGTTTCAGGTTGATCGGTATTTTCCGGTTTTTAAGGATGTAACTCAGGTTTTCGAAAGCTGCCCAGCTTAGTCCAATTTTACTTTTTAGCACTACGGTCTGGTTATCTCGGCCCAATCGAATATTGTGTCCCAGGTATATACAATATATTCTTGGACATTCTCAATTCTGTTGCCGTCCACGTTGATTTCAAGCCTGTCCGTGCCCACCACCTTGGTCTTTGCCAAGTTCATATTTAAACTTACATATTTGGATACATCGTTCAGTTCTTTCAGCATTTCAACTAGTTCCTCCGGAGTGTTGCTCACGAGTACGATGTCGTCGGCAAAGCGTAAATGGTTTAAATACTTCCCATCAACATGGATCCCTTTAGTTTCCCAGTTCAGATTTTTGAAGATGTATTCGAGGGCTAATGTGAACAGTTTTGGGGATATTGTGTCTCCCTGTCGGATTCTCCTTTTTATTTTATTTTTATTTTCACCTTATTAATTTATTTTATACAAATTATTGTGAAATCAGGTCCCAAGAATATAAGTAAAAATATATTTTTATTGTGGCAATATTTTTTTCACAAATATTTTTCCAGAGAATCGGAAATGTCAAAACACGATATACACGTGTGGGTACATGAACGGATTGCCACATCTACGAGCAAAGCGTCCGTTGTCATTTGGATCATTACAGTGAGATGAGCAGATGATCTCCGCGGCTATCTCCTGCCATTATCCTTTCAGCCCATTATGTTAATGTCCACAAGGAACGACCACATATCCTGTCCCTCTATTGGGCACTTAGAACGGAGGAACCCGTGTCCTGCGAGATGTACGGTGACCAAATCCCAAGGACGGTAAATTTAAAAGTATTATTTTATTTCTCCATTTTGTTTCTGCTCAAATCGCAATTATGACTTTAAATCATTTTCTCTATACCAGCTGTGTATTCAATGATATTGAATTATAAACAAACAAACAAACCATCACGCCGTTTCCCCGCAGGGGTAGGCAGAGAGAATGGACCGCCACACTACTCTATCCTGGCAAACCTCTCTAGGTTCCTCCACATTCATACAACGAGTCATACACGCACGTCGATTCCTCCGACTTCTAACATGACCAACCTTTAAAATTTGATTAATTTGGTCATGTCATGTTTTCCTCGGTATGCCTCGACTTCGTACCCCATTTACATCATTAACGTATACTTTCTTAACCATTATTTCTCCATCCATGCGTTCCATATGTCCGAATCAACGCAGCGATCCTTTCATAATTTTGTTCATAATACCTTCTTCCGCTCTACATTCCTTTCTTATATCAGCATTTGAAATTCTGTCGTATATCGTTCTACCACACATACGTCTTAGGGACCTCATCTCTACCGCATTTATTCTGCTCTCACCCTTCTTCTGTCAGTTCCATGCTTCGCTTCCATACATTAGGGTTGGGACCAGAACTGCATTGTGAACGGCCGTTTTCGCTTTCATTGATAAATTCTTGTTTCCAATAACTATTTTTAAAGCTCCATTCACTTTGTTACCCGCACCAACCCTTCTTTCGACGTCACTATCCGTTCGGCCATTTGCTGTGAACATGCTACCTAAATACACAAATTGAATTATAAAATTCAATTTTTATTATAATATTAATAATTGTTAATAAATTAATAAAAAACGGTGAATACGTGGATTATAAATTAAAAAGACAATATGTGCACCATCTAAAAATAACATTTGGTGTTAAATTATTTTTATTTTATTATTTTATTTTATATCATTGTATTTTATATTATTTGTTTTAGATTTATTTTGTGGGTGTTGGACGATCGAAGTGTGCGCGGGAGATGCCTATTGGTGTCCCATCACACCGCGTCTCCCGCGGGGCGAAAAGAGAAGGATGGAGTGCCGCATCAGTAAAAGTGTGACAGTCCATTCTTTCTGCCTACCCTTTCGTGGAGACGGCGTGATGGTTAGTTAGTTAGTTAGTTAGTTATTGATTATTTTAGATACTATTTTCACGAGACTTTTAACTGTAAATTTGTAATACTTGATGGTGCCATCATAGGTTGGCGAAACAGCTGTCGCGACATTTTGATAAAAATTATTTGTGGTTCGTATAATAACAGTGCTTCAAATCGAAACATTTAATACATTTTGTTTTTATCTGGTCACTGTCGAAATAAAAACAAAAGTGCAAGTAATTCTTAAAAAAAAAAGTTTTATATCATTTTTTTATTACTTTGAAATATGTGTATATTTATGACACGTGCATTATAACATTATGGTCACCCAGTGGCTGTGAGATACATGATAAATAAAAATACGAATTACTAAACGAGAACAAATGCATATACGAGTATGTAGGTACTCAGATATGTACACATAAGTAATATTACATAATCAATTCTTTCATATTTAACCGAGTGGTGGTCTAGAGCAGTGATTCCCAAAGTGGTCTGTACAGACCCCCAGGGGTCCACGACAACTTGCAAGGAGTCTACGTCAGTTTAAAAAAAATTGGGGGTCCCCGAGATGGTCCAACTAATTTGAAGCCGAATATTGAAACGCAAAAGGAACATCGAAATCTTCGGCAACTTTTTTTTAGCTCATTTAGGGAAAATACGATCAATTAGGAAAGCAGGGGGTCTACACAAATTAGGAAAAATCGGCAAGGGGTCTACGGGACAAAAAAGTTTGGGAACCTCTGGTCTAGAGAATAAAATGCTTGGCTCCTGATCCAGGGTATTTGGGTTCAAGCCTGGACACGACCAGATTGTTTCTTCATAATAATGATCTATTTTCTGTTCATATTGGAAATAGTAAAGCAAAAATCATATACGTGTGATCAATAAAAATATGTAGAATTCCATATTAGTCAATGAAATAATATGTAATTAATCAAAAAAAAAAGTTTAACAAATATCTATATAGTTAATGATAATCAAATGATTTTACTGAAGGGAAGGGATTTTACTCAAGGAAGTTCATTTTAAATAATAATGAAATAAAACGATTTTTTTTAACTTCTTCCACTTTTGTCTTTATTTCGACAGCGAACCTGGCGAAACCGGTCTCTGTCGAAATAAAGACAAAAGTGGAAGTAGAAGCGAGAGAAATATGTCAGGAAAAAAAGTGTGGCAGTCCATTATTTCTGTCTAGCCCTTCAGGGAGACGGCGTAATTGTTAGTTAGTTAGTTAATTAGTTAGTTAGTTAAAATGAACTTCCATCATGAGATTTCAGTAAAATTATTATTTTATTATAATTTCAAAAAGTGTAAATCGACATTAGATCTCATCATCTCAGCATACATTATTTCTGTGTCACAGATTATCAGATTTGCAGATTTCTAAGAAGCCTTAGAAATTGAATAGGGCATGTTAGAAGTTGAAAGAATCGACGCATTTGTATGACACCCTTTATGGATGTGGAGGAATCTTATGAAGTATGTCTTAGAAATCTATAGATCAGAAAATCTGTGGCAGTAATTATGTCTACTAAGATGGCGAGATCCAATGTATATATAAACAAAATACACTTTTGTATTTTACCTGTTCTCAAAAGATGCCTTGAATTTAATTTTGTTTGTTATCTTTTGAGAAAATGAACTGACTTAATTTGATGCGATAGATTAGTGTGTCAGTCCATTCTCTCTGCCTACCCTTCCGGAGAAGCTGAGTAACATTTTTTTGTATTAAAAAAAATTTAAAAACCCTTACATTTTGACTACTTGAAAATTGTTGTAGCTATCCGAAATAACTGCAATTTATATTCCAATGTATTTTTAGTAAGTAATTTTTTTTTTACTTAACTAACTAACTAACTAACCATCACGTCGTTTCCCCGGAGGGGTAGGCAGAGAGGATGGATCGCCACATTGTTCTATCCTGGCATAATTCTTACGCCTCTTCTACATTCACACATCGTGACATGCAAGCTCGTCGATTGTTCCTACTTTAACCGAACATTGATTTGGTCTTGCCATGTCTTCCTTGGCCTTTCTCGACTTCTTTTTCCATTTACACTACTTGTATATATCTTTTTAACCATTCTTCCCACATCCATTCGTTCCATATTCCAAACCATCTTAGTAACCCTTTATTAATTTAATTTATCACGCATTCATCCGCCTTACATTCTTTTTTACTTAACTCTTTACAAATTCGGTAAATTGCTCTAATTTTTTTAACGTTCGCACTTATGTATGTCACAATCTGTCATACATTCTTCCTTTTCAAATACCATAACTTTAGACTTTGACACGTTCATCACAAGGTCATACTTATTGCATACTTCGTACATTCTTGACACTAGGACTTGTAGATCGTCCATGCTGTCTGCGATTAAAACAGCGTCGTCTGCATATAGCAAACAGCTGATGGACATGTCGTTCAGTGTAGCTTTATGCCATCTAATTCTTTCACACACTTGTCCATGTATAGATTAAACATTTTTTTTTATTTTCGTATTTAATTTTCCTGCGTACTTTTTAAGTATTATTTTATTTTTAACATGACTGGTATAAATGTTGATAGCTTGTTTTTTCAATGATCATTTTAGAATGACGGAATTAAGACGGGTTCTGTAGTGGAGATCGCCCACAGGATTCCGTATTTGAACGTCCTCATACCCGTTGAATCAACAATACTGTGAGGATTGCTGGACGTGAATGCATTAGAGTGGCGATGGATAGGGGGCAGTGGCGTGCTTATGAAGAAGTCTACGTTCAGCAGTGGCTGACGGACGGCTGATAAGTCAAAGTAAGTCATTTTAAAATTACATGGTCTTCATACCTCCCAGTTATGGTAACCCGTTCTAGGGAATGAACAATCCTCACACTATGAATCAGAAACTAGATTATGTCGAATAACTGAATTTATATTACATTTTGAATGTATACAAATTCTCGTAGACAAATACTGGATTCCACCCATTGCGGATAAATTATTTTTTTATAAGGATTAATTGTATCTCAATAGAGACGAAGATGTAAATTGTTTTCTGGGAACAGAATATGGTGGCCGAGGCGCTTACAGGACTTATGACCTGTCATTGGTTGGTTTGAGCGATCGCTTTATGTTTTCCCCATTCTGTCCTTCTTACGACCACCACGTCTGACAAATTTTTGGAAGTTGTATATATGCTCGAATACAGCGCCTATCTTCACATTTTTTAGTTTACTCTTCACTAGCGTCATCTATTAAGAAAACAATTTACATCTTCGTCTCTATTGAGATACAATTAATCCCTATAAAAAAAATATATATATTAACCTAATGACTTACTGAAATCTCTCTTGTTGTTCATTTGAAATTATAACGATATAAAACAATATTTATTGCTTCTTATAAAATGATGTAAAACTCTATATTAAATAATTAAAACCAATGAAAACGTCTGTTTTCTAGAAGTTTTATTATAATTTTTGGGAATGACATATTTCGTCTCACTATAACATTATCAATTCTAAGAATATAAATTTGATATATGATAATGTCTTAGTTCACAATGGAGTTCTGGTCCCATCACTAATGTTTGAAAGCGAAGCATGGAACTGGCAGAAGAAGGATGAGAGCAGAATAAATGCGGTATAGATGAGGTCCCTAAGACGTATGTGTGGTAGAACGATATACGACAGAATTTCAAATGCTGATATAAGAAAGGAATGTAGAGCGGAAGAAGGTATTATGAACAAAATTATGAAAGGATCGCTGCGTTGGTTCGGACATATGGAACGCATGGATGGAGAAAGAATGGTTAAGAAAGTATATGTTAATGATGTAAATGGGGTACGAAGTCGAGGCAGACCGAGGAAAACATGGCACGACCAAATTAATCAAATTTTAAAGGTTGGTCTCGTTGTATGAATGTGGAGGAATCTAGAGAGGTTTGCCAGGATAGAGTAGTGTGGCGGACCATTCTCTCTGCCTACCCTTGCGGGGAAACGGCGTGATGGTTTGTTTCTTTGTTTGTATAATGCCTTAGAAGGGCGAAACATGTCATGCAATCTAAAATATAATAAAACTCCTAGAAGACAGACGTTTTCATCAATATTAATTATTTAATATGGAGTTTTAAATCATTGTTTTAGAAACTAATTATACAGTTAATATTGTTGAAGTATCATAGTGTTTCCACCAAAACATCGGATTATCTAAACAATTTTTACAAAAACATAAAATAGAGCAAATATTCAATGTACTTACATAATATATTTGGATAGCAACAAATCAAAACAACAGAACAATTCTGTTTGTTATTACGTTCTTTCGGAAAACGAGATATCATAGTATTTTATCATATATTTACGTAAAACCTTGTTTATTATAGGTTAGTACTCATTATCCAATAATTATTGTTACATGACTTTGATTTAGAACGAATACATGTCAGCTTATGATTAAAACATAATCCTTGTAAATGATGAATCCAAATTCAAAAACGTTTTTTGAAATTGGAACATATGTTATACTTTTTTATAGAAGTTTTTATTTGTATTAAATATTTAATATGAAGTTTTACATCATTGTCTAAGAAACAATAAATAAAGAACATAATGTGCTGTCGTCTTTAGGCATAAAACAGTGTTGAAAAAAACTAACTAACTAACTAATCATCACGCCGTCTCCCCGAAGGGGTAGGCAGAAAGAATGGACTGCCACATTTTTTTTCTTGACATATTTCTCTCGCTCCTCAACATTAATACATCGTGTCATGCACGCGCGTCGATTGCTCTGACTCCTCACGTGGCCGACAGTCAATATTTGATTTATTTGATCGTGCCACGTTTTCCTCGGTCTTCCTCTATTTCCGGTTTCTGGAGCATGAACTACAAGTCCTGGTAAATAGTATGTATGAGGTATGCATGCGAAATGATCTGATGATGAATGTTAATAAGTCCAAGGTAATGATTTTTGAAAAAGAAGAAATCACGACAGTCTGCAACATTAGCGTGAATGGTGAAAATTTGGAGCAAGTAGATGAGTTTGTGTATTTGGGTAGTATGTTTACAAAATATGGGCGAGTGGAGAGGGATATTGAAAGAAGGGTTGGGGCAGGCAACAAAGTGATTGGTGCACTTAAAATTGTCATCGCAAACAAAAACCTATCCAAAAAAGCTAAAATGGCATGTTCTTGTACCGACCATTTTGTGTTAGAAGCGAAGCGTGGAAATGGCAAAATAAGGATGAAAGTAGAATAAATGCAGTAGAAATGAGATCTCTTGAGTGTGATACTCTATGATTGATTGTCGAATGAAAATTTAAGAAGTGAATGCGGTGCGAATGATCGTGTTATGAACAAAATAATGAAAGGATCATTAAGATGGTTTGGACATATTGAAAGAATAAATGAAGAAAGAATGGTAAAAAATTACATGTTAACGATGTAAATAGAACCAGAAATAGAGGAAAACGTGCCACGATCAAATAAATCAAATATTGAATGTCGGCCATGTGAGGAGTCAGAGAAAACGACGCGCGTGCATGACACGATGTATGAATGTTGAGGAAGCGAGAGAAATATGTCAGGAAAGAAACGTGTGGCATTCCATTATTTCTGCCTATCCCTTCGGGGAGACAGCGTGATAGTTAGTTAGTTAGTTAGTCTATAGGCTGAAGAAAAAGAAGAAATAAAATAAGAAAAAAAGATTGTCATACGTGGTGGTCATAAGAAAAAAGGAGGAATGGGGAATGTTGTTAAACATAAAGCGATCGCTCAACCCAACCAATGACAGGTCATAAGTCCTGTAAGCGCCTCGGCCACCACATTCTGTTCCCAGAAAACAATTTACATCTTCGTCTCTATTGAGATACAATTAATCCTTATAAAATAAAAATAATTTATCCGCAATGAGGGAAATCCAGTATTTGTCTACAAGAATTTGTATACATTCAAAATGTTGTAAGAAATAAACTGATTAATTTTGATTTATCTGTTCGCTTGACTTTAAAATGTACGATTTTTGACGTAATTTGTCAAAGATAATACGACATGCTCTTACGAGGTGTCAAATCAAACAAACACTTATCTTGATACGTACAATATTATCTCAGTTTTATCAGTACAGTCAAAATATGTCACTTCTCATTTCAAGTTTAATTTTAAAAAATGTTTACTTACGCAGTTTCTGCTCTCTTGGTTTTAATGTTGTTGCCGTGATTTTTCTGTTTTTGAATTTTGAATTTAGATTCGAACACTCGTTCGATTATATTCGAACAGAACCGCGGGACCGACTGAGAGATACTTATCATGCAATTGAATGTAATTCATTGGTTACATTGCTGAAGATAATCTGAATCTAGAATAGCCTAAGATAACGGACAAATATTTGGTCAGAATTATACTCGGTAAGCAACCAGGCAATGCATGTGTTGTTTGCAAATAAAAATGGTCTTATTATTCCTATACGGACATCTATAGTTTCACAGAACCTACCTACTTATGGGTTTTATGACAATACGATATAGTTCGATAAACTCGTAATTCTATACAATTTTTTTATTATTTTTAATGTTTACAAATACTGGATTTTTACCCATTGCGGGTTAATCATTTTTAACAAACTTTTATCCTGACACCTCTCTAGGTTCCCCATATTCATATAGCGAGTCATACGCACACGTCGATTCTTCCGACTTCTAACATGACAAACCTTTAAAATTTTATTAATTTGGTCATGCCATGTTTTCCTCGGTCTTCCTCGACTCCGTACTCCATTTACATCATTAAAGTATACTTTCTTAACCATTCTTTCTCCATCCATACGCTCTATATGTCCGAACCAACGCAGCGATCCTTTCATAATTTTGTTCATAATACTTCTCGCGCTCTACATTCCTTTCTTATATCAGCATTTGATATTCTGTCGTATATCGTTCTACCACACATACGTATTAGGGACCTCATCTCTACCGCATTTATTCTGCTCTCATCCATCTTCTGCCAGTTCCATGCTTCAATTCTTGAAGAATTATTGTTCCTACTTCGAACACGGCCGCGTTTCAGGAATTGATTAATTTGGTCATGCCATGTCTTCCTTGGGCTTCCTCGACTTCATTTTCCATTCACACTACTTGTATATTCTATTATTTAAGTATTAATTTATCCGTGGATTTTTTAAATATAAGATTAATAGACAAAAACCCGAATGTCGTCAAGAAGGAGTACAATAATATTTTAAATACAAGAGAGCGAGAGAGGAATACACCGATTCTCTCCGAAAGCAATTTAAAATTCACAAGATGCGCAAGGTCACGTTTATAGATTATTTTGAAATTTGTTCTGATTATTGTTGTATGTTAAAAAACAAACCATGAAATATAATTTAGAATTTGGTTTAGTTCCGTGAATATTTCACGGGTTGCAATTAGGTGAAACAATATTTTAATAGAACGAAATGGAATTGCACCGTTTAATCCCCTAGACCACCACCCGATTACATTTTCTTCTAAAAAAACATATTTTTAACAATTCTTCCCTCATCCATTCGTTATTTAATCTATTAACATTTTTATTGATTTCATGATAATTCATTTAAAAAATTAACAAAAAACATATTTATTTTAAAACCAAAAACAAATAACTGGTAATTAAAAAGAGTAAAAAAGAGTAATGTTTTTGTATGTTTTTGTGACAACAGGTCGTTTCAACCCAATTACTGTATACAATTTGTATTTATTTTATTTTATTTTGAATACAAATAATAAAAATTTCTAAACTGTCTAATCACAAAGTAAATGCTTAATACGAAAATTTAATTTGTTTTTAGTTATTATATTAATGGTTATGACATGTGATAGGTTGTAAATCTATCACCTTTTTATTGTCACGTGAATTCTACACCAGACCATTGACAGTGTGACAATCATATTACCATGACCAGAAATCTAACCCAGGACTTTCGGTACGGCAGTAAGAGCTCTAACCACTCCACGCCACGAAGGTCGACTTGGTTATACTTGGAGAATAGCCCTACTGAACAAAATAATGGTGGCAGGTTGAAACCGATCAGATCTTATTTTTCCACGTAAGAGTTAAGAGGGGCAAATAATGAGATGGGGCAAATAGTAACTTACTTGACACATTTTTCCTCTGCAAGAATCTCATTGAGCCGCTCGAGAGATCCATCGTGATCTTCGCTGCAGGTGGTGGAACCACTGCCTTTGTTGTCTTCAGGAATCTGAAATTGAAGTTCGATATTAATAACGTTTTGAGAGCATCTAGGGCAATGTCTTATTATGGGTGTTTTTTTAAAGGTATACAATACATATTCAAAATGAATAAAAAAAACACATTAAAATAATGTTAATTTCTATGATGTTGGCATTATTTAATAGATAATTTTATGCCATTATTGTTTAAATGTGATTTCGGGCATATGAGCGCCACGGCTAGCTCGAATGAAGCGCAATCGTGAAGTCCAAATTTCGAACCATGATTTTCAAAATAAATGTGTACAATTTTCAAGCGCTGTTCTGACGTCAGTCTATTCATGGTAAAATGGCAAAACGTATTAATTACAAATCAACTGTCAACTGTCAAATTGACCATATGTCGAAACAAAGTTGCCAGTTTAAAAAACCAAACCTCTAAAAAAACACTCTATCCAATACAATATACTGTATTCTAATAGTTGGTACTTATGGTCTTGAAACTGTAACATTGTCCAAACAAAGTGCCGAGAAACTGCGAGTGACTCAAGGAGCCATGGAAAGAGCCACGTTAGGAATAAGCCTAAGAGACGGAATAAGAAATGATACGGTGAGAGAAAAAACAAAGGTCGCTGACATCATCCACCGGGTGGCGACTCTAAAATGGCGATGGGCAGGTCACGTAGCCAGAAGCTCAGATAAAAAATGGACAAGAAGGCTGCTGACTTGGAGACCGTGGACGGCAAGGAGAGGTGCAGGGCAACCGCAACTACGGTGGAATGATGATCTGAACGGACACGTTGGAATAACCTGGATGCAGTCTGCACAAGACAGAGTGACATGGAAGCGAATGGAGGAGGCCTTTGACAAACAGGCTGAGGAAGAAGAAGAAGATACACTGTGTACTGGATATAAAAACTAAACGAAACTAACCATCACGCCGTTTCTCCGGAGGGGTAGGCAGTGACGATGGACCGCCATACTGCACTGTCCTCACATACCTCTCTAGCTTCCTCTACATTCATACACCGTGACATGCACGCTCATCGATTTTTTTAATGTGTTTTTAGTATTTAATTAATTTGGTCATGCCATGTTTTCCGTGGTCTTCCACGGGTTCTCTTTCCACAGAGTTCGTCTAGGGAAATTGTTTCGGTTAATAGCTACTTCTTCAATACTAAATATATTATGTATTGGAGTAATTCTTTTCGAAAAAAAAACGTTTAAGGCTTTTTGGTTCTAAGGTAAAAAAACTAATTCTGATTTAATGATGTATTTTAAATAACATTTAGAAGATTTTTTTTTATATAATATATTTTTTGGAAGTGACATGTTTTTGCTTAGTGAAGCATAATCCTATTGCAAAACTCGTCATTCACAAAAAAACAATAAAACTGAAAAACGGCCTCATTTCAAGAAAAAATATCACTTAAGACTTTATGGATCTCAGGTACATTTAATCTACGCACTCTAAAAAGAAATATTTTAAAAATGTAATAAAGTTACAAACCACATGATTCACAAAAAATACGAGAGAAATCACATTAGATACCAGACAACTTGAAGTTTGTAAAAGGAAATAGCATAAATAAACAAGACATAGTATAATGATGGCACTTTATCTAACTGTGCCGAAGTCAGCCTGACCCCTCTTAAAATCAAGGTTAAGACGAGATAAAATGCACATTAAAAATAATAGTATCGTTTATTAATAAACAATAAACAATTGCATAGTAAAGTGCAATTGTTTTGACGTATTAATATATATTTAAACGGAGGCCTCGATTAATACATTTTTTATTATTATATATACATTTTTTTCTGAAAGAAAATATTGTATATTACTTTTTATGAAAGAACTGAAAGGGTTGGGATTCAGGTTCCAAAATGAGCGGAGTGTCAGTAAGCTGTCTCTTGACTGTATGCGGATGATGCTGTTCTACTTGCAGACAACGAATATGAACTACAAGTCCTGGTGAATAGTATGCATGTGAAATGATCTGACGATGAATGTTAATAAGTCCAAGGTAATGATTTTTGAAAAAGAAGAAATCACGACAGTCTGAAAAAAAACGCGTGAATGGTGACAATTTGGAGCAAGTAGATGAGTACGTGTATTTAGGTAGTATGTTTACGATGTAAATGGAATCAGAAATAGAGGAAGACCGAGGAAAACGTGACACGATCAAATAAATCAAATATTGAATGTCGGCCACGTGAGGAGTCAGAGAAATCGAGGCGCGTGCAAGACACGATGTATTAATGTTGATGAAACGAGAGAATATGTCTGGAAAGAAAAGTATAGCAGTCCATTATTTCTGCCTACCCCTTCGGGGAGACGGCGTGATGGTAAGTTAGTTAGTTAGTTTACAATTTTTCACTCAAACCCTTCATCGTAAACAAAATACTAAAAAAACTAAGATGGCAGTGCAAAATGGTGTGCTTGTACCGATCCTTATTTATGGAATTGAAGTATGGAACTGGCAAATTAATGATGAAAATAGAAATACATGCAGTATCAATGATATACAGTTGAACTTGATTTACAAGAAAGATGGGATCGACTTAATTTACTTGTTATAAGCATTACTCGGAAACATGGGTAACACCCTTAAAAACCGAAAAATACCGATCAATCTGAAACGAAAAATCTATGAATCCTGCCAGTTGGTACTTATGGTCTTGAAACTGTTACATTGTCTAAACAAAGTGCCGAGAAATTACGAGTGACCCAAAGAGCTATTTGAATTGGATGTTTCATTCTGACTGTCATTATGGGTCTGAAGCATGTTTTCTATATCCTGACTTTGCTTTCCATTAGCATTTACTTAATATCCCAAGAAGTGTCCCTCAGGCATTCGGAGATAACTGCTGCGTTTAAGTATGTTCTCAGATGGCTATAACTAGATATAGCCACATCTAGATAATTGGAAAATAAATTAGATAATTACATAATAAATTATAAGGTGCATCTTCTTAAATGATAAATATAAGATGAGACTTAGAATCAACCTTGACAGTGAATCTTTTAAATGAGGTAATTCATAATATTTAATAACTCTTACATCTGACATTCACTTTAGTTTTAATGCCGTATGCTGACGGAATGTCAGTACTGTATACAATTATATAATGCGTAATAATCATACATAACCTATTGTAAATGCTATGGAAATTTTCTATTAATACAAAGTACAAGCAACTTACAAATTATCAAACTGTTTATTAATTTATTCATTTTATTTTGACCCAAATGGACATAAAACGTCGTTAAAAATCACGAAAAAAAAATTATGAATAAAATTCATTTTCTCATACATTTTGTATGGAACGATTTTTTTGATGATATAAAATAATCGCTTGCCTTAAATCATCGACTCTGTGTTGTTCGCCATTAAGATCAACAAATCACAAGGCCAATCCTTGGGTGTTTTTGGCATGAATCTAGAAAATGAATGTTTCTCTCACGGTCAATTGTACGTAGTATGTTCACGTGTCCGCAAACCATCCGCTTTGTTCGTTCTCATTGTAATTAAAATATTTTTCATTTATTGAACATTATTTGTTTTGAGTATTCGTTAACACAACATTAATTGATTCTGAGGCGGTACGAAGTTCGCCAGGTCAGCTAGTGTTGGTATAAAATTAATTAAAAGTGTTTCTTAAAGTACGTGCCTGAAACAGGTAGATTTTAAAAATTTTAACTTATAAAAAATATTTTCTTCTTCTTATTTTTAGTGTAGTCCTTGTGGCCAGTTTCTTAAGGGGGGTTAGCCTCCTGCAAGGTTGATTCTCAGCTGTCGATCTATCTTTTTGGTACTCGGTTTGAGGGTTGGAGATGGTCGTGCAATACAATGAGAGGGAGTATAGATGGATCCATTATTCTTACCTGTGCATACAGATATTTTCTCATTTGCCTCCCCTACCTAATGGCATCTTCGAACATACTTATTTCCTTTATCCTTGAATTTCATATACATATAAAAGGTCGTTTAACTTCTTCTTCAAGTGCCCTGTCGGGTCCCCCCAACGTTGGTGATCACCTCGGCGAACCTGTCCCTGTGCTGCGCCGCTCGGAACAGCTCCTCGACACTTCGGATGCCGGTCCACTCCCTCACGTTTCGCAGCCAGGACATTTGTCTCCTTCCGGGCCCTCGGCGTCCCTCAATTTTCCCCTCCAATATCAGTTGGAGAAGGTGGTACTTTTCTCCACGCAGTATATGACCCAGATGTGAGATCTTTCGAACCTTGATAGTTGATAACAACTCCCCGTCAACTCTAGCTCGCCTCAGGACTTCGGTATTGGTAACCATGTCTGTCCAGGGAACTCTGAGCATTCGGCGATGGAGCCACATTTCAAATGCTTCCAGTCTGTTCATTGAGTTAACTTTCAGGGTCCAAGTTTCACACCCGTACAATAAAACAGACCACACATAGCATTTAATCATTCTCTGGCGGAGCTTCAAGTTTACGTTATCATTGCAGAAGAGTGATTTCATTTTATTAAACGTAGCTCTTGCTGTCGTTTTACTTAATAACTTACAAACCATCACGCCGTCTCCCCGGAGAGGTAAGCAGGAATAATAGACCACCACATTGTTCTGTCCTGACTTAATTCTCTCGATTCCTCTGCATACATCGTGTCATGCACGTACGTCAATTTATCTGTCTCCTTACGTGATCTATGTTTAATATTTGATTTAATTGATCTACCACGTTTTCCTCGGCGCTCTTCCATTAACAGCTCCGTACACGTCGTTTACATATATATACATACTTCACTTACTTCCTATGGCCATACAACTTTTGAAAAGTTTTAGCCTCCTTGATGATTTTTTGCCAAGCTCCTCGATCCTGCATCTTTTGCTCCCAGCAGTTCGATTCGTCCAACCTAGCCAGATCAGCCAGAACATTGTCCATTAGGCACTGTCTAGGCCTTCCTAGTCTTACTCCAGTCGGTCTAGGTGCGTACAGGGTCTTGATTGCTCTGGTCTATTCGGCTCGGCATCCTTGCACTAATCCAACTTCATCTCTTTGATCGACTAACCACGACCTAAATTATTACCATCTTCCTTATAAATAATGACCCTTTACCACCAAGTTATCCACCATCATTTAGTCCTTTACCCCTCCCGCAATCAATGCGGACAAAAAAAAATCCTCCCCGATAGCCCACTACGTACTCCGCCAAACAAAATGGTCTCACGCAGGACGCTATCTCCTACCCCAACTTCATCCAGGCACTGCTCCTCTTATCTTCCCCTCGGGAACAGACTTTTTTTATAAATACAATCCCAACCCTAACTGGTCTTGCATTCCTTGACAATAATGTAAGACTTTATCATAAACCATAAATCCCCCCTCGCCCTCTTTCGGAGGGACACTCCGGGCCATACATTTATCCCTATCATAAAACAACTACCAAATCGCATTTCAGCAATGTTTTCTACAGACGTAAGAGGAATAGCCATTAGAGCTGAACCTCTGTAAGCCAGAAGATCCAAGTCCAAGACGTGTCCAATCCATGCTAGTATGTATTTCGTTAGTATATATCGGATCACGTGCTTTTAGCTCGAGGTAATTTGGAATTCCCCTTTCCCCCTCAAAAGCGGACCGATGAATATTCCGGCCATTTTGTGCATAGCATAACAACATGTCAATTATTTGATCCATTATGTGGAAATGTTGATTAATTTTATTGGCAAAAAAAACCCTTGTTTAACCGTGTCAAAATATTCGGATGGTGGGTCCATTACAAGAATAATTACTGCGGTTGCCATGAGGTCGAAAACGAACGTAAAAAAAAACAAGTTATGTATGAATACATAACTGTATTCATAAAGAAATCTGTCATTTTAACATTCCAAAAGTTTTTGTGCTCTCAATATAATTGACACCTGAATATCTGACAACAGTTTATATGTATATATAGGCAGTACTCTTCAAATCAAATCAGTTTAACTCAAAATACATTACAAACAGCAAAATGTTTAAGGTTATTCCGGTAATTTAAGCCGATTATCGTGTCTTTTTTGGATGGCGTTTTTTTGTAGGAAAATAAAAATTAATCGTTTTGGATTATTAGGATGTTTTTATTTACATATTGAAGATACAAAAAAAATATTTTTGAAAAAAATTAATAGTTTATTATTGTTGTTCGAAGTTGGCACCTCGAAAAAAAAGCGCGTGGTGATTTTGGCTTTTTTTATCTGAAGTGCGGGTCACACTGTGATAAACAAACCGCATAAACACGTGAAATCCATAGGGATTCGTGTTTATTCAAACAGTTATCTATCTCATTCTACGCCGGGTAAAATAATGCGAGGAAGAGAGATAAACGTACCATGTGCAACAAACAAACATGCACAACAAACTTGGTACGTTTATCTCTCTTCCTCGCATTATTTTACCCGGCGTAGAATGAGATACAAGCCCTATACAACCGATGTTTATCACAGTGTAGCCCGCCTTTGAAATCAAAAATTCTTGAAAATTCGTAATCTAAAGACATGTCATTCTGGTCGGAACTACAGAAGAAGAGAATGACATGTCTTTAGATTAAGAATTTTTAATTTCAGATATCATCAAGAGCCAAATTCACCGGAGCCACCCACGCGCTTTTTTTTTCGAGGTGCCATCTTCGATCAATAATAATAATAATAATTTAATTTTCAAAAAAAAAATTCTGTATCTTTAATATGTAAATAAAAACATCCTAAATTTCCAAAACGATTCATTTTTATTTTCCTACAAAAAAACGCCCTCCAAAAAAGACATGAAAATCGGCTTAAGTTACCAGACTACTACGTTAAGGCATCTATTGAGTACGGGTAAAATATTATAAAAATACAACTTTACACCAGGAACGCATTAGAGATGGTTCGACATTAGGAAGACAAGATACTTTCGTAAGTCAAGAGTATTTGTCCCCTGAACGTACCTTCACTAATATGAAAGACGTCGATCTTCGAGGAGACCGCGTTCAGCAGACTAATTGCTCTTCCCACCGGTGTCACCAGAGGCAGATTGGTTCTGGTGGCCGGTAGGTAAAACAATATGTGCTGTCGCTGTCGGGGAAATCTATCAGGGACAAAAAGACCAACACCCTCTAGCACGGCCGAGTTCTCGAAATATCGCCTGATTAATTTAAAGAAATGGGTAATGAGATGTCCATCTCTTCAAAGTTGGACATTTACCTCCCAGGAACAGTATCTGAGAAATAACAAGACACAGTCTTAAAGAAAGCAGAAGATGATGACTCAGCTACCTACGTTTATCTGCTCAAAATATTAATATTATATAACTTACTAATATTATATAACTAACTAATATTATATAACTAACTAACTAACTAACCATCACGCCGTCTCACCGAAAGGGTAGGCAGAAAGAATGGACTGTCACACTTTTACTGATGCGGCACTCCATCCTTCTCTTTTCGCTCCGCGGGAGACGCGGTGTGATGGGTTGCGAACCTCATCGCCACCAATAGGCATCTCCCGCGCACACTTCGATCGTCCAACACCCACAAAATAAATCTAAAACAAATAATATAAAATACAATGATATAAAATAAAATAACAAAATAATAATAATTTAACACAAAATGTTCTTTTTAGATGGTGCACATATTGTCTATTTAATTTATGTTACACGAATCCACCGTTTTTTTTAATTTAGCACATAATGTAATAACACATAATGTTTTTTTCGATGTTGCACATGTTGACATGGACGATCCGGACTTTTGTGTTTATTTAATTTATGTTACACGTTTCCACCGTTTTTTAAATTAGCTGTAATTAGGCACTTAACCAGCAAGAACTTAAAAATAATACTGAAGAAATTATTCGAATTGTCATTGGAACAAATATTATATAAAAGATAACGTTTTGCTAAATTAATTTAACCACATGTTATGAAGCAATATAAGTATGCATAATCAAAGAATAATTTTAATTGCTCGTACTAAATGTAATAAATTTACATTTATAAACGTGTACAGGTACTAAGAAATAACGCATATACAATATAATATTGCAAAATATTAAACTAGATAAGTATGAAAAAATCCTTAGATACTTTTTTTTAATTAATGCAAAATTCAAGAATTAAAATATATGTGTCTAGCTTAAAAAAGACTATATTGAATTTGAATATGATTTTCTGCATTGTTTGCTACTTAATCTGAATATGATAGTGTAATCGTGAGTAAAACTAGGGATCTACATTTTTTCTGTTATGAGCAAATGGAATTTTCAATTTCGAGATCAAACTATTACCATTCCGTTATCATAAGTACTGTAACTACAGACGTGAAGTTATCTATTTCTTTCACATGAGCGCAACTTAACGTAAAACTTATATAATAATTAACTAAAACGATGTTTTTATAACTGCTTCCACATTTGTTTTTATTTAGACAGCGAGCCAGGCGAAACCGGTCGCTTTCGAAATGAAGAACGTAAGAGTATTTATTAAAAACATCGTTTTTTTAAATTATTTTCTTCTCTCTAACTTCCATCAAGAAATTTCAGTTAAATCATTAGATTATTAAAAAAAAGTTGAATACTATTCACATTTATTATTTGAATGCTAAATAACGCAGCAACTATTAATATGGTTCTATACATAATGATTGAAGTATATTACTTAGGATATTGAAAATATTTTTGTTTAATCCACTAAAAATTAAAAAAATATTTAAAAATACGACATGTTTCGGAGGATACCTCCATCTTCAGGTGTAAAAATATTTTTACACCTAAAGATGGAGGTATCCTCCGAAACATATCGTGTTTTTTAATATTTAGTCGATTAAACAAAGTTATTTTCAATTTCCTAAGTATATTACTATGGAATTCCACAGTGTTAATGCCTTAGCGTTCGATAATTTCATTGATCAATAGTTGGAGATAGGACCAAAGTTATTGACGTAGCGTGCAAAATACCCTCGCTGAAGTGGGATTGGGCCAGCCATGTGGCGAGAAGAGCCGATGATCGGTGGACCAGACGCACCCTGGAGTGGCAACAGAGAACCGGCCACAGAAGTCCTAGCAGACCACGGGCAAGATGGTCTGATGACATCAAAAGAGTGGCAGGTCAATGGCACAGAATGATAGATATTTGTGGAAGTCGGAAAAGGGAAGCGTATCAAGTCAAATCAAATCAGTTTATTTCATCAACAGATATTACAAAATAAATTTTTAGGCATCTATTGAGAACAAATAAAATAATATATTGTGCATAGTTTACTACCAGAAACACATGAGAGATGGTTCAACATTAGGAAGACAGGATACTCTCCAGAATTAAGAGTATTTGCCTTTTGAACGTACTTTCACTAATATGAAAGACGTCGATCTCCGAGGAGACCGCGTTCAGCAGATTAATATCTCTTCCCACAGATGCAGGTTGATTCCGGTGGCCGGTAGGTAAAACAATCTATGCTGTCGCTGTCGGAGATATCTATCGGGGACAAAAAGCCGAACACCCTCCAGCACGGCCAAGTTCTCGAAACATCCCTTGAGTAATCTAAAGAAATGGGTTATGAGATGCTCATCTCTTCGAAGCTGTAGAGAGTTGGCCCCAAGCATTCCCAAAAGAAATGCTGTGGGATAGAGCCACGGATAGCTACCATACTCCCTCATGTGGAGATACCTCAGAATTTTTTTCTTAACCCTCTCCAGCATAACGGAATATCTCGCCTCGTGAGGACTCCATATCACAGAACCACTTTCGAATCTGCTCCGAACCAATGTGTTGTACAGGACTCTGAGGACCCTATGTCCAACACTGGATGACTAAAGGCTGATGATGATGATGATTGAACAATAATTGTATTCATACATTTCACAAGCTGCGTTATCTCACATACCAAGGCGACCCAGCCGGAATAACTGTAGTCCATTTTCAGTAACTTAAAACCTTCGGAAAGTCATAACCGTAATCGGTGATAACTTTCCCATTCACCTTTGGATCACGTGATGCCCTGTTGGTACATGTAAGAGGTGGATACGAATATGTTTTCAATGACCTTTCAGCGCTGGTGACAAAGAATTTAATGTACAATATAAATATGTAGAACTCACGTGACATCTGACGACCGAGAGCTGTAACTACCAGAGATTCTCAATATTCCTTTATGACTGATTACTAAAATTCTTAAAATAATATTAACTAACTTTAAAAAATAATATGCATTCATCATCATCATTCATCATTTCTCGGCGCTACATCCCGGTGTGGGACTTGGCCTCCTCCAAAACGGTCCTCCACTGACTTCTGTCCCTGGCCATCTCTCTCCATTACCCAGCTCCTTTCATTTTCTCCCAATCTTCTTCCACGCAATCCGCCCATCTTTTCCTCTGTCTGCCTCTTGGTCTCTTTTCGCGGGGCACCCATTTGGATATAATTTGTGGTGTTCTATCCTCTGGCATTCTTTCCACATGGCCAGCCCACCGTAGGCATTGAGACTTACAGAATCTGACTACTGTTTCCTGGTTTATCAGTTCTTCAAGTTCAAGGTTTCTTTTAATTCTGTAAGTCCCATCCTCCAGCGTGTGTCCAAAAATTTTTCTCAGTATTTTCCTCTCAAAAACTGCCAGCCTGCCTTCCTCTCTCTCTGCGTTAGAGTCCATGTCTCACAGTCGTAGGTGACTACCGGTCTTATGATAGTCTTATATATTAAAAATTTGGTATTCCTGCTGAGTAACTTAGAGCCCAGAAGCTTCTTACACCCATGAAAAGATCTGTTTGCTGCTAAGAGACGAATGTTTAATTCTTCTGCCAGCTTGTTCTTGGAATTGAGGTTCGAGCCCAGATAGGTGAAATACTGGACCTCTTCGTACATATGTTGTTCTATTTGTATGTTTTGAAGGGGATGTTGTTCGCGCGCACTAACCATATATTTTGTTTTTGAGGCATTTATTTGAAATTTGTTTGTCTCTGCTTGTGATGACCATATCATCCGCATACGCGCAGATTTTTGACGACTTTATATCAATACAGTCTGTTAATTGAATTTTACGTATTACAGCCTCCAGTACTAAGTTAAAAACCATGGTGGAGAGAGCATCATCTTATCTTACTCCGGATTCAATCATGAAATCGTCCGATAGCTCATTTTGTACGTTTACTACGGCTTTTGATTCATGTATAATACGTGTCTGTGTTTTCATGCATTTAAATGTAAATGTATTTCGTGTCTGTGTTTTATTATGAATGTGTATGTGAGAATAAGTGTTGGTATATTTTGGATAGATATTGAATATGAATGCTATTTGAAAAACAGTGATATTATTTGGACTTTCTTTTTAACATGTATTCGAACTGTGTTTCAAATTTCATACCATCCGCAATTGTGTAAAATTAAAAACTGTATGATATGATGATTTAGCTAATTTAATGGAAGTTGAGTAGAAATTTCATATACCTTAATGATGTTAGAAATATAATTGCACTTTTAACATCAATTTTATTAACGTGCTATTGCATAAAATTATTCTTTTTATATTGTTTTGTTTTTTTATTTTTATATGGTGAATACTATTAAGTTAATGGAATTCACTATTTAAATATGTTCTTATATTTCCTTTAAATAGTGCAATTTATGATGTATTAAAATGATCAAATATTATTATGTAAAATAATTTTATAAAGCAACAAAATGTACATATTGGAAAATGTGGTATAAGAAGTGAATGTGGTGCGAATGAAAGTGTTATGAACAAAATAAAGAAAGGGTCATTAAGATGGTTTGGACACATGGAAAGAATGAGTGAAGATAGAATGGTAAATATGGTATACGTAAACGGCGTGAACGGAGCTAGAAATAGAGGAAGCCCGAGGAAAACGTCGCACGATCAAATCAATCAAATATTGAATGTCGGTCACGCGAGGAGTCGGAGAAATCGACGTGCGTGCATGACAAGATGTATGAATGTAGAGGAAGCAAGAGAAGTATGTCAGGACAGAACAGTGTGGCGTTCCATTATTTTTGCCTACCCCTCCGAGGAGACGGCGTGATGGTAAGTTAGTTAGTTAGTAAATAAACAATGTGATGGCCACTAGTCTCTGTTGTTTTAGTGGCACCCCTAGTAGTTTTCAGCAGTTGATAATGCCTTAGAAGGGCGAAACATGTCATTCCATCTAAAATATAATAAAACTCTTAGAAGACAGACGTTTTCATTCATATTAACCATTGATATAAATTCTTTTTTCAACAAAAGGATGGTCCTGGGATCCAGACCTGGTGTTGAAGCGGGAACTTGGAGGCAAAGGACCAACCAAGCGATCCCTACAATGATTCAGCACCCCCGTATAACGTGAGTTGTTTATAATTCAAGTTTTGTTATTTATTCCATTTTTAACTAAGAAACTTATTGAACGCTAAGGCATTAACACTGTGGAATTCCATAGTAATATACTTAGGAAATTGAAAATAACTTTGTTCAATTCCCCAATTTATTTTAAAAAATATATTGAACAATACGACATGTTTCGTAGGATACGTCCATCTTCAGGTGTAAATATATAATAAAAACTAAACATAGAAAGACTAATAAAAAACGCATTTAAAATTCGATACAATAATTCAAATTTTAAAATTAACCTGGGCTATTTGTTATAAGTACTAACCATTATTTTTTAACAGAAAGAACTAATAAATAATATTACACGATGATACGAGTAATATAAAAAATTGTAATATAGAAAAAACATACATTTGAAAAGACATAATTTATATAAAAATTAATAAATTATTCATTTGCATTTGAATGGGAGCTTGAGTAAATTAATCATTTATTAATTTCTATATAAATTAAGTCTTTTCAAATGAATGTTTTTTCTATATCACAATTTTTTATATTATCATCACGTAATATTATTTATTACTGTTAAAAAATAATGGTTAGTACTTATAACAAAGAGCCCAGGTTAATTTTAAAATTTGAATTATTTTATCGAATTTTAAACGCGTTTTTTTATTAGTCTTTCTTTGTTAAGTTTTTATTATATTTTTACACCTGAAGATGGAGGTATCCTCCGAAACATGTAATGTTTTTTAATATTTTTTAAATAAATAGTGGATTAAACAAATTTATTATCAATTTCCTAGGTATATTTAACTGAGAACTATGAATAATTATGAATAAATTATTAGTTATTTGATTTCTGCCCCACGGGCCACAGATTGAGAATCTCTTGGTTAATATAACCTAAAATTCTGATCGTGACACAGATTCAAAAAAAAAATTGGTATGATAATATTATTATGATCGAGTTACCCAATGTGTTTTGCAAACGTTAACAAGTGTGAATAATTTGCAACTCATCGATTTACGTTCTTCTGAGAGATATACCTGCGATATTAAATATTTTTTTGAACATATACGAGTGATACATTTAGTGGTGTTATATTTCAACACATGAATAAATTAGTTTGTCCAGTTTCTTATCAAGATGTCCTTTATCACCCTTTGAATGAGCCAAATATCTTTCAGAACCGTTATGCTGGAGAGGGTTCAGAAAAAAATCTGAGGTATCTCTACATGAGGGAATATGGTAGCTATCCGTGGCTCTATCCCACGGCCTCTTTTGGGAATACTCGGAACCAATATTTACAGCTTCGAAGAGATGGGCATCTCGTAATCCATTTCTTCAGATAACTCAGGGGATATTTCGATAACTTGGCCGTACCGGCTGCCAGAACCAACCCGCCTCTGGTGACACTGGTGGGAAGAGCAATTAATCTGCTGAACGCGGTCTCCTCGGAGATCGACGTCTTTCATGTTAGTGAGAGTACGTTCAGAAAGCAACTATTCTTGATTTTAGAGACTATCTGTCTTCCTAATGTCCAACCATATTTCATGCGTTTCTGGTAGTATACTATATACAATATATTATTTTACCTGTTCTCAATAGATGCCTTAAACATTAATTTTGTAATGTCTATTGATGAAATAAACTGATTTGATTTGATAACTAACTTTACAACGAATATGTTGGTTAATCCACATCTTATTACTGTGATGGTTGTGACATATGAAACGAAGGGTTAGTGCATGCATGTTTTAAAAACTGTATCGAAGCAGTGCAAATCGAAAGAAAGAAGACGAAAAAAGCTCATAGCTCATAATTTACTCATAGAATAACACACCATCATTTCAAGTGGTAGGCAGAGAGGATGAACCGCCACACTGTTCCTTACCGACATAACTCTTGCGCTTCCTCTGCAGATGTTAGTGAGGCCTGTCGCCTCCTGTTATGAGTCGTTCAAATCGACGTGTGTGTATAAAATGTGAAACGTAGAGAAGACTAGAAAATCATGTCAGTTCATTTACGACAAGCTTCAGGTAATTAATACCAATTATATAATTTAGGACTCGGTAGAAGCTAGAGAGTTATTATATTCAATTAAAACATATAATCAAAGAAATGGCCAATCAAAATAATGAAAGCGGAAATAAGTGTCATTCAAGAGTTCCCTATAATTTTATATAAGTTATAGAGACACTTTAATTCAAGTTAACAGGTTATTTATGTCAATTATCTGTATGCCCAGGTAAGTAACTAACTTACTTATTCCTGGAGTGGTAGACAGTGTAGATTGAAAAACTACCATGTAAAGGGTGGTGTTACAGATTAACATATATACAACTTCCAAAAATTGTCATGGTGGTCGTAAGAAAAAAGTGAAACGGAGAATGTTGTATTACATATAGCGTGCGCTTAACCCAACCAATGACAGGTCATAAGTCCTGTAAACACCTCGATCAACCATATTCTGTTTCATTTGTTAGTCATGGTCGTCATTAGAAAACAGGTGGAATGGGGAATGTTATATTACATAAAGCGTGCGCTTAACCCAATCAATGACAGGTCATAAGTCCTGTAAATATCTCGATCAACCATATTCTGTTTCCAATTTGCATATTCGTCTCTATTGAGATACAATTAATCCTTGAAAATATAGTCTTCCACACCACACGCCGACCTTCATGGCTGAGTGGTAAGTGCTTTGAGTACCTTCCCGAATGTCCCGGGTTCGATTTCCGGCAATGGCAGTGTGATTGTCCCACTGTTTTAGGTCTGGTGCAGAATTTGGGTGACAATAAAATGGCGATACATTAGCTACCTATCACACGTCACGAGAATCAATTTGATAGTTATACCCTTAACATCGATTTGGTTCGCCCTGTACATGATGATGTAAAGAGCGATCCAACAAAGCAATAAAGGTTAGAAAAAGTCAAAAAGTAAAAAAAAAAGTTTTATTTAATTATTATTTAAAACACTAATAATTTCTTAACTCCTCTATTTTCATAAATAGATCAAGACCGCCTTTAAACATTAATTTATTAATACTAACTAACTAACTAACCATCACGCCATCTCCCCGAAGGGGTAGGCAGAAGGAATGGACTGCCACACTTTTCTTTTCTAACATATTTCTCTCGTTTCCTCAACATTCATACATCGTGTCATGCACGCGCGTCGATTTCTTTAACTCCTTACGTGGCCGACATTCAATATTTGATTTATTTGATTGTGCCACGCTTTTCTCGTGAATACTCTGTGTATGATAGAGTGTAGAATGAAAACATAAGATGTGAATGTTGTGCGAATGATGGTGTTATGAACAAAATAATGAAAGGATCATTAAGATGGTTGGGACGTATGGAAAGAATGAATGTAGAAATAATGGTAAAAAAATTATATGTTAACGATGTAAATGGAACTAGAAAAAGAGGAAGGCCGAGGAAAACGTGGCACGATCAAATAAATCAAATATTGAATGTATGCTTGACACAATGTATGAATGTTGAGGAATAGAGAAATTTATGGCAATCAATTCTTCCTGCCTACCCCTTCGTGGAGCTGGCGTGATGGTTATTTAGTTTCTGATTATGTTACAAACACATTTGCACTTAAGAGCTCCTGATGACGAATTAGAAAACTTAACGAATCATCACATTAAAATCAAATAAAAGCTTTTTTTCTTTAGAAATCTGACCCGGTATTCCCAACCCGCAGCGGTGAGGTAGCCGAGATCCGATTCGAACCAGCATGCCGCTCCATTCAAGTTATAATGTTCTAGTAAAGTCATTTGAATAACCTGATCTCGCGTTGGATAATACCTTCGTCACGTGATCACCAGTCACGTGTTGTTTTGGCGGCAAACCGTAATTAGTATCCACCTATCCGTTTTGGCGAGCAGGGGGAGGGGAATCCCGCCGTACCTCGGGTTGAAAGCACGTGATTCGAAATCCACAGATGATGCTTTTACCATTAGATGTGATTAGTCAGCTTAAAAAACGTTTCATGCAGGCCTTTACAATTTTAAATGCTTACATATACGTATACACGTACGATTAAACGATTCGCGAGACTGTTTCTTCTATCACGTGAAAAAAAAGTTAATTACTAACTTCTCTTATTCTTCTTAAAGTGCCCTGTCAGGTCCCCCCGACGTTGGCGATCACTCTGGTAAACTCTTCCCTGTCCTGCGCTGTCCGGAATAGCTCCTCCACAGTTTCGATTCCCGTCCATTCCCTCACATTGCGTAGCCAAGAGATCCGCCTTCTCCCTGCCCCCCTGCGGCCCTCCACTTTTCCCTTCAAAATCAGATGCAGCAGGCGATTTTTCTTAATATAATTACTAACTAACCAACCGTTTCTCCGGAGGGGTACGCAGAGGGGATGGACCGCCACATTGTCCTATCCGACATAACGTCATAATCGTGACATGCATGCTCGTCGATTGTTCCTACTTCGAACATGGCCGCCTTTTAGTAATTGATCAATTTGGTCATGCCATGTCTTCCTTGGCCTTTCTCGACTTCTTTTGCTATTAACACTACTTGTAGCCATATATATTTTTTTAACCAATTAAGTTAATTACTTATTTCTTATATATTTATCTCTGTTTACATTTGCATACTCTGATGTAAATAATATCACAATATATTTTTTTAATTAATGTATGTTCATATTTAATCATCACGCCGTTTCCTCGCAGGGGTAGGCAGAGAGAATGTACCACCACACGACACTATCCTGACATACCTCTCTAGCTTCCTCCACATTCATACAGCGAGTCATACACGCACGTCGATTCTTCCGGCTTCTGAATTGTCATCATATTTAATTTTCGTTCACTTGTTTTTGTAGTTCTGACCGGTTTCGGAAACTCTCTACCATCTTCTGGTCATATTCTCTAGAAAAACGAAGCGAGCTGCCAACAGTAGCCGGAAAAAGAAAATCAAGTATTACTAATTAACTAACCATCACGCCGTCTCTTCCTCAACATTCATACATCATATCATGCATGCACAACGAATTTTCCGACTCCTCGTGTGGCCGATTTTCAATATTTGATTTATTTGATTTATTTCCACGTTTTCCTCGGTCTTCCTCTATTTCTAGTTCCGTTTAAATCGTTAATATATACCATTTTTAACAAACCAGATTTATGATCCTTTCATTATTTTGTTCTTAACACTTTCATTGGCTAACTAAATAACCATCACGCCGTCTCCTCGAAGGGGTAGGCAGAAAGAATGGACTGGCCCAATTTTCTATCCTGACATATTTATCTCGCTCCTCAACATTCATACATCGTGTCATGTACGCGCGTCGATTTCTCTGACTCCTCACATGGCCGACATTCAATATTTGATTTATTTGATCGTGCCACGTTTTCCTCGGTCTTCCTCTATTTCTGGTTCCATTTACATCGTTAACATATAATTTTTTTACCATTCTTTCTTCATTCATTCTTTCCATATGTCCAAACCATCTTAATGATCCTTTCATTATTTTGTTCATAACGCCATCATTCGCACCGCATTCACTTCTTATATTTTCATTCGACACTCTATCATACACAGAGTATCCACACATTCGTCTAAGAGATCTCTTTTCTTCTGCATTTATTCTTCTTTCATCCTTCTTTTGCCAGTTCCATGCTTCGCTTCCATACATAAGGGTCGGTAGAAGAACACCATTAGGATAGGTTTTTGTTTGCGATGACAACAAAAACTTTCATTGGCATTTCTTATATATATTTTTCGACACTATAGTACACAAATTTTTCGCACATTCGTCTAAGAGATCTCATGTCTACTGCATTTATTCTACCATACATAATAATCGGTACAAGAATAGCATTGTGCACTGCCATTTTAGCTTTATTAGATTGGGTTTTGTTATAATATTAAGTTGTTTATTTTCAAAAGGATTAACTGAAACCTTTTAGGATGGAATATTTATGTTAATTTTTTAAGTTATTTTTCATGCACATGACGTAGGTCTGTTTGAATGTTCTTTAATTAAAACATAAAAACATCACCTTACCGTTAGCTTTGAGTGGGTTATACCTAAGTATTTACAACGTCAGAATGATGAAGTGCATATTTTTTGTATCTTATTAATCGTAAACAGATATTATAATACTTTGTTCGTTTGTGTATACGAGTGTGTGATTGTAATTACTTCTTAATGTACTATAAAAATACGCACATTAAATAATGTTTTTTTGAATTGTATGTGTTTTGTAAATTAATAAAAAAATTCAATTTAATAACTGATTTTCTTATCATCTAATCATTCGTGGCAGAGTGGTAAGAGCACTGACTTCCATACCGAAGGTCTCGGGTTCGATTCTCGGCGATGGCAGTGTGATTGTCACACTGTCATTGGTCTCGTGTAGAATTCTCGTGACAATAAAATGGCGATAGATTGGCTACCTATCACATGTTATAAGAATCAATATACTCGTAATAGCTCAAATAAATTGTATACAGTAATTGGGTTCAAACGACCTGTTGTATATAAGGGAATAAAATAAAATAAAATAAGTCTAAAAAATAAATAACACGGGGTGGTAATACACTATAAAGTTTTACTGACTAACTAACCTACTAACCATCACGCCGTCTCGCCGGAGGAGTAGGCAGAAAGAATGTACCGCCACACTGTTCTGTCCTGACATACTTCTCTCGTTCTTCTACATTCATACATCTTGTCATGCACGCACGTCGATTTCTCCGACTCCACACGTGACCGACATTTAATATTTGATTTATTTGTTCTTGTCACTTTTCTTCTGCCTTCCTCTATTTCTAGCTCCGTTCACGCCGTTTACATATAGGTACACGTTGACATATACCTTCTTTACCATTCTGTCTTCACTCATTCTTTCCATATGTCCAAACCATCTTAACGATCCTTTCGTTATTTTGTTCTTAACACTTTCATTCGCACCACGTTCACTTCTTATACTTGCATTTATCACTCTATCATATACAGATTTGTCTTAGAGATCTCATTTCTACTGCATTTATTATACTTTCATCATTCTTTTGCCAGTTCCATGATTCGCTTCAATACATAAGGGTCGGTACAAGAACACCATTGTGCACTGCCATTTTAGCTTTTTTGGATAGGTTTTTGTTACTTATTTGGCGATTAAATTAAATTAATAAAAATATGCACAAAAGTAGGTGCTTACATAATAAAGGTGAGTTTGTACTTAAGTGCTAAAGTAAATTATTTGAAGTCTCGCAATCTCTGGCAAGGAGAAAGAAGGACCAGAGGGGAGAAGGGTGAAGGATCTCGGTAAATAATAATAACCGGTCCTCTCAACCTCCAAAATACCAAAACGGTAGATACTTACCTACCTGGAGTAGGGTTGCCAGAGTTCATACGAGAGACGGGCAATTATTCAAGTTTCGTGGCTAACTTCACTGCAATATCGCCATTAGCACACCGACCAAAATGCATTACATAATTTTTTATTATTTTTGTTTTTTCCTTGTATACAACAGGTCGTTTGAACCCAATTACTGTATCTCCTACTTCTTTCGGTGCCGTGTCAGGTCCCCCCAACGTTGGCGATCACTACTGCAAAGGCATCTATCCTGCGCCACTTGGAACATGTTCTGAACTCTTGTTATTCCTGTCCACTCTTTGATGTTCTGCAGCCAGGACAGATGCCTTCTACTAACTCCCCGACGTCCCTCCACTTAACCCATTAATATCGGTCGAAGGAAGTGGTATTATTCTCCCCGTAGCACGTGACCCAAATATGAGACCTTTCTAATTTTCACACTCGATAACAGCTCTCTATTGGCTCTGGCTCTCTGCAGTACGTCTGCATTACTGATCCAATCGGTCCACGGTATACGGAGCATTCTGCGGTATATCCACATCTCGAACGCTTCCAACCGGTTCATTAATGTATACAAATATTATTTTAGCTCTTATATTGATTCTTATGATAGGTAGCCCATTAATCGCCATTTTGTTGAATTCTACACCAGAACAAATACAGTGTGACAATTACACCGCCATCGCTGGGAATCGAACCCGGGACCTTCGGTATGGATGTCAGAGCTCTTACCGCTCTGCCACGCAGGTTGTCGTTTATTCTGTTGTTTATTTTCCACTTAAATATTAAATATCACGAATTGAAATTGGGAGAAAACGTCATTAATAAACAGATTCCTCCATTTACTCCTTTCTCCTTAAATACCCTTTTTACTTTCAGTCTTCCAAGCTCCCATTCTCAATTATATTTTAACGCGAATTAGTCAATTATTATTATCTAGGCAAAATATGTCTTATCAAATTAAGGTTTTTTTTTCAAAATTACAATTTTATATTATCATTTATAATTATAATGTATTATTACAGTTAAAAAGGAATTAATAGATCTTAAACATACATAGAGATAATTTTTTTAAAATTCAAATGTATTGTAAAGATTTTTAAAAGTGTTTTAATAAGTATTTTTTTGTTTAGTTTTTTGCTATATGTTAACGCCTGAAGATCTAGAGGTCTCCTCTGAAATATGTCTTGATATTTTAATATTTAAGTGTAAAATAAACAATGTTATTTTTCAATTCCAAACTGTATAGTAAATATTTTATAATATAAACTGTTAAATTAAAAAAACTTTGTTATATTAGGTCCTTACATATGAAATTGGCGTTTTGTCGTACTGGCAACTTTGATCTCAAATATCTTCTCTTTGGTTAGGAATTCCAAATTCAAATTTATACAGCTATTTACTCAAGTATTTGTGTTTCGAAAATTATAATTCATTTGTTTTTTCCTCAATTGTTTTTTTTCTTTGCGTCACTCAGTTTACAAAATGGAAAACTTGAAATATCGCGTTATTTACGAGTACGAGTTCCACCGTGGCACCAGTGCTGCAGAAACGGCTCGAAGGATTAATGATGTGTATGGCGACGGTGCCGCAAAAGAAAACACAGTGCGTTTTTGGTTCCAACGTTTTCGTTCTGGAAATTTCGACCTGCAGAACAAGCCCCGTGGACGGCCGGAGACCAAAGTTGATAATGAAGAATTGAAGGCTATTGTGGAAGCGGATTCATCGCAAACCACGTCCGAGTTAGCTGCAGGCTGCGATGTTAGTGATAAAACTGTTTTAATCCACTTGAAGCAAATTGGGAAGGTGAAAAAGCTTGAAAGGTGGGTACCTCACGAATTGAGTGAAGCAAATCAACAAACGCGCGTTGACTGCTGCGTTGCATTACTCAACCGGCACAATAATGAAGGGATTTTGAATTGAATCATTACCTGTGATGAAAATTGGATCCTTTATGATAATCGGAAGCGCTCATCGTAATGGCTGAACCCTGCCGAACCTGCCAAACCATGCCCCAAGCGAAAATTAACTAAACCTTAGTGGACTAGTGCTGGTGTCGTTCACTACAGCTTTCTTAAATCTGGTCAGACGATTACGGCAGATGTCTATTGTCAGCAACTACAAACCACGATGGAAAAGCTAGCTGCTAAACAACCGAGGCTGGTTAATCGCTCTAGGCCACTGCTGCTTCATGATAACGCTAGACCACACACTGCACAACAGACGGCTACCAAATTAGAAGAGCTTCAATTGGAATGTCTAAGACATCCACCGTACTCTCCGGACCTTGCCCCAACAGATTACTATTTTTTTCGAAATTTGGATAACTTCTTGCAAGGGAAAAAATTCAACTCCGATGGGGCAGTCCAAACCGACTTCAAAGATTTTATTGATTCCCGTCCGAATGTTTTTTTTAGTAAAGGGATCGATGAACTACCTATGAGATGGCAAAAGTGCATAGATAGCAATGGTACATACTTTGATTAAATAAATATATTATATTTAAAAAAAATCAACTTTATGTTCCTCCCATACAAAACGCCAATTTCATGTGTAAGGACCTAATATCTATCACAAATGTATTTTTATTTTACGCAACAGCTGTTTCGTCAACCTAGGTTGACATCATCAGGTGTTACAATTGTAACACCTAATGATGTCAACATATGTTAACGAAACAGCTATCGCGTAAAATAAAAATACATTTTGATACATAAAACATAGTTTTTTTTAAACTGTTAAATTAAATAACTTTGTTTTATGTATCACAACTGTATTTTATTTTACGCGACAGCTGTTTCGTCAACCTATATTGACATCATCAGGTGTTAACACTATTGTGATACATAAAACAAAGTTATTTAAGGGTTAATTGTATCTCAATAGAGACGAAGATATAAATTATTTGGAAACAGAATATGGTAGTCGAGGCGTTTACAGGACTTATGACCTGTCATTGGTTGGGTTAAGCGATCCCTTTATGTTTATCAACGTTCACCATTCCGCCCTTCTTACGACACCACGTCTGACAAACTTTTTGAACTTGTATATATGTTAATATTTTTTAATAACTTCACTGTTGGTAGGTCCATCTACACTAGCGCCATCTATTAAGATAATTTGTAAGCATTAAGCAGAAAATCTTTATGAATGCAATGTGAAAATCTTTATTAATGCAATGTATTTGTCTACAAGTATTTGTATACAAAAAACAAAAGTTATTTAATTTAACAGTTTAAAATGTTAAGGTATCATAGTGTTTCGGCCAAAACAATGAACTATTTCAAACTTTTTTTAATTTAACAGTTTATAATGATAAAGTAACATAGTGTTTCGGCCAAAACAATAGACTTGTAAATATATTAAATAAAATATAGAGGTTAAAAATACTGGTATAAAGTTATTAATTAAAATTGATTACCTCTTCTTCTATCGCTTCGTATCTTTTGAATCTGGGATTCTGCAAACCGTTCGACTTGGTCCAAATTCCCTCCTCTGGAACATCTGTTTTTGATTCATCATGTTGCTGAATCTGTTATCAGAAGTTCTTGATAAGGAGAGCAATAACGCACACATTTCTAGGCACAATGTACGGAGACCTTCACAATCATTATCTAAATTAACCTATAATGTGTATCTCGTCGTCAAAAACATGTAAACACTCGACGAACTGTGATTTTTTCTCAAAAACAACCAAACCGTAATAAAGGTATCGAATGTGTTCATACCAGCGGCGTACTACGTATAAAACTTTACAAGCATCGTTTGTCCATAGACGTACCTATTTTATTATTATTATTAGTATTAACTAACTACCATCTGTCAGACCTGAGCAGATGGTAGTTAAATTTAGTTTGTTATATATTTGTCCTATTTTGTATTGTGTATTAATGTGTGCTTTATATAATATTTACTTCTGGTTTCATTTAATAATAAAGAGATGTGAGGCCTCGCGGGAGATATACAAGCTTAAAAGAATAGATTAAATGTGGTCTGTCACCCTTTTGATTGATGACAAGAAAAGGCTAAATTAAATTAACGTAAGTCCCGGATGGACAAGGAACAGGCCTAGATAGTGCAGCGAGACTGACGAAAGGGCGTCGCTGCGTCCTATAACAGTCTCGGGTGGTGGTGGAAACCTTATATATGTCAGACCTGAGTAGTGGCAGTCCAGGGCTCGGGATAAGGTCAGCTAGAGTTTTAGGCGGCCGAGGTCCACCTAGGACTATAAACCCAGAGAAAAGAAGAATAACTAACTAACTAACTAACCATCACGCCATTTCCCGGGAGGGGTAGGCAGACAAGATGAATCGCCACAATGCTCTGTCCTGGCATACCTCTCGGGCTTCCTCTACATTCATACACCGTACCATGCACGCACGTCGATTATTCCGACTTCGAATGTGGCCGCCTTTTGGTAATTGATTAATTTGGTCATGACATGTTTTCCTCGGTCATCCTCGGCTTCTTTTACCACTTACGCTGCTTGTGTGCCACTTTTTAACCATTCTACTCTCGTCCATTCGTTCCATATGTCCAAACCATCTTAGGTATCCTTTTTTAATTTTATCCATGATGCAGTCATCTGCCTTACATTTCTTTCTTATTTCATCGTTCGGTATTCTATCATACAACATTTTCCCGCACATTATTCTTAGTGATCTCATTTCTACGGCGTTTATTCTGCTTTCAGTCTTCTTTTGCCAGCTCCAAGCTTCACTTCCATACATGGGGGTTGGTACTAGAACTCCATTGTGTACTGTCATCTTTGCTTCTGTGGATATATTTCTACTTGCAGTGATGACGTTGAGTGCGCCATTTATTTTATTCCCAGCACTAACCCTTCTTTCGATGTCTTTCTCCATTTTTCCGTCTCTTGTAAACATGCTTCCCAGATACGTAAATTCGGTAACTTGCTTCAATTTATAATTAATATATAATTAATAACTAACTAACAATCACATATGTTCATAACTAGTTTTGTCTTCAAAATATTATTAAATTGTTGTTAGTTGTAAAAAATGAGAATAAAAAATTGTTTAAAAATCCTCTATAATACTCGTACAATATATACAAGTTTTAAGTTTAATAATGTGGCACAATCAAATTAATCAAATATTGAATGTTGACCACGTGAGGAGTAGGATAAATCGGCGTTCGTGCATGACAAATAGTTTTGAATGTTGAGGAAGGGAGAGAAGTATGCCAGAAAAGAAATGTGTGGCAGTCCATTCTTTCTGCCTACCCCTTCGGAGAGACGGCTTGATTAACCAGTTAGTTAATTAAGTTTAGTTCCACTTGTTTTATGGTTTAAGAAACTCTCTGAGTAGAAGATGGCAAAGAGATACCGAAACCGGTCAAAGTGATGTGGAATTAAACTAAACATATATTATAAAGGGTTTTGTAATATATATTTTTTATTTTCATTATTCAGTTTTGTCTTGTTAGCGCATTGGCATTGTATATATCTACCATTTAGAATGACATACAGAAGTTCAGCTCTAATGTATTCGTTATCTATGTCTGTTTAAAACATTGCCGATATTATAATTTGGTGGTGGGTTATGCGGAGACTAGACGTGTCGGAGGAAAGAGGGCGAAGGAATATTAAGGGTGTATGCTAAAATCCCACTTGTTCCTTGGTGAGGGTTTTATTAATGGGATTATAAGATTTTACTTTTGTTTTTTTTAGAGGTTTGGTTTTTAAACTGGCAACATTGTTTCTACAGACTTTCAATTTGACAGTTAACAGTTGATTTGTAGTCAATACATTTTACCATTTTACCATGATAGACACGTCAGAACAGCGCTTGTAAAGTGTGCAAATTTATTTTTAAAATCATGGTTCGGTTCGCCAAACTTATCGTGCACTACGTCCATTTTATAGTCAACATAATCGTCCGTCCGAGCATGTTATTCGGAAGACCATGAATCGTTTTCGCACCACGTACACTCTAGTGGATAATACGCATTCACAAAGACGATAATTGTCGAAAATTGGATTTCACGATTGCGCTTCATTCGAGCTAGCCGTTGCACTCATATGCCCGAAATCATATTTAAACAATAATGGCATAAAATCATCTATTAAATAAAGCCAATATCATAGACATTAACATTATTTTAATGTGTTTTTTTTTTCATTTTGAATATGTATTTACCTCTAAAAAACACCCTGTGCAATTATTTTCTTAGTTCTATCTTCCAGTATAACCGACAGTTGTAAATATCAACTAACTAATTAGAAAATCTTCAAACTAAACAATGTCCTCATGGTAGAAAAAATGGCCTGGGTTATCCTCTAGATCAGTGATACTCAACCTTTTCTTTCTTCGGAGTACATATATATATTTACAAAGTTACGCCGGCCACAACACTATACTGGTATGACGAAAACATCACTAAATCCCCCCTTTTTTAGAAAACATTTAAGAGATTTTAAAAATTATAAACTAAAACAGAATAATAAATTAAAGAATTAGATGGCATAAACGCTGGTGCGAAAATGAACGATATGTCCATCAGCTGTTTGCTATATGCAGACGACGCTGTTTTAATCGCTGACAGTTTGGGCGATCTACAAGTCCTAGTGTCAAGAATGTATAATGTAATAACCTTGTGAGGAACGTGTCGAGGTCTAAAGTTATGGTATTTGAAAAGGAAGTATGTATGACAGATATCGTCGTAGGTCGGATACGGATCCTCATGGATCCCTGGGTTCTTTTAGGGGGTCTGCGGAAAATTAAAATTGATTTGGGGGTCCTTGAACAACGTCAGGGGGTCCGCGGATATTTTTCCCTGTTGACTTTTTTTTTGCCTAATGGACAATCAGAAACGATTCGGTGAGAGAAAAAACAAAGGTCACTGACATCATCCAGCGGGTGGCGACTCTAAAATGGCAATAGGCAGGTCACGTAGCTAGAAGACTGCTGGCTTGGAGACCATGGAAGGCAAAGAGAAGTGCAGGGCGATCGCAACTACGATGGAAGGATGATCTGAACCGACACGTCGAAATAACCTGGATGCAATCTACACAGGATAGAGTGACATGGAAGCGAATGGAGGAGGCCTTTGTCTAGGAGTGGACGAGAACGGGAGAAGAGAAGAAGAAGACTTTTTTTTTAGCTCATTGCCGAAAATCGGCGACGACTTTTCTTTAACAGCGACTTCCGGTCAGTACAATTCGGCGGCGACCTTTCCTTTTTTTAGCTTATCAGCAACTTCCGGCCAGTAGAAAATTATTGTTTACTATATATTATATTTAAACGTAAACATACAGAAAATTTTATTTGTAAATATGTTATATTATACGAACGCTACTTATTTATATAGGTATTATATTATGGATAGATACGTATGACGTTAATATTTCTGAGAATCGATACAATAAAAATAATAAGTGTTATGGACAATGTTATGAATAGATTATTGAGATATTAATTAATTTGTATATGAAATGAAAGAACAACGTGTTGACGATGGTAATGAATATAAACGTGAGTATTGCAGTAGGAAAAAATAATATTCTATATTATAATAAAAAATACTACACCCGGAGTGTTTCCACACAAATTAAGCCCCTAATAAAACCAAAACATATCAAATTACACTTCCAACAATGTCCTTTCGATCAAAAGTAAGAGAAGTAGCAATGAGTGTTGAAACTTTATATGCCAAAAGTCCAAGTCCATGAAGAGAATATAAATTCAAGAATTTTAATTATTTCTTAGTTGTGATGTCATATTGTACTACTTTGCAGTATTTGATAGTGTTTTGTGTTTATAACATTATGTGTTCTTCTTACTTAGTTAGTTTTCTAACTACCTTTCACGGATGCAACTAGTATGATATAAATTAATCCTTCATATAAAGCACTCACTTTGAGGTTAGACATTTTAAATAATTATATAAATAAAACAACTTTGTATTTAACCACGGTAGGGTTATTATATTGGTGCCAACTAGTTTCGCTTGGACCCAAGCTTCATCAGGGCAGTATAATAACTAAACAAACATAAAATTCTTAGATGTATATATAATAACAAACGGTGAAATCTGAGTAGGGGGTACGAGAAGGAAGGGTCCAAGCGAAACTAGTTGGCACCAATATAATAAATTACCCTACCGTGGTATATTACAAAGTTGTTTTATTTATATAATTATTTGATATAAATTAATTTTCTGTATTTAAAAATATGTATGTTTTATCTAACACAGACATTTTGAAATACAAGAGTCGCATAAGAACTATTTTTGTAAAGTTGAATGACTGATGTTACAAAATGTTTCTATTTTTACAAAATAGTTCTACCTATTTCTAAATATGTTCCTACTACGCTGGGCACGCTAGTTGGCATACCATCGCAACTATTATTTTTGCAATCTTATAGTTAAACGATATATGAACTAATTAACTAACTGACTAATCATCACGCCGTCTCCCCGAAGGGGCAAGCAGAAATAATGTTCTTTCACACTGTTCTTTCCTGGCATTCTTCTTTCGGTTCCTACATCGTATCATGCACGCACGTGTATTTCTCCGACTTTTCAAGTGGCTGACATTTAGGATCTAATTGATTTGATCGTGCCACGTTTTCCTGGATATTCCTCTATATCTTGTTCCGTTAATATATACTTTCTTAACCATTATTTATTTTCGTGAGTTCAAACAATCTAAAAGATCCTTTCAATATTTTGTTCATTACACCATCATTCGCACTGCATTCCCTTCTTTTTTTTTATTTGACAATATCATACACAGATTTTCCACACATTCGTCTAAGATCTCATTTCTACTGCATTAATTCTACTTTTGGATAGGCTTTTGTTTTCTATGAACTTTAAATATGATATAAAACGATGTATGACACAATTTTAATGCTGATATAAGGAAATAATGTATAGAAGAAGGTAGTATGAACAAAATAATGAACGCGTGGATGGAGAAATATTATTTCAGAACGTTAACGATGTTAATAGATTACGGAGTCGAGGAAAACATGGCACGACGAAATTAAATAAATTTTGAAGGTCGGCCATGCTAGAAGCCGGAAGAAGCGACGTACGGGTATGACTCGCTGGATGAATGTGAAGGAGGCTAGAGAGGTGTGTTAGGATAGAGTAGTGTGGCGGTCTATTCTCTCTGCCTACCCATTCGGAGAAACGGCGTGATGGCTCGATGTTGTTGTTGTAGTGAAATAAAGGCTCTCTTTGTAAATAAATTAGTTCAAAATTGATTTTGTAAAAAAAAATGTTTTGCATAAAATTTATGTCTTAATAATTCTTATACTCGTAGTAAACTACTTTAAAGTACTAAATAAATATTGATTTAAGCTTAGGAAATTGAAAAAAACTTTGTTTATTTTCCAAAAAATATTAAAAATCACGACGTGTTTTGGAGGATGCCTTCATCTTCGGGTGTAAATATATAATAAAAACTAAACAATGAAAGACTAATATAAAAAAACGCATTTAATTTTTTAATTAAAAAATTAACTTGGGCTAATTATTACAAGTGCTAATATATATTTTTTCTTACTGATAAAAAATAATTATTTGTACTTGTAACAATTTTCCCAGGTTAATTTTAAAAAAAAAAATTTGTAGAATTTTAAATGCGTTTTTTATATTAGTCTTTCTTTGTTTAGTTTTTATTATATATTGACACCTAAAGATGGAGGTATCCTCCGAAACATGTCGTGTTTTTTTTTAATATTGTTTAATATTTTGTGGAAAATAAACAAAGTTATTCTTCAAGGATTAATTTTATATCAATAGAGACGAAGATGCAAACTGGAAACTGAATATGGTGATCGAGGTGTTTACAGGACTTATGACCTGTCATTGGTTGGATTAACCGCACGCTTTATGTAATTACAACATTCCCCATTCCACCCTTCTTATGACCACCATGTCTGACAAATTTTTGGAAGTTGTATATATGTTAATATCCAACACCACAATTCACATGTCAGTTTCAATTTACAGACTAGCGCCATCTATGAAGATTAGATTTAAGCATTAAGCAGAAGATCTTTATAACGCAATGTGAAAGGCTACCACCATTAACGCACTGCTAGACAACGCCTGGAAATGTCACTCCAATTTATAAGCTAAAAGTTATTCTTAATTTCTAATTATATTTATATGGAATTCCACAGTGTAATTGCATTGGCTTTCAATAATATTGATTAAAATATAAAATCTGAGAATTTCAGTTTTTTCATGGAAAAAACAATTCAGCGAAGTGGTCTTCATAAATTAACTACTATTTAACGAGCATGACGTCGATTCGGTCAAAATTGTTAATTTTTGGCTCAAGATGAAAAAAATATATATTTAATTTGTGCTAAATTAAAAAAAAGTTGTAATAAACACATTTATTATGATTTCATTAAAATCTTTAACAATATAATCTTATCAGTCAGACAGAGGGTCACTATAGATACACAATTTTTTGCATATAAATTTAAGGGTAGTCTTCTACCGAAATATTTGTGTGACCGGGTTATTTATAACTCTATATTACATGGGTACCCAACGAGGAATAATAAAAAAAGAAGAATAAATAGTGTTTTCAAGGGGAAATAACTTGTCGCAAGTCATGAAGGGCTTACAGTACACTAAACGTCCGGTCACGTTTTAAGGGCTTTAGGTTTTGTTCGAGTTTCTTATTTGTGTGTTGTCTGCCTTTTTGTAACTTAATTAAAAATTAATTAAAAATATTATATAACAAATAATTATTTGATTTATTTGATCGTGACACGTTTTCCTCGGTCTTGCTCTATTTCTAGTTCCATTTACATCATCAACATATATTTTTTTAACCTTTCTCTCTTAATTTATTCTTTCTATGTGTCCAAACTATCTGAATGATCCTTTCATTATTTTGTTCATAACACTTTTTTTTTCAACCTTATTTTGCCAGTTCCACGTTTCGCTTCCATACATAAGCTTCACGTATGCTTTTTTTACCATTCTTTCTTTATTCGTTCTTTCCATGTGTCCAAACCATCTTAATGATCCTTTCATTATTTTGTTCATAACACCATCATTCGCACCGCATTCACTTCTTATATTTTCATTCGACACTCCATACGCAGAGTTTTCACACATTCGTCTAAGAGATCTCATTTCTACTGCATTTATTCTACTGTATTATATAATATTTATATCACTGATGAAGGGTTTCTGGGTCCGAAACATGTTTGTTTTTCAATTTTTATTTTTTTAATGAAGTTGGTGTTGTGTGCAAAGTTAAATAAAAATAAACATTGTTCAATGAATCTGCAACACAGAGTTATGACGAACAAAGAAGATATTTAGTGAATTTTTATATTATTATTACTAAGAAGAATTATATTACAACATTATTACTGTTAAAATTTAAAACACTGTTATAATATCACAATTTCTTTTTATTCACGAGTGTCGCGACAGCTGTTTCGCCAACCGATATTGGCATCATCAGGTGTTAAAATAAACTCAGAAAAGAAATTGTGATATTACAACAGTGTTTTAAATTTTAACTGTAATAATGTTGAAGTATCATAGTGTTTCGGCCAAAACAATGGACTATAATGATATTAAATAAAACATATTAATTGATAAATATACGTATGGCCAAATGAATTTACCTTTATCTACATATTAATAAATGTGTCAACGTTATTAAATCTTATAAAACCAATATAAAAATATATAATTTCTGGTAAATATTATATAGAATATGAAAGTTTAACACAATATGCATTTTATGACTGTTAATGAAAAAACTTTGTTTTTATATCACAATTGTATTTATTTTACGACAGCTGTTTCATCAACTAATGTTGGCATCATCAGGTGCTAAAATAATCATTAAATATTAATTATCAATAATAATTATTAATTGTTATTATTGTAACACCTGATGATGTCAACAATGGTTGATGAAACAGCTGTCGTAAAATAAATACAATTGTGATATAAAACCAAAGTTTTTTCATTAACAGTTATAAAATGTTAAACTATCATAGTGTTTCGGCAAAAACAATGAACTGTTTAATTAATATGCAATTTAATGTAAAATTTACGACAAGATTTCAGTTAAAACATTAAATAATCTCAAACGTCTATCAGGAGATCATGATTGTGAAGGAAAACGTAAACATTGTGTATTGTTTATTTATACAAATAATTTTCTTACAGTGTAAAACAATGGACTATTTAATTAATATGCAATTTAATGTAAAATTTACGAGAAGATTTCAGTAAAAATATTAAATAATTTCAAACGTCTATCAGGAGATCATGATTGTGAAGGAAAACGTAAATATTGTGTATTGTTTATTTATACAAATAATTTTCTTACAGTGTAAAACAATGGACTATTTAATTAATATGCAATTTAATGTAAAATTTACCACAAGATTTCAGTTAAAACATTAAATAATCTCAAACGTCTATCAGGAGATCATGATTGTGAAGGAAAACGTAAACATTGTGTATTGTTTATTTATACAAATAATTTTCTTACAGTGTAAAACAATGGACTATTTAATTAATATGCAATTTAATGTAAAATTTACGATAAGATTTCAGTAAAAACATTAAATAATTTCAAACGTCTATCAGGAGATCATGATTGTGAAGGAAAACGTAAACATTGTGAATTGTTTATTTTTACAAATAATTTTCTTACAGTGTAAAACTTGTCACTCGCGCGGCGTATTAATATCACTCCCGGAGAAATGGGTATAATCACTTCCGGTTTATCGATCATTTCACTACGTAATAATACAAACAGTTTATGCGAACGCGATATGGTTTATACGTATAACATCCCGAATAACCCACCAACTCGCCGGCTGAAAGAATACTAAATGTTGTGATGTGAAACCGAATCTGCCAAAGCGGATTCCGATTTGTTGAAAAGGAAATGCATCGGTTCTTTATTCCGACTCGAGTTAGCAAAGGTCCTCTCGCATGAAATGTGTTTATTACTGGTTTTTTATGCATGCAGATCACAACCAAATAATGATACTGTGCATGTGTGGGTGCATATTATCATTACACGGTGTTCCGAAATGCGGGCCAATTTCTTACCTAATTAATTAACTAACAAACCATTACTCCGATTACCTGGAGGGGTAGGAAAAGAGGATGGATCGCCACACTAATCTATCCTGGCACACCTCTCTAGCTTCCTCCACATTCATACAACGAGTCATACACGCACGTCGATTCTTCCGACTTCTAACATGACCAACCTTTAAAATTTGATTAATTTGGTCATGCCATGTTTTCCTCGGTCTGCCTAGACTTCGTACCCCATTTACATCATTAACGTATACTTTCTTAACCATTCTTTCTCCATCCATGCGTTCCATATGTCCGAACCAACGCAGCGATCCTTTTATAATTTTGTTCATAATACCTTCTTCCGCTCTACATTCCTTTCTTATATCAGCATTTGAGATTCTGTCGTATATCGTTCTACCACACATACGTCTTAGGGACCTTATCTCTACCGCATTTATTCTGCTCTCTTCCTTCTTCTGCCAGTTCCATGCTTCGCTTCCATACACCATTACTCCGATAACCCCGGAGGGGTAGGAAAAGAGAATGGACCAGCACACATTGTCATGCACGAACGTCGATTTTTCCGACTCCCCACGTGACCGACATTAAATCCTCAATTTCTAGTCCCATTTACATCGTTAACATATTATTATTATTATTATTTTGTTGAATCGCTCTTTATGGAAGCATGAGCCAAATCGATGTAAAGGATATGATATATATAATAGTGATTCTCGTAGCTAATCTATGGCCATTTTATTGTCACGTAAATTCTACACCAGACCAAAGACAGTGTGACAAACACACTGCCCTCGCCGGGAATCGAACCTGGAACCTTCGGGGTGGCAGTCAATGCACTTAACACTCGGCTACGAAGGTCGTCAAATATATTTTTTTACCATTCTTTCTTCATTCATTCTTACCTTATGTCGTAACCTTCTTAAAGTTCCTATCATTGTTTGTTCATAACACCACTATTCGCACCGCATTCACTTCTTATATAATATGTTCATTCGATACGCTATCATACACAGATTTTCCACACGCATTTATTCGTCTAAGAGATCTCTTTTCTTTTGCATTTATTCTACTTTCACCAGGGATCTAATCTGAAATCAGAATAACTGCCTCACAAGAAGAGAAGAAAACTAAATATATTTATAAAAGAAGAGGAACCCCAATACAAAAATACCCTAACTGCCCAAAATTTAACATACATTCAACATTTTTGTTTTTGAATGTATACAAATACTTGTAGGCAATTACTAGATTTTACCCATTACGGGTTAATCATTTTAAGGATTCATTGAATATCAATAGAGATGACGATGTGAATTGTTTTTGGAAACAGAATATGTTGTATTACATAAAGCGATCGCTTAACCCAACCAATGACAGGTTATAAGTCCTGTTAACACCTTGATCAACCATATTCTGTTTCCAATTTGCATCTTCGTCTCTATTGAGATACAATTGATTCTTGAATTGATAGCCCGCAATGGGTGAAATCCAGTTGTTCGTCTACAAGTATTTGTATACATTCAAAATGTTGTAAAATATCTATTGTTTTATTTGCTTTTGGAACACCGTGTGAAATGAGAAATATTAGGTATATAGTTACTAAACTGATTAAATCATTTATAATTTAATTTCTGATAATGCGGCAATGTGCTCGACTATTTTGATTGTTTTTTACAGCAAAATGTTATTTTGAATATAAATTATTTATCAGAATGTATTAATCACTATAAATTATTTTTTCTATTAGATAAACTTAAGGCGTTAACACTGTGGAGTTTATTTTTCTGGACGTGTTTCGAAGACTTTACACATTCTCCCGATAATGAAGGTGTGAAGTAAGAAAATTGACAACCATAGTGGCAGAGTGGTTAGAGCTATGACTGTCACACTGAAGGTCTCGGGTTCGATTCCCGCCGATGGCAGTATGATTTATATTAATTAAAAATACGGTTATTTTAGAAAGCACATGAAATGTTTTTAACAGGCTGTTGGACTTTTTTTTCCTGATAAAACGCGATAATTTAAAAAAGTATTATATATTTTTTGTGAAATGTAAACAGTTATTTCCACTTTGTTATAATTTTATTCCAGATTTTTTTCTTTAAAAAAAAAACTGTATACAATTTGTTATTCTTCTTCTTCTTTAACAGCCGTTGTCGTCCACTGCTGGACATAGGCCTCCCCTATACTTCTCCACGTATGACATGTCATACAATTGGTTGGCATTACAACGCCACGCTTGTCAGACGGGTTGGCGAGGTGTCCTTCCACGGTAGCTTATGCATCAATATTATCCACCGAGGTTATTCACACTCGATCTCTAACATTTCGCATAGTTTCCAGGGGAGACCAAAGTCGAGGAGGTGTGGATAGGTACTTGGGATCAGATCAATCTTCCATCTTAGAAGCCGCTCCATCACCGCCGCTTCCATCACCGCTCGAAGAGTCAATAGGATCCGCCTTACTCTCTCCCACCATATTAATTCTCATAAAACGTTATAAGTAGCTAATATAACGCCATTTTATTGTCACGTGTCACAATCACATTGCTATCACTGGAAATTGTACCTGGAACCTTCGATATCGCAGCCAGAGCTCTTACCACTCTGCCACGAAGGTTGTTAGAATTTCTAAAAATATCACGAATTTTGAATTTGCAAATTCCAAAACAAATAATGTCATGAATTTGGAAACATCCTATATTTGTAATAATTCATATTAATTCTTAAACTCACGCAGAACGAGAAGACATTTCAACAATCCAATGTAAAAATTACATTGAATTTTTTTCTAATATTTTTTAAAACGCGAATTATTTTATTATACTACTTATCTCAATTCAAAATTTATGAACCAAATAACGCCACGAACCAAAAAATTTTTTATTTGTTTCTGCATAGTAATCAGAAGTTACAATTTACATTTTTTTTTGCATAGTAATCAGAAGCAATTTGTTTGTTAACTAACGTTTTGCTCTTATCATATACAAACAAAATCTTTAAAATAATGTTCGTATCTCTGTTGAAAAAATAATTTATATAAGGTTATGCCATGTTACAAAAAAAAACATCAAATTTTTTGAGAATGTATTCATGTGGATTTTTTTTTAAATAGATAAGGGATAATTCAGGATCGAATCTCCCTTCAAATATCTACGAATGTAATGGAAACAAAAAAATTGATACACAATTTATTTATTAATATATTTAGTGTGCTTCCACTTGTGTTTAACATCTGCCGGTTTCGGCAGCTTGCTGCCATCTTCTTATTGACATGAATATGGTAGCAAGCTGCCGAAACCGGTCGACGTTAAACATAAGTGGAAGCACACTAAATAAATTATAATAATAAATAAATTTTGTATAATTTTTTTTTTTCATTATTTTAAATAAACTTCTATCAAGAAATTTCAATTAAAAATATTAGTTATCTACGAATGTCTTTCTTATAGTAATTGTATTATCATTAAGGCAGATTATTTTCAAATTATAAAAAATAATATATTGCATGTATTTATCATTTGTAATAAAACGTTAAAAAAAAGTTAAAATCTGATGAAACAATTGCAGGTGTTTTTACCAAAAAAGGAAGAAAAATACAATAAAATGTTTAATATATAATAGTTTTAAAAAATCTTCGTATAAGGTTAAACATCTATGGACATGCTTGAAACATCTACGAATAGGCTTGAAGTATCTACAAATATTGTTTCACTTGCTAATTCAACTGAAAAATTCACTATCATTTACATACATCTAATATGCAAACGTGAAACAAACTTACAAAATTAATACGAATAATAACGTCCATTTTCTATAATTTTTATTAAATTTTTATGGAGTGACATGTTTCACCTTGTCATCAATTGTAGTAATGCGTTTTCAAGATTAAACATTTCATTCCCATTTAATATAATAAAACTTCTATAAAACATACCTTATCACTCGTATTAATTATTTTATTAACTGACATGTTTATTTGAAACATTATTAAACGTACTTGAAAAATATACGGGTGTGCTTGAATCATCTACGGGCTAGCTTGAAACATCTACGGACACTCTCGAAACATACGCTACGATACTTAAAGGGTATGTTTAACATTTGTTAATACATTTTTAACGTCTAGCTCTCTTTTTAGCATTTAATTGGATGTTTTAAACAAATGATACACATTAAACATCTACGAAATTCGAACAACGGCAGCGACACGACTCGAAAACTCGGAAAGAATATCTAAACTGAAATTTATTTTTGATTTTGTTGTATTTTTAATTTGATTTTAAAATAAATCCGATTCTCGCTTTAGTAAGGTACCTAAGAAAACGTGTGTTTTTGTTTGACAATAGTTGGCTGTAGTTTCATAGATTATGTGCCAAAAAATAAATTTACAGAATAATGAAGGATTTTTCTATCGAGTCTTTTATGTTATCGTATGAATCATTTTATTGCGAGACAAAGAACTAGACGAACATCTGAGCCATCAGAACAAAGACCCTGTGTCAATCACACTACCATTCGGTGTGGCAGGCTAGAAAAAAAGGCTTTTGTTTTTTTTAAGCAACTAGACGAATACGTAGTAAATGTGTATATTATAGAATGTCAAATGCAAATATGATAAGTGAATGCAGTGCAAATGACAGTGTTATGAACAAAATAACGAATTGATTATTAAGATGATGTGAATACATGGAAAGAATGAATGAAGAAAGAATAGTAAAGAATGTATATGTAAACGACGTAAACGGAACTAGAATTAGAATAAGACCGAGGAAAACGTGACATGATCAAATCAATAAAATATTAAATGACGACTACGTGAGGAGTGTAGGAAATCGTTTTGCGTACATGACTCGATGTATGAATGTTAAGGAAGCGCGAGAAGTGTGTCAGGAGAGGAAGTGTAGCGATCAATTATTTTGCCTACCCTTTCGGGGAGTCCTACCCAAAAAGACTGCTGACTTGGAGACCGTGGACGGCATAGAGAAGTGCAGGGCGACCGCAACTTCGGTGGAAGGATGATCTGAACAGACACGTCGGAATAACCTGGATGCAGTCTGTACAAGACAGTGTGACACGGAAGCGAATAGAGAAGGTCTTTGTCTAAGAGTGGACGGGAATAGGCTGAGGAAGAAGAGAAGAAGAACCCTTTCGAGGAGACGGCTCGATGGTTACTTTGTTAGTTGAAATCGTTTAAAAACCGTAATTTTTAATGTTAATTTATTATTAATTGTATCTCAATAGAGACGAAGATGTAAATTGTTTTTTTTTTTAACAGAATATGGTAGTCGAGGCGTTTACAGGACATATGACCTGTCATTGGTTGGGTTAAGCGATCACTTTATGTTAACAACATTCCCCATTCCGCCCTTCTTACGACATCACGTCTGACAAATTTTTAAAACTTGTATATGTGCTACTATTTTTTTTTAATAACTTCACTGTTTGTAGGTCAATCTACACTAGCGCCATCTATTAAGAATAGTTACATTGAACCAAGAAATGGGGAATGTTGTTAACATAAAGTGATCGCTTAACCCAACCAATGACAGGTCTTAAGTCCTGTAAACGCCTCGACTCCCATATTCTGTTTCAAAAAAAATTTACATCTTCGTCTCTATTGAGATACAATTAATCCCTAAAAATGATTAACAACATTCCCCATTCCGCCCTTCTTACGACCACCACGTCTGACAAATTTTTGAAAGATGTATATATGCTACTATGTTTAGAACACTTCACATTTTTTAGGTTAATCTACACTAGCGCCATCTATTAAGATTAAATGTAAGCATTAAGCATAACATCTTTATTAATGCAATGTAAAAGGCTTACTCAATTATCATACTGCTAGAAAACGCCCGGAGATCCAAATCTCCAATCTTTATGCTTTTAACTTTGACCAGTTTTTATATAATTTGTTTTCTTGAATACATTCAAATGAATACATTTATTTGTATACATTAAAAAATATATATATATTATATTTAAAAGTGAATACTTTGGGATGTTTTTTCTTTCAAATGAGCAAAGTCACAGTTGTTGAGTGTATAAAGCACTCGCAAGTTTTTTGGTCCGTATAGTATAGACATTTTATTTAATGAGTTGTTACCACCACAGGTACCTACGTCAAATTAAATAATTAAAATCTCATCTTGCTTAAGTATTCCTAGCGTTGCTATGTAACCAAATGGTACCCAAATAGATAAAAAGGTTTTTCTGTTTTTTTTTCCTTAGAAGCAATTAGTTTTTGTTAATACTAATAATGATTTTGGTTTACAATTATAATAATAAGAATAAAAACGTCTGTTGCCTAGAAGTTTAATTATATTTTATATAAATGACATCAGAATCCACTATATGTAAAAGTTCTAAAATCCAACTCTAAAATCCACAATATGGAAAACCAAAGACATGGCCATTAAGAGTAAGATGAGAATCTATAAAGCATGCGTAAGACCAATAATAACATCTGGCATCGAAGCAAGGGCAGACACAGTAAGGACCAAACAAGTTTTGACTTCCGAGATGAAGACACTGAGGACGATAGCAGGCAAGACACTGAAAGATCGCGCGAGGAACACCAGAATAATAGAGATATGTGAGGTTGAGGATATTATAAGATGGAGCAGATAGCGAAAAAGGGACTGGTACGGTCATGTTCAAAGAATGGACACCACCAGACTCCCCTATATTGCTTTGCATAATCAGCCTCATGGGACTCGTCCTCGTGGAAGACCTCCTAAAAGATGGAAGGACAGCTGGGAGTCTACCTTACAGGAGGAGCAACACTCCGGAGAACAGACCACATAAGTCTACAATAAGGAAGAAGAAGAAGACATCAGTTAATGCCTGAGCAAGGCGAAACATGTAATCTCTATAAACTATAATAAAAAATCTAGAAAACCATTCGTATTATTAACCGGGACCTTCGGTGTGGTAGTAGCACTTGCCACACGCCAACGAAGATCGTCATTTTTACATCAATGCTCAAGAAACGATTTATTTTTTGAACTTGTATTGTTATTTACATTTAATATATGTGTATAATAGAAAAACATTTCATTAGTCATCTAAAATAAATATTTATATCTGTTCCAAGTAGGTTTATCTCCGGAGACAGGTAACAAGGTCACGGCCATGCATATGATTATTGGAATCATCGCATCAAAGTTCTATTACTATCGAGAAATAGCCCGCAACATTTTCTATTTCTCGGAAACGTGACGAAATGTGATAACAGCAAGCTTTATGACGTCACCGGATTTTCTAAACACGTGATTTTTTTTTAATCCTTGTGGAACAATAACATAACATATTTACTGCTACTGAACAATGACGTAAAACTCCGTATTAAATAATAATAACAACAACAACAAAAACAAACCATCACGCCGTTTTCCCGCAGGGGTACGCAGAGAAAATGGACCGCCACACTACTCTATCCTGGCACACCTCTCTAGCTTCCTCCACATTCTCTAGCATACATCGAGTAATACACGCACGTCGATTCTTCCGGCTTCTGACATGACCAACTTTTAATATTTGATTAATTTGGTCATGCCATGTTTTCCTCGGTCTACCTCGACTCCTTACTCCATTTACATTGTTAACGTATACTTTTTTAACCATTCTTTCTTCACCCATGCGCTCCATATGTCCGAACCAACGCAGTGAACCTTTCATAATTATGTTCATAAAACCTTCTTTCGCTCTATATTCCTTCCTAATATCAGCATTTGAGATTCTGTCGTACATCGTTCTACCACACATACGTCTTAGGGACCTCATCTCTACCGCATTTATTCTGCTCTCATCTTTCTTCTGCCAGTTCCATGCTTCGCTTCCATACATAAGGGTAATAGTAACAACAACAACAAAAAAATAAATACACCATCACGCCGTTACTCATTTCATTTCAATTCATTTCTTCTTCTTCTTCGAGTGCCCTGTCGGGTCCCCCCAACGTTGGCGATTACCTCGGCGAACCTGTCCCTGTCCTGCGCCGCTCGGAACAGCTCCTCAACACTTCGGATGCCGGTCCACTCCCTCACGTTTCGCCGCCAGGATATTTGTCTCTTTCCGGGCCCTCGGCGTCCCTCAATTTTTCCCTCCAATATCAGTTGGAGAAAGTGGTACTTTTCCCCACGCAGTATATGAGATCTTTCGAACCTTGATAGTTGATAACAATTCCCTGTCAACTCTAGCTCGCCTCAGGACTTCGTTATTGCTAACCATGTCTGTCCAGGGAACTCGGCGATGGAGCCACATTAAAATTTATTTTATATCATTTCATTTATTTATTTATAAAGATTACAGATGCGTCCAAGTCGTCTGCAACCTCAAAATTACATAATTAGATATGCATATTTTTCAAAATAACATTTTTTTTAAAACTCAGAAGAGGTAGGCAGAGAGAATGGACCGCCACACTACTCTAGCCTGACACACCTCTCTAGATTCCTCCACATTCACGCAGCGAGTCATAAACGCAATTCGATTGATTTTAAACAAGTCAATTAATTATCAACTTAATATTTTATAGTAAAAAGCATATCCAAAAACCTAAAAGGCAGTTCTTGTACCGATCGTTATGTATGGAACTGACAAAAAAGGATGAAAGTACAATAAATGCAGTAGAAATTAGATATCTTAGACGAATGTGTGGAAAAACATAGGCAGCGGTTTGGAGTTCAATAGCAAGTCAAATAATTATTAACTTAATACTTTTTAGTAAAAAGCCTATTCAAAAAAGCTTAAAAGGCAGTTCTTGTACCCATAAATACGTATGAAACTGGCAAAAGAAGGATGGAAGTAGAATAAAAGCAGTAGGTATGAGATGTCTTAGACGAATGTGTGGAAAAATATGTATTGATGTATGATTTGCGTAGCCTTTCACATTGCATTAATAAAGGTTTTCTGCTAAATGCTTACGCCTAACCTTTTTAGATGGCGCTTGTGTAGATTGAACATAAAAATGTGAAGTGTTTCTTAACATAGTAGCATATATACATCTTTCAAAAAATAATTGTCAGACGTGGTGGTCGTAAGAAGGGCGGAATAGGGAATGTTGTATTATGTAAAACGATCGCTTAATCCATCCAATTTCATTTATTTTTTTATTTCATTTATTTATTTTAAACATATCTAAAGCATTACAGAAATGACAGGTCATAAGTCCTGTAAACGCCTCGACCACCATATTCTGTTTCCAAAAAAACAATTTACATTTTCGTATCTATTGAGATACAATTAATCCTTAAAAATGATTTGATTTCATTTGTTTTGATTTGATCATTAAAAGTGCATTTGATAATGCCTCCTTCTTATTCTTCTTCTTCCTCGGCCTATTCCAGTCAACTCTTGGACAAAGGCCTCCTCCATTCGCTTCCATGTCACTCTGTCTTGTGCAGACTGCATCCAGGTTATTCTGACATGTCTGTTCAGATCATCCTTCCACGTTCCGTAGTTGCGGTCGCCCTACACTTTTTTTGCCGTCCAAGGTCTCCAAATCAGCAGTCTTCTGATAGATTTTTCGTCTGAACTTCTGGCTACGTGACCTGCCCATTGCCATTTTAGAGTCGCCACCCGGTGGAAGATGTCGATGACCTTTGTTTTTTCTCTCACCGTATCGTTTCTGACTCTGTCTCTTATTCCTAACATGGCTCTTTGGGTAACTCGTAGTTTCTCGGCACTTTGTTTGCTTTAGGTAGGCGAAACATGTGATTCCCATAAATTATAATGAAACTTATAAAACATACGTTTACATTCGTATTAATTAAATAACGTAACAAATCGAAATATGCGGGGATGCATAATTGATGCTGGGCAGGTGATTACCATCGGAGAAGAGCGTATAGGACGCTTAATTTATATTTGTACCACCTGTTCTGGTTTTAACAAGTACTCAATCATTTAAGAGAAAGTTATAAACGAGATTTTGATTGCAACCGGGTTGTTCCGAAAGCTAACAACTCGAAAAGAGATGATTTAAGTTAATTGAGGTTGGCAGCAAAGTCTAATATATTTGCTGGTTCTTGGGATGCCACTTGGACCTTTAACGCGGTAGTTTTTCATTGCTTTCCACATTTGTTAATTACGTAATTGTTGTTTATCATACTATGTAATTACATAATGACAATTTTTATAAATTAAAACAGCGTTTTTTCAACACTTGAAAGTTCTTAAAGAATAAAAACTTACTAACTAACTAACTAACCATCACGCCGTCTCCTCGAAGGCGTAGGCAGAAAGAATGGACTGCCACACTTTTCTTTCCTGACATACTCGTATTTCTATCGCTTCCTCAAAACTCATACATCGTGTCATGCACGCGCGTCGATTTCTCTTCACGTGGCTGACATTCAATATTTGATTTTTTTTAACGTGCCACGTTTTCCTCGGTCTTCCTCTATTTCTAGTTCCATTTACATCGTTTACATATACTTTTTTATCATTCTATCTTCATTCGTTGTTTCCATGTGTCCAAACCATCTTAATGATCCTTTCATTATTTTGTTCATAACATCATCATTCGCACCGCATTCACTTCTTATATTTTCATTCGACACTCTATCATACACAGAGTATTCACACATTCGTCTAAGAGCTCTCATTTCTATTGCATTAATCCTACTTTCACCCATCTTTTGCTAGTTCCATGCTTCGCTTCCATACATAAAGGTCGGTATAAGAACACCATTGTGCACTGCCATTTTAGCTTCATTTATTTCTAGTTTATAATTATTAGTTAGTTTATAAGTTTTTAAGAATAAACTGAGTTTTAATTCAGTAAAATCTTTATTATAGCTAAGGTTAGAGGATAACAGTTGCTAAAGCCTAAAATGTATAGCGCTTTCGAAATGGGTTCATTTGAAACAAAATAAATTATCAGACTTATCACGTTAACCAAATGTTTACAAATGTAATGAGGTGAATTCGAAGAATTTACAAATATCATATACATTAAGGAATTTCTGGAAAAGGAACTTCGGTATTTGGAGCAACACCTTAAAGGCAAATTAAAACAGTGATAATTATAGCATGTATTAATAATGGCTATAATTAGAAAAAGCAAAGAAATTATAAACACCATGTGTACTCGTACATATGAGTATGTGTGTTTATTATAAAGTAGTTAAACACAGCTAGTGATATCGTCATTTGACTCAACATAAGAGATAAAAAATCCGAGATCTAATTATAAGAGATAGATAGGACATTACAAAGATTCAGGTAGATTTCTCACAGACCAATATAGCAACATTATTTTATTAATAGAATCAACATATATTTTGTTAATGATTGCGATACATGTAAAATTTGAGTCTGTCTACGATATTTTTATTATAATCAAATCAAATCAAATCAGTTTATTTTCTCAAAAGATATTACAAACAATTTTTATAGTTTAAGAAATCTTTTGAGAACAGGTAAAATATAACAAATATATAATATAATATAATACCAGGAACGCATGAGAGATGGTTCGACATTAGGAATACATGATACTGTCCAAAGTCAAGAGTATTTGTCTTCTGAACGTACTTTCACGAATATGAAAGACATCGATCTCCGAAGCGATCATGTTCAGCAGTTTGATTGCTCTCCCCACCGGCATCACCAGAGGCAGGTAGGTTCTGCATGCTGGGAGAAAAAACAGTCTGTGCTGACGCTGTCGAAGATAACCACCCGGAACATAAAGATAGATAGCCTCCAAGATGACGGAATTCTCAAAGAATCCCCTGATAAGTCTGAACAAATGGGTAAGTGTGAACCCATCCCTTCTTATCTGTAAACTATTGGTCCCCAGCATGCCCAAGAGGAATGCAGTGGGATAAAGCCACGGATAGCTACCAAACTCCCTCATGTAGAGATATCTCAGAAATCTTTTCTGAACCCTCTCTAACATGAGCGAGTATCTCGCCTCGTGGGGACTCCATATCACCGAGCCACACTCGAGCCGGCTCCAGATCAATGAGTTATACAAAATTCGCAAAACATAGGGGTTCTTGAAAACTCTACCAGTTCGGAGAATAAATCCCAACTTTTTCAGTGCAACTCCACATATTCTCCCAATGTGAGCATGGAAAGTCAGCCTACTTTCATAAACAATACCAAGATCCTTTATCGTTGAAACACGCTTAAGTTGTTGTATGTAATAATATCCAACGACGTATCCACATTTCAAAGGCATCCAGCTTTTTAGTCATAGCCAGTGCCGGATTGAGTCAGAGCGGGCCCTATAGCAAATGTTACTATGAGGCCCTGGATTTTGTATGGTTATAAAATAAAACACAATTTTTAATAACCAATCTCTCCGAAAACAGTTTTCAATCATACTTGTATTAATCATTTAATATGAAATTTTGCATCATCGTTGATGCAATGAATATATTTAAACGCTGTGTTTTCGTTTTTATTTTTTTATTTTTTTTTATTTTTTTCTTATTACGAGTATTTTACTTTCCCTAATACTCTAAATATGTTCAAAATATTTTTAATTGTTTAAATATAACAGTTCCCCCTATGATGAAGGTATAAAACCAAATATCTAGTAAAAAATGAAATCATATTAATTTTAGATAAACTTAAGGCGTTAACACTGGAATTCCATAATGACGATTTTTTTTATGAATTAAAACACTGTTTTTTCCACTCTTGAGTTTATTTTTCTCGACATATTTCGAAGACTTTACACATTCATTAACTGTTCATATCGTTCTTCCGATGATGAAGGAGTAAAGCCTTTTAAACATGTCGAGAAAAATAAACTAAAAAAACAAAAAATAGCGTTTCAATTCATAAAAAAAATGTGAAATAATTTTAGTCTCAAAAAAATTAAATGGAAAGAAGAGTGCATTTTATATTTTATATTTAGTTTTATTTTGCTTGTTCTTCTAGTTCTGAACGGTTTCAACAAGATAGCAACTATAATCTGATGATTCTTCTCGGTATATAAAAAATAAAATGATTACTCAAGTATTCACCTGTAGTTCAAGAAATCTGTTGAGACTAACGCTGCCCTCGCTCCGGTCGCTTGCCGGGCTCTCGCTATCCTCAGAATCCGTCTCTATCCACAACGGTGAGGAGTATTTGATGTAATGGGCGTACATCGTCATCACTTACGCTTTCCGGCGGTGGTTGCTGGTCCAGACACGGTCACTCCGCCCACAGCCACTTTATGGTGACGAGTTCCATCTCAAATTGCAGTTTCTCACTGATTTCACACTAATCGTACATTATGGGACACTCCACTCGTATTCAGTTCGTAGGAAATTATGTACTCGAAACCAGCGATGTTCAATGCCTGGTTTGCAAGCAGAATTCAAATAGATAATAGATATTACAAATTTAAGCTGATGGATCGCGTGAGGAATACCAGAATAAGAGAGATATGTGAGGTTGAGATTATTATGAGATGGAGCAGACAGCGAAAAAGGGACTGGTACGGTCATGTTCAAAGAATGGACTCCACCAGACTCCCCTTTATTGCATTTCATAATCAACCTCATGGAACTCGTCCTCGTGGAAGACCTCCTAAAAGATGGAAGGACAGCTGGGAATCTACCTCACAGGAGGAGCAACTCTCTGGAGAACAGACCACATAGGTTTACAATAAGGAAGAAGAAGAAGAAGAAGACAAATTTAAGGTTTGAGACATCTATTGAGAATAGGTAAAATAATATATTCAAATGATTTTACTGAAATCTCTTGATGGAAGTTCATTTTAAAAAATAATTAAATAAAAAGGTTGTTTTTTTTAACTACTTCCACTTTTGTCTTTATTTTGACAGCGACCAGTTTCGCCAGGCTCGCTGACATCGACAGACTGGTCCAGATTAGATTATTGAAAATTATTAAAAATACTCGTTTTTTCATACCTCTGACTGCCCCTAACCCCTTAAGATGGTTTGGACAGATAGAACGAATGGGTGAGGGAAGAATGGTTAAAATGATAATATATACATATAGTGTGAATGGAAAAAGAAATCGAGGAAGGCCAAGGAAGACATTGACGACCTTCGTGGCAGAGTGGTTACGAGCTCTGACTTCCATGCCGAAGGTCCTGGGTTCGATTCCCGGCGATGGCAGTGTGATTGTCACACTGTCTTTGGTCTGGTGTAGAATTCACGTGACAATAAAATGGCGATAGATTGGCTACCTATCACATGTCACGAGAATCAATATAAGAGATAAAAAAGAAAAAAATGTATACAGTAATTGGGTCCAAACGACCTGTTGTGTACATAAAAAAAAAAAAAAAAAAAAAAACATGGTATCATCAAATTAATATATTACTGAAAGGCGGCCGTGTTTTAAATAGGAACAATCGACGAGCGTGCATGTAGAAGAACAAAGAAAGCATGGCATGACCAAATTAATCAAATACTAAAAGGCGGCCACTTTAGAAGTCGGAAAAATGTATAAATCTCTAGAGGTATGTCAGAACAGAGCAATATGGCGATCCATCCTCTCTACCTAACCCTCCGGCGAAACGGCGTGACGGTTAGTTAGTTAGTGAGTTATTAATAATTGTAGATTTTGTGTTTAATAAAATCCGTCTGTTCATAAGAAAACTTTGATTATCGTTTATATTTCTTAACCACGTCATTCAAAATAATCGTTAATAATATTAGATTTAAAAAAACTGCTATGAAATTGCGGTACGTATCTACATTTATTATAATTGCAAACGCGTTCTCCATGAAATGATTTGAAAAAAGAACACATTATGATTCTTAAAAAAACGAATGCAGGTAAAAACCCCTGCAATGATTTGTGAGGTGAACCGAAATTTAAAAGTAATTACGTATTGTTATTAATCTTCTATATAAACAAGTACTGATCAACACAATAAAAAAACTATATTTTATTTAATTTGTAGGTAGGTACCTACATAAGAAATGTGTTGTTTTGTTAATTTTATTTTTTAAAGATTCAATCCTAAAGTTTGGTTTGCATCAAATTGTAAAATTTTCGCTGGTTCTTGGAATGCCACTTGGGCCTTTAATGAAGTAGTTTCCCGTTGCTTTCCACATTTTGTATATAACAGTTTTTTTTAACCCAATTACTTTATACAAGTTTTTTTGCTATTGATTTTCATGACATGTAATATTTAAGATATAAATTTTATTGTCACGTGAATTCTACTAGACCAAATACAATGAGATTTTTTTCACGCTGTCATCGCCAGGATTCGAACCCGGGAACTTTGGTGTGGCAAGCAGTTGCCCTACTGCCACAAAGGCCGTCATATACATAATTATATGGTTTGTTTGGTAAGTACATAAACTAACTTAGTGACCTAATGGTCACTAAGACGTATGTGTGATAGAACGATGTAACGACAGAATCTCAAATGCTGATATTAGAAAGGAATGTAGAGCGAAATAAGGTATTATGAAAGGATCGCTGCGTTGGTTCGGACATATGGAGCGCATGGGTGAAGAAAGAATGGTTAAAAAAGTATACGTTAACAATGTAAATGGAGTACGGTGTCGAGGTAGACCGAGGAAAACATGGCATGACCAAATTAATCAAATTTTAAAGGTTGATCATGACAGAAGCCGGAAGAATCGACGTGCGTGTATGACTCGCTGTATGAATGTGGAGGGAGCTAGAAAAGTATGTCAGGATAGAGTAGTGTGGTGGTCCATTCTCTCTTCCTACCCCTGCGGCGAAACGGCGTGATGGTTTTTTGTTGTTTTTTTCCATAAGGGTATAAATATTTTATATAATAAATCACCTGCTCCTAATCTTAAACATATTTTTTTGATTCTCAATACGACTTAATTTAAAGTTATGAGCACTAATACGAAGTAATTTACACTCAAATCCAATGGACGATCATGTCAACATTGATCGCATGCACACATAAGAACTTAAGAGTTTTGCACTTTGGTTTTCGATATGTTTACGTAAGTGTCACAAATTTTAGTAAGATGCGACCGGTTGAACTGTCCGCAATTCGAGTCCAGCCGTCAACTGACATTTGACAGATGACAGCATCTCGCCTGTCTGTAAGAGGGGTACCGACTGACATTTAAGTTTGATTGTCTACTCGCGAATTTGACTTACACCCGCTACATAACGTAAATACATCAGTGTACCTAATATATGCTTCTGTATCAAAAATGCAACAGCGTAAATTTTTATTTAAAACGAAATCGAAATTCAATGTTATGATTTTAACTAAAATCTCTTATGTACGAGTATGTAAGTGAAGCTTTGAGCTGGATGAAAGAAGGATAATATAGATTGCTAATATAATATAGATAATATAGGCCATAGATTGTTTTATCTCCCACGATGCAGAACCAACCTGCCAATGATTATTCCGGTAAGCAGAGCAATATATTTGCTTAATCGTATCACCTCGGAGTTTGACATATTTTGTGATAGTTTGGCTCTTCTGAGGGAAGTACTATCTTTATTATAATTGTATGGTATATTTATTTTATTAATTTGTCATGCATCTTATGTTTCTCGCTCTTTTTATTAATCTATTATGTATTACTGATTATTATGTATCTCTAACTTGTATCTTTAGTGTATTGGAAAAAAATTCTGTAATGCTTTAGATATGTTTAAAATAAATAAATGAAATAAAAATGAAATAAAATAAATGAAATAAATGAAATGTTTCTTGAACAATGATCTAAAACTCCATATTAAATAATTGGTAATAATGAAAACGTCTGTTAAAGCAAATATGGCAGTACATAATGGAGTTCTAGTGTCAACCCTTATTTCGGTGAGTAAAGCTTGAAGCTGACAAAAGTAGGATAAATGACGTGAAATCACCGAGAAGAATGTACAGGAAATCAGTGCATGATAGAATACCGAACGACGAAATACGGAAGATACGTAAGTCAGATGATTGCATCATAAGTAAAATTAAAAAAAGGATCCCTGAGATGATTTGGACTTACGGAACGAATGGGCGAGAGAAGAATGGTTAAAATGTTGTAGGTATACAAGCAGTGGGAACGAAAAATTGTTCAATAATTTTGTTCAAAATACCTTATTCCGCTCTTCATTCCTTTCTTATATCAGTATTTGAGATTCTGTCGTATATCGTCCTACCACACATGCATCTTAGGGACCCCATATCTACCGCATTTATTCTGAAACTGAGGAAATGCGCCATAACGCCTATAGCAGCTTGGGGTAAGCCATGGGAATCCTCTATGGTTCTCTGGATGCCACTTAGGCATTTAATGTGGTAATTTCCCGTTTTCCACATTTGGATACACCAGGTTATTTGAACCCAATTGCTTTATACAAATTTTTAGCTATTGTATCTTATGAAATGTGATAGGTAGCTAATCTATCACCATTTTATTGTCACGTGAATTCTACACCAGACCAAAGACAGTGGGACAATTATACTGCCATCGCTGAGAATCTGATCCGGAACCTTCGGTGTGGCAGCTATACTCGTTAATGTTGGACTTGGATTGGATCTTATGGCTTACAGAGGTTCAGTTCTAATGGCTATTTCTCTTACGTCTGTAGGAAACATTGTTGGAAATGTAATTTGGTGGTTGTTTTATGCGGGGGCTAAATGTGTGGCCCGGAGTGCTCCTCCTAAGACGGCGATTGAGGATTTAGAGATTATTCTAAAGTCCTACATTATTCTTGATCAGGGAATGGGAGACCAGGGTTGGCATTGTAGAGTAATGGATCAGTCTTATTATTTTAAAAAAATGTTTCCATGAGGAAGAAAAGAGGAGCAGTGCCTGGATGAAGTTGATTTTGATTCTTATTCTTATTCTTCTTCCTCTGCCTATTCCCGTCCACTCCTGGACAATGGCCTCCTCCATTCGCTTCCACGTTACTCTGTCCTGTGCAAACTGCATCCAGGTTATTCTGACGTGTCTGTTCAGATCATCCTTCCACCGTAGTTGCGATCGCCCTGCACTTCTCTTTGCCGTCCACGGTCTCCAAATCAGCAGTCTTCTTGTCCATTTTTCATCTGAGCCAGTGGCCTTTGTTTTTTTTCTCACCGTATAGTTTCTGACTCTGTCTCTTAGGCTTATTCCTAACATTCTTAGCTTTTGATTAATTTATTAGAAAAATATGCGTTAAATACCTTTATGAATTTAATATTCGGTATATTATTTGAATTAAAATATAAAATATAATTCATAAGGTGTGCACGATACACTTTTAGTCATTTTTTTAATTGTCTACTCACAACGTTTGCCATATAAGAACAACGCACTGCCATCTGTCGTGGGAACAACGAACTATTTTACACCTGTTTCAAAACTTAACCTATAAAATGTAAACAATATTGTACTTGTTATCATTCAGTCATAATTGATTAATATCTGTCGCTTATCGCCATAAAAAATGTTGAAATATTGTACGTTCCAATCTTAAAATTAAGATATATAACTAAATGTAGATATGAACGTATTTTTTTATAATAATTAAATAAAACGAAGTTTTTTTAAACTAATTCCACTTTTGTCTTTATTTCGACAGCGACTGGTTTAGCCAGGCTCGCTGGCATCGACAGACTGGATGCAAATGTGACTGCTTTAAATGCAAATGTGGATAAAAAGGGATCTTTATAACTGTGTAATTAGTTAACTTAAAATTTATGCGATTAACTAGGTATGCATTTCAACCATACGTAGTGTAGGTAAAAATAACTTAATTACAATTATGTATTTTTTTCATAAACTTGTAGCATTGATTTTGTTATGATTCCATAATAACGATTTTTTTTATGTATGCCTCTTTTACAGGATAAATTTTCAATGCTGAAGAAAAGAATTTGCGGATCAAGGGCCCAAAACATGTTTGTGAAAAGTGTAAAAAAAAGAAAATACAATGTTCAAAGAAAAAAAGTGATGCCAAATATATAGGTAGAAGTAGTCGTTTTTTTCATATATGAGCTTATTTTTCTCGGCATGTTTCGAAGGTTTTAAACCTTCATCATCGGAAGAATGTATACCGTTATCCCAATGATAACGGATATAGCTTCGAAACACGTCGAGAAAAAGAAGCTTATTAGTGAATAAAACAGTGTTTAAATTAATTGACATAATAATAATCTAATATTTTGTTTGTAGTAATCATTTCTCGTATTCAAACGTCATATAAAATTAAAATAATTTGTAATAATGGCGAAGGAAATAAATCTTGATCTAATCCATATTAGATTTAATGTTATATGAAATTTTTAAATAATCATTTATTTAAAAAAATGTTTATATGAAAATTATGTTTTGGTTTAAATAAATTTTTGTATCTATAACATATCATTTCTCGAATTCAAACGACATATAAATATATATTTAAATTTTTTTAATAATAGTGAAGTGAATAATTTTTGATCCAATCATTTCACATATATTTATTTACCTACAGGTCATTTGCGAATTATAATTCTGCCCTTAATTTTTATTCCTTGGACTCTCTCGAAAATAGGCGAACAATTAATGATATGATGTTGCTTCACAAAATCATTCACTTCAAAATAGACAACTCCGAACTTCTTAGTAAATTATTACTGAATACCCCTATGCTTCGCACAAGACACACTGCGAACCAAATATTCCACCTTCCTGCTTATCGGACTAACTACGCTCAGAGTGCGGCGGTGTACCGGACGTGCGACACGTACAATAAGATGTGTTCCATCTTAATGAAAGTGATTTTAAAAAAATGGTTGGAGCAACCCTTCGGGGCGAATGAAATTAGTTACTCTATTTTTTTTTTCTTTTCTTGTCTTTTTCTTTTTTTTTACATTTTAAAATTATATTTTATTTTTAATTCATTATTACTAATAGTTTTCTCTTTATCTTATCAAAGTGTTACTTTATTACTCTTATATATTTAACCTTATGTCAGTTGTTATATAATATTTGTGGTAGCATGTAATTGGCCTTGTTTTGTTGTCTCTATGTGTTTATACTCATACGAGTATACTGTAATTGCTGTTTGTTACCCTCGATAATAAAATATAAAATAAAAATATGTATGTAATATGAATATTTTTTTAAATCAATTAATAAAAAAAAAATTAATATGAAAATTATGTTTTGTTATAAAATGCTAAACTTTTGTATCTTTAACGTATTCTTTATTTTTTATTTTATATGAAAAATATGTAATATTGGTTAATAAAATAATTCTTGATCCAATCCATATTTGATTTAATGTTATATGAGACTTTGATGATATAAAATGTAAAATTATTGTATCAATAATATGTTATTTTGTTTATAGTGTTATGGAAACCATGTCACATAAAATATTAACTTTGGTAACAATAACATAGTATTTTGTTAATAGTAACAATTTTTCGTTTTCAAACGACGTATAAAATTTAAAAAAATATGTATTAATAGTAAAAGCAACTCACGTTTGCTGGGTGGTCCACGTGCTGCTGCCTCAAGAGCTCAATATCCAGAGAGTTGAGACCTGCCGGAAGAGAGATGGAGTTCCTCCTGAGTCCTGCCAGTCTCTTCACCTCAGACGGAAGAGGATGGAGCGTGGAATCCAGTTCTTCTTCTTCCAGAAGGCCATCGTCGGTCGCATCGAAGTGTATCCCGCCATTGTGGACAATGCTAGACTGGACAATGTGTGGAGAGTATTCGTCGTCATCATCCACATATGGCAGATGATTGGATGATGGCGACTGGACGATTATTTGCGGAGTCGTTAATGGCTGTTTATGTCTCTCTTCCACAGTTGGAATCTTGATGTGCAGATCAGATTTCTTTCTTCTGATCATTTTGAAAGGTGATCAATATTGTATATTGTTAATTAATACGTTTTTTTTATAATTATTGTTGACACATTTTTATATATTTCACTCGTATCTGACGTTTTTTTACACTTGACACGATCGTTATCACTGAATTACTGACACTAATATCTTCTGATAGTAATTTCTTGCTTCAGCTATCAGGAAATTTCAATGATTTATTTATAGACTTTGAACACTTTCCTTTTTCATATCAACCTTAGTTAATTATGACAATAAGCATTTTACAGGTATAAGTAAATAATAAAAATAAATCTTAATAAACTGTTAAATTTAATAACTTTGTTTTTGTATCACAATTGTATTTTATTTTATGCGACAGCTGTTTCATCAACCTATGTTGACATCATCAGGTGTTACAATTATACGAGTATAATACAATTGTGATACAAAAACAAAGTTGTTTAATTTAACAATTTAAAATGTTAAGGTATCATTGTGTTTCGGCCAAAGCAATGGACTATTTAAAATAAATCATCACTGCAAACAGAAATATATCCACTAAAATAAATATGGCAGTACATAATGGAGTTATAGTGCCAACCCTTATGTATGGAAGTGAATCTTGGAGCTGGCAAAAAAGAATGAAAGTAGGATAAATGGCTTAGAAATGAGATCACTGAGAATAATGTGCAGGAAAACGATATATTATAGAATACCGAAAGCCGAAATTAGGAAGAAATGTAAGACAGATGATTGCATCATAAGTAAAATTAAAAATGAATCCCTGGGATGGTTTGGACATATGAAACGAATGGACGAGAGAAGAATGGTTAAAATGTTGTATATGGTACAAACAGTGTGAGTGGAAAGAGAAGCCGTGGAATACCTACATTTTATAGGTAGGTTTTGAATGAATTGACCTCCACATCAATCGATCCTGACACACGTCTCTAGCTTCCTCCACATTCGTACAGCGAGTCATACACGCACGCCGATTCTTCCAACTTCTAACATGGCCGATCTTTAAAATTTGAGTCATCTGGTCATGCCAAGTTTTCCACGGTCTCCTACGACTCCGTACTCCATTCACACCGTTAACGTTTACTTTCTTAATCATTATTTTATCATCCATGCGTTCCATATGTCCAAACCAGTGATCCTTTCATAATTTTGTTCATAATACTTTATTCCGCTCTACATTTCTTCCTCAGCATTTGAAATTATGTCGTAAATCGTTTTATCACACATGCTTCTTATGGATCTCACCTCTACCGCATTTATTCTGTTTTCATCCTTTTTTGCCAGTTGCATGCTTCGCTTCCGTACATTAAGTTTGGGACCAGAACTCCGCTGTGAACGGCCGTTTTCGCTTTCATTGATAAATTATTGTTTCCAATAACTATTTTTAAAGCTCCATTCACTGTAATGAACAAAATAATTAAAGGGTTGTTAAGATGGTTTGGACACATGGAAAGAATGAGTGATGACAGAATAGTGAAGAAGGTATGTGTAAACGGCGTGATCGGAGCTAGAAATAGAGGAAGGCGTAAAAATGGTTAAAAAATATAAAAAATAAATTATTAAGTATATACATTTATAATGTAATTTTCTTGTTGTTGTTGGAACGTATATTTATACAAAAGATTTTTTACATGTTCCATAATTCGAAGGTAAAAAATATTGATTACTTTTTTTCTACTAAAAAAACATTTCTGTTCAGCCATAATTTTCTTATGACCGCACGCCTAATTATCTCTATAATTCTATGGAACCAATTATTGTAATTTTTTTACGACTGTACCAAATAAAACATCATTAAATTGATCACGTGGTAACAGACTCGGGTCTAACTTATTCGCGTAATTTTCTTTGGAATATTGGTTTATGATTGTATGAATAAGGTGATCATTATTTTATACGAAATAAGTTTTAAGAACTTACTTTATTTATTTACTTAGTTAACTGTTCAATTGAAACACTGCTACATAATACCACAATTTATTCAATTTCTTCTGAAGTTGTCGCGACAGCTGTTTCGCTAAACAATGTTAGCATCACCAGGTGTTACAATCAACAATCATTTTTTAATTAATACGAATGAAAACGTCCGTTTTCTAGAAGTTTTATTATATTTTATGGGAATGACATGTTTCGCCCTTCTAAAAGGCGGGCCACACTGTGATAAACATCGGTCTCTACCAACGGTTTAAAACAGTTGTAAACCAAAATTCGTTTGACGTAGCTTGTGGATAAACACGAATCCACAGCCGCGCGTGTTTATCCACAAGCTACGTCAATCGAATTTTGGTTTACAACTGTTTTCAACTGTTTTAAGCCGTTGGTGGAGACCGATGTTTATCACAGTGTGGCCCGCCTTTAAGGCATTATCCAATGTGACGAAACTTCAACTCATTGAAGTTTATATACACTATTAAATGGAGCAGAATATGGTAATTAACAAAAATTGATGTGACTTTAAACATTTTTAACAAAGAATTATTTGGGTTGGTCCAGAAATATTGGACGCAAAAGTTGAAGTTTCGTCGCATTTGATAATGCCTTAGAAGGGCGAAACTCCCATAAAATATAATAAATCTTATAGAAAACTAACGTTTTCATTCGTATTAATTATTTAATATGGAGTTTTACATCATTGTTCAAGAAACAATAAATAATCATTTGATACTTTGGCTTATTTCGAAATTTGAATGTCTTTTTTTATTTATACAAAACCAAAAATATTGACTAACCGACAAGTTGAAGACATTAAAATCCATCATAAAAATATAGAAGTGATGGATGAATATGTGTACCTTGGTCATCTGTTGGCTTTTGGAAGAGGGGGTCAAGTCAAAGAGATTGGTAGGAGAATACAGCTCGGTTGATCTGCATTCGGAAGGCTAGGCAACAGCTTCAAGTCGAACATGCCACAAAATTTAAAAACAAAAGTGCTGGACCAGTTTGTATTATCTGCGATGACCTATGGATGCAAGACATGGACGTTAACTAAAGAAGCAATGCACAAAATCAAAGTTGCACAACGGGCCATGGAAAGATCCATGTTGGGTATCTCGCTTAGAGACCATATGCCCAACGTGTAGATTAGAAGACGCACCAGGGTCACCGATGTAGGGATACGCATTGCGTGGATGAAGTGACAGTGGGCTGGTCATGTGTATCGACGAGATTAAGATGGATGATGGGGCCAGAGGGTTACCGAATGTGTAATGTTGAGGAATCGAGAGAAGAAGGTATGTCAGGATAGAACAGAGTGGCGATCCATTATTTCTGTCTAACCCTCCGATGGGATGATGATTTATTTGTTAATTAGTTAGGTTAAGACGTATTAATATAAAGTAATACATATTTCGAAACACCCTATGCATTTGATGAAAATGAATCGAATGAAAAATAACTATATTGTACCTTTAGTAGTAAATACATCGTAAAATTCGCAATGACACGAATCAAATTATTTTGAAGTAAAAAATATATATATTATTATTGTAGAAATAATAACCTCACGATGTACGCATTTGTACGTTACTTGTAGGCAATAATTAGATTTTAATGTGTCTGTAACGATTCTCAAATCTTAGATAAAGGTTTTATCCTTGAAGTGAGATAAGTGTTAATCCACCAGTCGAAAAATGTGATGGCTTGTCATCAAAGATATTTGTATATACATATGTACGTAAATATATATATATATATAATATGTATCAATATATAATAATATGTAATATAATAATAATAATATATATGTAATATATATATATATGCTTATATATGCTATATACTATATATATATATATATGTATATATATAATACAATAATATGTATAATAATAGCATATGTATATGTATATATATATATATATATATTATATATATATATATATTATATATATATATATAGTATATATATAAATATATATATTATATATATATATATACATATATAATATAATATATATATATATATATATATATATATATATATATATATATATATATGTATAAATATATATATGTAATATATATCTATCTATATATAATATATATATATGTATATATGATATATATTATATTATATATAGCCTATATATAATATATATATATATATTATAATATATTATATATATAATAATATAATAATAATAATATATATATATATATGGTATATATATATATATATATATATATATATATAGTATATATATATATATATATATATATATATATATATATATTGAGAAATTGACGTGTATGATACAAAGTATGAATTTTGAGGAACTGAGACGTCAACAATTACGTCAGGAAAGAACAGCAAGACCGTTCATTATTTATGTCTTCCATTTCTGTTAGTTAGTTAGTTAGACTTTAAAGATAATAAAAATTACTATGAAGAAACAAGAATCTCGTAAATGTTTTAGCTTTCGTTTATAAATATTTCAAGTGCACATCATTATACAAAAGCCCCAATGAAAAATATCATAACTTATAAATACAAGCTTGGAATTATTAGTGAAACTAACCAACTAACTAACCATCATTACGTTAACCCGGAAGGGTAGGCAGAGAGGATGGATCTCCACATTTTTCAATCCTGGCATAATTCTCGCTGCTTTTCTACATTTACACATCGTGATATGCACGCTCGTCGATTATTCCTACTTTGAACATGACCTTTCAGTAATTGATTAATTTGGTCATACCATGTCTTCCCTGGCCTTCCTCGACATCTTTTCCCATTCACACTACTTGTATATATTTAAACCATTCTTCCTTCATCCATTCGTTCCATATGAAAAACATCATAACTTATAAATACAAGTTTGTAATTATTTTTGGTGCATTTAAAAATAGGAGACTTATTTTTCAAGAATTAATCTATAATAGTATCTACTAAGCATACTCGTATAATAAAATAAAGACGCTACCAATATTCAAACACTCTTATATTTAAAAAAAAATAATAACATTTAAACATTTTATTTTAACTTAAACCACCTTCGTGGCAGAGTGGTAAGAGCTCTGATTTCCATACCGAAGGTCCAGGGTTCGATTCCCGTCGATGGCAGTGTGATTGTCACACTGTCTTTGGTCTGGTGTAGAATTCACGTGCCAATAAAATGGCGATAGATTGACTACCTATCACATGTCACGAGAATCAATATAACAGCAAAAAAGAAATAAATTGTACACAGTATTTGGGTTCAAATGACCTGTTGTCTACATAAAAAAAAATTAATCTGCTTAGTATATATTCGAAGAATTTATAAGTTTTATGTGTATTTAATATACCCATGCAATTTTTTTTATAATTCCTTCTACTTAATTACCACATTCTCAATGAAAATACGGCATTTTAATCAAATCGATGTAGTGGGTAGCTAATCTATCGCCATTTTATTGATATCGTGAATTCTACACCAGACCAAAGACAGTGTAACAATCACGCTGCCATCGCCGGGAACCAAACCCGGGACCTTTGATGTGGCAGCCATAGGACTTGCCACTCGGCCACGAAGGTCGTTGTTATTGTTGATGTTGGCTATATACTAAGTTATATCGTTTTTCCCCGGAGTACGGGAAGTAAAAATCGACAAAGTTTTTCATGTTTCTTATAATATAACTTGGCTTCGAGTTCGGACAGTGCCATGCTTTTAAAATAGGACGGTGTTGTTCGGTTATTTATAAAAATACTTATAAGTCAGCCCCACTCTTGGAATTTTAAAACATCCGTGTTGATTGTAATACTATAATTCGTCTTATTGACTACTGAGGTAATAAAGGCACAAAAAAACTATACATCAATCAGTTGAAAACACAATTGCTCTTACAGTCAACAAACTGCTAAAATACACGGCTTTATTACTAACTCACTAACTCACTAACTTACTAACTCACTAACTCACTAACTCACTAACCCATTAACTCACTAACTCACTTATTCACTAACTCTTAACTCACTAACTCACTAACTCACTAATTCATTAACTCATTAACTCACTAACTCACTAACTCACTTATTCACTAACTCACTAACTAACTAACTCACTAACTCACTTATTCACTAACTCACTAACTCACTAACTCACTTATTCACTAACTCACTAACTCACTAACTCACTAACTCACTAGCTCACTAACTGACTAACTGACTAACTGTCTAACTCACTTACTCACTCACTCACTAGGTACTTACTCACCAACTCACTAACTCACTAACTCACTAACTCACTAACTCACTAACTCACTAACTCACTAAATGGCTAACTGTCTAACTCACTAATTCACTAACTCACTTTCTCACTAACTCATTAACTCATTAACTCAATAACTCACTAACTCATTAACTCACTAACTCACTAACTCATTAACTCCCTAACTCACTAACTCACTATTTCACTAACTCACTAAGGCATCGAAAACCGGTCTACTTCGATCTCGCACTCCATGACACCATTGACGAATATTAAGTTTTAGTTTTTAGCTCTTTATCTCATCGCCATTATTTTTTCGTTTATTCATGTCACGAATATAATCCATGCATTATCTTGTTTAATTAGTTATATTCATTTTATAAGTAATTTTTTTACATAACCATCAAATTCGATTTGTATATTTCTATTCTTGAAAGTAAAGTCTAAAAGGAAATAAATGAAGTATTTTATTTTACACTGAGGAAGGGCGTGTGTGTCCCAAAACATGTTTTTGTGAAAAATACAAAAAAGTGTTGTGAAAATACAATGTTTTCAAAAGTTATTCAGATAAAAAATTAAGTCTTGTATTGATGATAAGAAAATTCACCAACTCATGCTCAAAATCAAATCCATATTTCATAGATCAGAAATTAAATGTTTTACCTACTAGATGTTCAAATTTAAAAAAAAACGTTAAGTATTTTTAAGAGGTTTTATTAATCTTTAAATTCTTACTTATTTCAAAGATAATTGTGTATCGTATATTAAAATATTTTGGAAAATCCGTGATATGATAAACTGATAGAGATTGTTCGGTCGGTATGACTAGACAATACCCGCAAAGCTGAATTAGCATGGACACTGCAATGTTGGATCATAAAGTGGTGATACAGTTGTCTACGTAATTAACTGTACTTAATTATCTCGCTATCAGGAAGATTTTATGCATTTATTGCCACTCACGGAGCTCCATACACCTCTAAATAAATAATTCGCAATTACGTTGTAAAAGAGCGAAATTAATTGGATAAGCAGTACTGTGAACTTGTATAGGGTGTTTTTTAGAGGTATACAATACATATTGCACTGAGGATGTTGGGGATGGTGGTCAGAGTCCTATATAACGCGTTGGTTCGAAGCAGACTCGAAAGCGGTTCTGTGATATGGAGTCCTCACAATGCGAGATATTACGTTATGCTGGAGAGGGTTCAGAAAAAAATTCTGAGGTATCTCTACATGAGGGAGTATGGTAGTTATCCGTGGCTCTATCCCGTGGCATTTCTTTCGCGGCAACCAATTCTCTACAGATTTGAAGAGATGGGCATCTAATACGCCATTTCTTTAGATTAATCGAAGGATATTTCAAGAACTCGGCCGTACTGGAAGATGTTGGTCTTTTTGTCCCCGATAGATATCTCCGACAGCGACAGCACAGATTGTTTTACCTCCCGGTCGCCAGAACCAATCTGCCTCTGGTGACGCCGGTGGGAAGAGCGTTTAGTCTGCTGAACGCGGTCTCCTCGGAAATCAACGTCTTTCATATGAGTGAAAATACGTTCAGGGGACAAATACTCTTGACTTTAGAAAGTATACTGTCTTCCTAATGGCGAACCATCACTAATGCGTTCTTGGTATTATGTTGTATGTACGAGTATATAATATAATATTTGACCTGTACTCAATAGATGTAATTTGAGTAAATAAACTGATTTCATTTGATTTGATATTCAAAATAAAATAAAAAACACATTAAAATAAGGTTAATGTCTATGATATTGGCTTTATTTATTAAACCATTTTATGCTATTATTGTTTAAATATGATTTCGGGCATATGAGCACCACGGCTAGCTCGAATCGTGAAATCCAATTAGGGTTTACGTGGAGCGAAAACGATCCATGTCTTCCGAATGACTTGCTCGGATGGACGTAGTGCACGATAAGTTTGGCGAACCGAACCATGATTTTCAAAATTAATTTGCACAATTCTGACGTCAGTCTATTCATGGTAAAATGGCAAAACATACTGACTACAAATCAACTGTCAACTGTCAAATTGACAGTCTGTAAAAACAATGTTGCCAGTTTAAAAACCAAACCTTTAAAAAACACCCTGTACATTGCCACATCAGTATTAGTTTGTTACATATAAAATTTCATAAAATATTCCAATTCAAATTTTAAAATGTACGTTTTTTTAAGTCTTCTTCTTCTTTGAGTGCCATGTCAGGTCAGGTCGTAAGCAATTCTGTCCTGTGCCAGACGGAACAACTCCCTCACCCCCCGAACTCCGGTCCAGTCCTTAATATTCTGGAGCCAGGACACCTGGGGTCTTCCCACACCGCGCCAACCCTTTAATGATTAAATGAAGGAGATAGTATTTCTCATTGCGGAGAATGTGTCCCAAATATGCCATCTTTCTAGACTTCACATCTCTTATCATATTCTTCTCAGAGATCTCATTTCTTCTGTATTTATCCTAATTACATATTTCTTTTGCCTTTTTTAGGGGTAATTTTTAGAATTATATTAAAAATCGTTGTATTCTTAGGGCATTATGTAATTAATAACTGTAATCAGTGGTGCATATTAGGATGATAAAATATTAACATAATACCAGCGAGAAGAGATATTGTGTTATTCAATAATAAAATCTGTTTTGCTAATGCGGGGATATTATTGTAAATAATACACAAGATAACAGAATTCCCTTATTAGGTGAGCAGGTTATTATGGTACTGTTATACATAAATAGATAACTCTCTATATAATATACATGTGTATAGTACATGCATCGACACGAATACTTTATCTAAATTTGAAACACTGATAATTTAATGACACGACTTTCGTGGCCGAGTGGTAAGAGCTTTGACTTCCACCCCGAAGGTTCCGGGTTCGATTCCCGGCGATGGCAAAATGATTGTCACACTGTCATTGGTCTGGTGCAAAATTCACATGTTAATAAAATGGCGATAGATTAGCTACCTATCACATTTCATGGGAATCAATATGAAAGCTATACCCTTTACATTGATTTGGCTCGCGCTGTAATGATGTAAAGAACGATTCAACAAAATAATAATAATAACAGCATATTTATTTAATTTTATGATAGTGTCACCAAGCTATACCAACCAATGTTGATTGTAACATCTGATGATGCCAACATCAGTTGGCGAAATATCTGTTTTTTATTAAATAATTTTAACAATTTTTTAATAATTTATTAATTTGGTTATGCCCTTTTTTACTATTCTTCGTCTTCTCTGTATAATAATATTACGTATAAATATAATATTTATATTTATCAGTATAACGTGTTATATAATGATAATATAATATTAATAACTAACTAACTAACTAACTAACCATCACGCCATTTCCCCGGAGGGGTAGTTAATTTGGTCATGCCATGTTTTCCTCGGTCGTCCTCGGCTTCTTTTCCCACTCACGCTGCTTGTGTACAACTTTTTAACCATTCTACTCTCATCCATTCGTTCCATATGTCCAAACCATCTCAGGGATCCTTTTTTAATTTTATTCAATATGCAGTCATCTGCTTTACATTTCTTTCTTATTTCATTGTTCGGTATTCTATCATACAACGTTTTGCTAATTATTTATATGAGATATATATTATAATTACATATAAAATACATTATGTAGATTATATAGATTATACTTACAATATAAAATACAGAATACTATTACTAATCAAATGTTAATAATATTTTGTGTAAATTGCGTGCTTCGTAAGGTTTTCTGAATGCAGTTTTAATACATTTTGATATATCTTTAAAAATCGAGGTGTTTCAATGTGTAGTGATATTCAAATAAAATTAAATGAATTATTATATATAATATAACGACCTTTTTTGTAATGCTTATAATTAAATCATTGTTTATTACAAATAATCCTTTATTATTTGGATTTTTGGGATCAATCCCACATTTTTCTTTTCTTAGACTACATTGAACAATTTTGGTTTTGTTTTGGAAGATAAACTCAAGATAACATTTATTAATACATTGATAGAAGAAGCACAACTATAGGATAATTTTTTTAATAACGATTTTCTTATCTAGTATTTTAAATCACAATAATGATTGTGTAAAATTATAATGTTATCAATTAAAAGATTACAGAGGCAGTCTTAATATTTAAAAAAAAAAAATTATGTAGTATGTTATATCAAACACCCATTAAGACTCTTCCAAATTTTATTTTAGATAGTTAACAATTTTTATTCAAACAAATATAATAAAAATTGGATATATATAATATTATAACTAAAATACATGTTTAATTTCAGAAAAGAATGTATTTCCCTTATATTTTATTATATTATAAACAATTTAATGCGTTTAGGCATTGGATAATGTGCTAGTAAGATGATACCTATTATTATTATTATTATTATTTATTATTATTATTATTATTATTTATTATCATTATTATTATTATTATTATTATTATTATCACACGTGGCACGATCAAATCAATCAAATATTGAATGTCGGACACGTGAGGAGTCGGAGAAATCGACGTGCGTGCATGACAAGATGTATGAATGTAGAGGAAGCGAGAGAAGTATGTCCGGACAGAACAGTGTGGCGTTCCATTCTTTCTGCCTACCCCTCCGGGGAGGCGGCGTGATGGTTAGTTAGTTAGTTAGTATTATTATTTATTATTTTTTTATTTTTTATTATTATTTTGTTGAATCGTTATTTACATCATTACAGTGCGAGCCAAATCGACGTAAAGCGTATTGCTATCATTTTGATTCTCGTGACATGTGATAGGTAGCTAATCAATCGCCATTTTATTGCCACGTGAATTTTGCACCAGACCAAATAAAGTGTGACAATCATACTGCCATCGCCGGGAATCGAACCCAGGACTTTCGGGGTGGTCAAAGCACTTACCACTCGGCCACGAATGTCGTCAATATCACTATTTTATCATTTAACTAACTGAAAACTTGATAATTTTAAATAGAATATTTATTATGGAGATCATAATCAAAAAATAAATAAAAACTTGAACAAAGTTAAGGCGTTAACACTGTGGAAATTTCTTATATAATCACGATTTTTTTATAAATTAAATTGTTGTTTTTTTCCACTTTTGAGTTTATTTTACTGGACATGTTCAGAAGGTTTTACACCTTCTCTATCGGGAAAACGATATAAACTCATTTTAGTCTATTGTTTTGACCGAAACACTATGATTCTTTAACATTTTAAACTGTTAAATTAAATAACTTTGTTTTTTATATCACAATTGTATTTTATTTTACGCGACAGCTGTTTCATAAACGTATGTTGACATCATCAGATGTTACAATAATATAGTTTGATGAAACAGCTGTCGCGTAAAATAAAATACAATTGTGATACAAAAAACAATGTTATTTAATTCAACAGTTTAAGATAATTAAATGATTTTACTGAAATCTCTTGATGGAAGTTCATTTTAAAAACTTAATTAAATAAAACGATGTTTTTTAACAACTTCCACTTTTGTACTTATTTAGACATTCACCAGTCTGTCGATGCCAGCGAGCCTGGCGAAACCAGTCGCTGTCTAAATAAAGACAAAAATGGAAGTAGTTGAAAAACATCGTTTTATTTAATTATTATTTAACAGTTTAAGCTTTATTTATTTTTATATAATTATACAGATAATAAAGATGTACTTTTAAGATAAAAATAAACTCAAAGTGGAAAAAATGTTACATCAAAAATATCAATAAATAAAACTTACAATGTTTTTGTATTTACAATGTATTTATTGTGATTTTTTAGTTATTAAAACATTTACTCATGCAAAATAATACTTTTAATTTTTTTATATGAAAGTATTGTATTAATAGCAAATTCAAAATGTCTATTAATTTCACTGATTCATATGAGTGACATTGTACGTAATTAGAATTTAGCTAAGAGTTTTATATACTCGATGTATGTAATTATACCGATGATAAAAATGTAAAACCTAAGATAAAAATAAATTCAATGTGGAAAAAATGTTACATAAAAAATATCAATAAATAAAACTCACAATGTTTTTGTATTTACATTATGATTTTTAGTTATTAAAACATTTACTCATGCAAAATACAATTTAAAAAATTATTTTCTGACATGAAAGTATCGTATTAATAGCATGTTCAAAATGTCTATTAATTTCACTGATTCATATGAGTGACATTGTACGTAATTAGAATTTAGCTCAGAGTTTTATATACTCGATCTATATTTCAGAAACTGCACTCAGACACTTAGATGCTCTAAATTCACGAGATATATTTACGTTTAAGCGGAACGATAACAATTAACCTTATAAAATACACGCGTGGGTGATTTTCTAAATCAACAAACGACACTGAAGAGAGATTTCAAAGCACACCGAAAATATATGAAGTTTTGTACGTACATAGATTGTTTTACACTATATACCAGTGCGTATGAACACTCTAGGCAGACTTATTTACGACGCGACCTGCCAGCAAATGAAGATCGTGGTAACTACGAAAATTCAGAGGTGGGAAATTGGAAAACACGGCGTATTGACTCTTGCGCGTTGTGTGTTTACCCAAAACATTTTAACTTGTTATCATCGGGTTAAGTGACAGGTGATCTCGGGCATAAATTCACCCATCACGATCGCTCAGAAATGTGGAAAATGATTGCAACGAGATGATGTCATCTCCGCGTAACGCCTGTAATAATAAATACACTTCTTCTTATTCTTTAACCTCGCTGTAGACCTATATACAATGTGCGATAGATGAAATAAGAGAGGAAATGTAACATAGAAGAGGTGTAAGATTTCACGGACGGAAAGTGGATATGATAAGATTTGCAGACGATATCGCCATTGTTGCCAACGATGAAGTGGTACTAAAAGATACCTTAGATAGGTACTATGGTAAAAATACTACATACAACATACAACATGAAAAAAAACAAAGGTAAAACTAAGGTAATGACCGTGGGTAGAGATGAGCGCCAAATAAATACAAAGATGGCTGGAACTACGATCAAGTAAAACTTTTATTTACCTTGGGAGCAGTATTACTTGGGATGGTTGATCAAAGAAAGTCGTCGATAGTCGTATCCACCAGGCTAAACTTGCCTTCAACAAAAAATCTAAAATAATCAAGTCCAATAACATAGACCTAAACCTTCGAAAACAACTTATAAAAACATTGGTGTGGAGTGTTTTACTATACGGCTGCGAGACTTGGTGCCTGGGCTAAAGAGAGCGCAAAAGGCTGGAAACATTTGAAATGTGGACCTACCGACGAATCGCCCATGTTTCATGGAGGGACCACGTTACAAATGAGGAGGTTCTCATCAGAGTTGAAGAGGAAACGGGAGGAACATGTTGAACACCATAGCGGAGAGGCGCGCGAGATGGATTGGTCATGTGTTGCGACACGAATTTTTCCTGCATGAATGTATTGGAAACGAGAGAAATATATCAGGAAAGAACAATGTGGCGGTCTATTATTTTTGCCTACTCCTCCGGGGAGACGGCGTAATGTTAAGTCAGTTAGTTTATATTTTTAACACTTTAAATTTAGCGTACTGTCTGGAACAGTGTTCAAACGAAATTAGTTTTTAATTTTTCAGTAGAAATGTTCGGTTCGTGAGTCAAGTAATATGACGGTGGTGACATCTGCAGTCCATTTGGATAGAAGCCAGTAGAGTTCGCATTTTTTACAATTCGTCACTATCGCGCATATATTTTGAAGAATAATTATGAAATGTTTTTGTAAATAAAAAAAAATAAAGATTTCTAAGCACAAAATGCTGAAGGCACTTGAGAAATATAGATGAAAATTTAGACTTACCTAACTAACTAACTAACTAACGATCACGCCGTCTCTCCGGAGGGGTAGGCAGAAAGAACACGCCACACTGTTCTGTCCTGACATACTTCTCTCGATTCCTCTACATTCATACATCTTGTCATGCACGCACAGCGATTTCTCCGACTCCTCACTTGACCGACATTCAATATTTGATTACAATATTGATTGATTTGATCGTGCCACGTTTTCCTCGGTCTTCCTCTATTTCTAGCTCCGTTCACCTCGTTTACATATACCTTCTTCACCATTCTGTCTTCACTCATTCTTTCCATGTGTCTTCCGATTTGATCGAACCACGTTTTCCTAGATCTTTATATATTTCTTATTCCGTTTAGATTGTTAACAAACACATTCTATATCTTACAAGGATTAATTGTATCTCAATAGAGACGAAGATGCAAATTGTTTTATCATTATTTTTTCATTCGTTCTTTCTATTTGTCCGAACCATCTTAATGATTATTTAATTTTTTTATTCATAACACTTTCATGCGCCAATAATATTCACTTATTTTATTTGTATTTGTTTTTCTATCATACAAATATCACACATTTAACTAAGAGATTTCATTTTATTTTATTTACTTTGATAAAAATCACAAACATTACAGACGTATAATTCCAGATCGTTTGCAATGACATTATAAGAATTTATAAGAGAAGCATAAAAAAAAATTAGCTTAAGAATTAGAAAGAATCATAACATTGATATTGCATCCCTGAGTCAACTCACACTATCACGAAATATGTCGACCTCCGAGGCGACCCGATTAAGCATATTATACTAAACTTATTCTACTTTCATCCTTCTTTTGCCAGATCTGATCCATAATGACTTACGAAATCTAAGCAAAAGCAGATACCAAACATCTCCTTAGAAGAGCAGAAATGAAAATATTGCGACATATCGTGGGTAGAACCCTCAGGATACCCATCTAAGAGATTCACAACTCCTGCAAAATTTATGACATAGTGAGATGGAGTAAGCTGAGAAGACGATTCTGGAGGAACCAGATCGAGAAGATGGATCCAGCGAGGATTCCTAATATTGTGATACAAGAGACTCCAAAGGCCGACGACCACCAGTACGGCCAACAAAGAGATGGAGAGTAGGCTGGACGTCTTCAACACAGGAAGATGTCGATATCCTACATAAATAGATCGCAAGATCTACAATAAGAAGAAGAAGAAGAAATATATGACCGTTTGGACTTGGACTTGGACTTGGATCTTCTGGCTTACGGAGGTTCAGCTCTAATGGCTATTCCTCTTACGTCTGAAGGAAACATTGTTGGAATGTGATTTGGTAGTTGTTTTATGATGGGGCTAAATGTGTGGCCCGAAGTGTCCCTTCGAAAGAGGGCGAGGGGGAATTTAGGGTTTATGAAAAAGTCTTACATTATTGTCGAGGAATGGAAGACCAGTTAAGATTCATGATGGAATGACCGTTTGTGGAGTGATAATAATTGCACGAATTTCAAAGCGCCTGTAATTTGTGTAATTCTAACAAATTAGGGCTTCCGCGTTCACTGACCTCTGGACGCCTAATTGTTCAATTACATAATATGCGTACAATACTCATATGTGGAAAACAAAACAAATTGAGGAACGTATTGTTTCAATTTTAAATATTATGATTATCATAACCGAAAGGAGTAAATATATTATATTTTGATTGTATACATCATATAGATGCAATATTTCCAAACAAAGTGCCGAGAAACTACGAGTGACCCAAAGAGCCATGTTAGGAATAATACGGTGGGAGAAAAAACAAAGGTCTCTGACATCATCCACCGGGTAGCGACTCTAAAGAAGCAATGGGTAGGTCATGTAGCCAGAAGCTCGGACGAAAAATGGACAAGAAGACTGCTGACTTGACACCGTGGACGGCAAAGCGAAATGCAGGGCGACCCCAACTACGGTGGAAGGATGACCTGAACAGACATGTCGAAATAACCTGGATGCAGTCTGCACAAGATAGAGTAGCGTGGAAGCGAATGGAAGAGGCCTTTATCTAGGAGAGGACGGGAATAGGCTGAAGAAGAATAAGAAGAAGATACAATATATATTTTTGAGCGAGAACCGGGCAAAGAAACGCAAGCAGACCACAAACTACATCTATATAAATACATAAATAATTAATTAATACGAATGAAAACGTCAGTTTTCAAGTTTTATTATATTTTATGTGAATGACGGTTTTTTATATTATATTTTATGTGAATGAACGAAGTTTTATTATATTTTATGTGAATGAATATAGGTTAATCTTGAAAAATTCACAAGTGCAACCAAATCTACATAGATGGCTGACTGAAACTGACACGTGAAGATAGATATGGATTTTGAAGTATATATACATCTTCCAAAAATTTGTCATGCATGATCATAATACCAAAGGTGGAATGGGGAATGTTGTAATTACATAAAGCGTCCGCTTAACCCAACCAATGACAGGTCATAAGTCCTGTAAACACCTTGATCATCCATGTTCAGTTTCCAGTTTGCGTCTTCGTCTCTATTGAGATACAACTAAAAATGTGAATGACATGTTTCACCCTTCTAAGGCATTATCAAAGGAGGCCTTTATCCAGGAGTGGACGGGAATAGGCTGAAGAAGAAGATACAATATATAGTTTTGACCGAGAACCGGGCAAAGACATCCAAGCAGACCACAAACTACTCTATATATACATTTGATAATGCCTTAGAAGTGCGAAACATGTCATTCTCATAAAATATCATAACACTTCTAGAAAACTGACGTTTTCATTCGTATTAATTATTTAATATGTAGTTTTACACCATTGTTCAAGAAACAATAAATACAAAAAAAAATATTTTTCTTATTTACTAACACTTTTATTTAAAAAAATTAATTATGTAGACATGTTTCGGACAAACAGCCTTTCTTCAGTAAAGATACATATTTATTAAAATATTATAAAATTGTTGTTGTTTACATGATCTGACAGATGTTACAAATAATTACCTGACAAAAATAGTGAATGCGGTGCGAATGATGGTGTTATGAACAAAATAATGAAAGGATCATTAAGATGGTTTAGACATATGGAAAGAATGAATGAAGAAAGAATGGTAAACAAATTATATGTTAATAATGTAAATGGAACCAGAAATAGAGGAAGACCGAGGAAAACGTGGCACAATCAAATAAATCAAATATTGAATGTCGGCCATGTGAGGAGTCAGAGAAATCGACGCGCGTGCGTGACACGATGTATGAATGTTGGGGAAGCGAGAGAAATATGTCAGGAAAGAAAAGTGTGGCAGTCCACTCTTTCTGCCTACCCTTTCGGGGAGACGGCGTGATGGTTAGTTAGTTAGTTAGTTTTTTAAATAATTAACTGACCTAAATAATTACCTAATTTTGGACAAAAAATCTCTTAAGACATTTTGATTCTCTGGTACAGATACTGATCTTATTAGATACGTGTAAGAGTATGAGTTCTTGAAAAAACAAAATCCTGTGCCCATATCCCGGACTCAATGAGCCAATGAGCATGAAATAATTCATAAGTTCTAAAATTCATGAACAACACATAATTTTTCACGGTAATACTAAGTGTAACAGATCGATTAGACTCCAGACAATGTACCGGCAGATGGGCGCATCACGGGCTCTGTGGACAATGGCTTAAACAGCCATTTACTTCTACAGGCATGCTCATCTCGAGTCAAGTCTCATTAATCCTCTCTTGAGCCATACAAGAGCCTCGTTAACGTCCATTCGTATGCAAATTTCTTTAACTCCGCGTTTACTTAAAATTCACACAGCTGTTTTACTATAAATTAGCTTGTTGAGCCGAGGGTTATTGGTTCTAAGAATACACAAAGCCAGCTCAATTATTGCACTAGTGAACTCATAAACGCAAAACAATGGATGGATAATAATATATACGATTTCGTTTACCATAAGAATCAGTATTTGTATCCATGTAATCAATTATAAGAAACAAACAAACCATCACGCCGTTTCCAAGGGTAGGCAGAGAGAATGGACCGCCACGCTACTATATCCAGACACACCTCTCTAGCTTCCTCCAAATTCATACAACGAGTCATACACGCATGCCGATTCTTCAGACTTCTAACATGACCAACCTTTAAAATTTGATTAATGTACCTAGTCAGGCCATATTTTTTTCGGACATTTACATCGTTGACGTATACTTTCGTAACCATTATTTCTCCATCCATGCGCTCCGTATGTCCGAACCAACGCAGCGATCCTTTCATAATTTTGTACATAATAATTTTTTCCGTTCTACTTTCCATTCTTATATCAGCACTTGAGATTCTGTTGTACATCGTTCTACCACACATACGTCTTAGGGACCTCGTCTCTACCGCATTTATTCTACTCTCATTCTTCTTCTGCCAGTTCCATGCTTCGCTTCTATACATAAGGGTTGGAACCAGAACTCCATTGTGAACGGCCGTTTTCGCTTTTATTGATAAAATCTTGTTTACCATAACTATTTTGAAAGCTCCCTTCACTTTGTTACCCGCACCAACCCTTGTTTCGACGTCACTATCCGTTCGGCCATCCACTGTGAACATGCTTCCTAAATTCACAAACTCACTCACTTGCTCCAAGTTTTCTTCCTTCACACTTATGTTACAAATTGTCATTTGCTTTTCCCTTTCAAAAACAACCAACTTTGACTTTCCGACATTCATAATTAAATCATTACCTCATACTCGTACATTCTCGACACCAAGAATTGTAATTCGTCCGCACTATCCGCGACGAGAACGGCATCGTCCGCGTAAAGCAGACAATTTACAGACAAATCACTCATCTTAGCACCAGCATTTATTCCTTTATTAAGAAAATCGTATTAACTAACTAACTAGCTAACCATCACGCGTCTCCCCGAAGTGGTAGACAGAAATAATGAACCGCCACACTGTCCTTTCCGGACATACTTCTATCGATTCCTCAACATTCATACATCGTGTAATGTCGAGTGTGAAAATTAGAAAGGTCTCACATTTGGGTCACGTGCTAAGGGGATAAATACCACCTCCTTCGACTGATATTAATGGGTAAAGTTGAGGGACATCGGGGAATTGGTAGAAAGCAGCTGTCATGGCTGCGGAACATAAAATAGTGCGACAGAGTTCAGAACCTGTTCCAAGTGGCGCAGGACAGAGATGCCTTTGCTGCAATGATCGCCAACGTTGGGGTGACCTGACACAGTACCGAAAGAAGAATTCCAAATTTTAAAGCGGAAAAGTGGTAATTCGTTATCTCATTTTTATTACATTGTTTTCATTCCTCAATATCTAAAATACACATGTATTATAAAACGACCTTGACCACCTTCGTGGCTGAGTGGTAAGCGCATTGATTGCCACCCGAAGGTTCCGGGTTTGATTCCCGGCGAGGGCAGTGTGTTTGTCACACTGTCTTTGGTCTGGTGTAGAATTCACGTGACAATAAAATAGCGATAGATTAGCTGCCTATTACATGTCACGAGAATAACTATGATAGCTATAATACCCTTTACATCGATTTGGCTCATGCTGTCATGATGTAAAGAGCGATTCAACAATATAATAATAATAATAATAACCAAGATTTATTAAGTAAACTATTAAGAAGTAATAAAATGATCTAGTCGTTTCTCATTGAAGAATAAGTTTTACATAATTAGACTTTTATCTAAGAATGCATTTCAAAGAAAGATGTGTAAAACGAATGTAGGCTATGCAATTATTATATAATATTGCATCCGTAGTACGATAGTTCTTATCTTATGCAAGATGCATTTGACGATGTAACAATGACATATAAATGCATCCGTGATAATCTCATTTGCAAACAATGCATCGACTATTACGTTATGCACATATAATACTGAATCTAAGGTCCATTGTGAATCTATCAACAGTTCGATCAAAGTAAATAGGTTATAATGCGAGGGCAATTACTTAATTTAAACAGAAATTAAGATTTGACTAAATATAATTATACTTTGTGTTACAACACTTTTTATTTTCACTGAACTCAGACATGTTTAGGTTACAAGTAAACTTTCACAATTTTAACATTAAATTTGTAAACTCAAAACCTTTACAAATTAAACCTTAAAATTGTTAAAATTGTAAACATTGATAAGGGTTACTTGTAACCGAAACACGTCTGAGTTCAATGAAAATATGAAAAGTGTTGTAATACAAAATATATCATAATTATATTTCTTCAAATATGAATCCACAGCACAAAGTGGAGGCGAATATAGAAGATAATAATGGCCAAGCCTCACCACTGAGAGATATTTGCACGGAGGTAGACAAAATTGAGCAAGTCAGAGAGTTCACTTATATCTGTACTAGCCCGCCAACGATATGCACGCGGAGTTGGAACACAATGTTTAAAAAGGCCTACGAGATGCAGCCTCTTTGCGAAAGTTCCTAAAGTCCAAGCTTCTATCCAGAAACACCAAGCTGCGTATTTATAACACCATCATCAAGCCAGTGGTGACATATGGTTCTGAGTCGTGGACAATGACTCTAAAATAACACTGTTTGAAAATAGAATACTTAGAATGATCCTGGGACCCAGACCCGGTGTTGCAGCGGGAATTTTGAGGCATAGGACCAACCAAGAGATCCCTACGATGACACAGCAGCCCTTTATAACGAGCACCGTGTGCCGAGCCGAAGAGACCAGAGCAATCAAGACCCTTTACGCGTCTAGACCGATTGGAGTAAGACCTCTAGGAAGGCCTAGACAGCGCCTAATGGACAATGTTCTGGCTGACCTGGCTAGCTTGGGCGAATCGGACTGCTGGGAGCAAAAGGCGCAGGATCGAGGAGCTTGCCGAAAAATCATCAAGGAGGCTAAAACTCTTCAAGAGTTGTATAGCCATAGGAAGTAAGTAGTAAGTCATCAAAGATAATATTAAAACAAATAGCAGATTATCCATGCTAACGTACCCGCCATTATACGGTAGAATAATATAATATAATATAATATTCTTGGGAATGCATTGATGTCATAAATATGTGTACGTTTGAATTTTTATTTATTAATAAATGAAATATTCATAGTGGAATCATCCATTATTGCTGAAGCAACAGTAAATCTATTTACTCTGTCCGTGTTTTAGTATCTACCTGGAATACATTATGTACGAGTATGTGAAGTGACGTTTGAAAGTAGGTACTTAAAGTACTTAAACTTTATACATGACGTGCATAATAATGTCATATTGGTTTCAATAGACATTGTATATAGAGACCAGGTGCTGTACCAATGTCAAACAATTGTTTAAGAAATTCAGGAGATCACGTGCGAAAAGAATCTAACCAAACATAGCCCGACCTTGACAGGACATACAGAAAAGAAAAATTAACACTAATGGAAAGCAATAACAGCAAGCACATTGCGGTCGTATGACATAATAACAGGTTGTTTTTTTTAGAGGTATACAATACATATTCAAAATGAAAAAAAAAACATATTAATATAATGTTAATGTCTATGATATTGGCTTTATTTAATAGATAATTTTATGTTATTATTGTTTAAATATGATTTCGGGCATATATGCGCCACGACTAGCTCGAATGAAGCGCAATCGTGAAGTCCAATTTTCGACAATTATCGTCTTTGTGGATGCGTATTATCCACTAGAGTGTACGTGGTGCAAAAACGATCCATGGTCTTCCGAATATCTTGCTCGGATGGACGATTATGTCGACCGTAAAATGGACGTAGTGCACGATAAATTTGACGAACAGAACCATGATTTTCAAAATAATTTTGCACAATTTAGAAACAATGTTGCTAGCTTAAAAACCAAACCTCTAAAAAAAACACCCTATATAATTAAATGAAAAAATATTTGTATTAGACTACAGATTTTTTGCTGATACCAACAGGTTTAGCACGTGACAGAGCTACGTCAGAAAGATGACGAGGAATATTTGACTCTTCACTCACAAACAACAACAACAAACCATCACGCCGTTTCTCTGAAGGAAGGCAGAGAGAATGGACCGCACACTACTCTATCCTGACACATCTCTCTAGCTTCCTCCACATTCATACAACGAGTCATACGCGCACGTCGATTCTTCCGACTTCTACGAGTAACATGACCAACCTTTAAAATTTGATTAATTTGGTCATACCATATTTAGCTCGGTCTACGAGTAACTCGACTCCGTTCCCCATTTTTATTTTTTTCCTTGTATACAACAGGTTGTTTGAACCCAACGGAATTAGAAATAGAGGAAGGAGAAAACAAACGTGGCTTTGTCAAATCAATCAAATATTAAATGTTGGCCACGCAGGAGTCAGAGAAAATGAATGTAGAGGAAGCGAGAGAAGTATGTCAGTACAGAACACTGTGGCGGTCCATTATTTCTGCATACCCCCCCCCGGAGAGACAATGTGATGGTTAGTTAGTTAGTAAAAACAGTTCAGTTTACAGTATGTTCCAATTAGAATCGGTTTTAATATTACAAAGGAATTTCATTGAATTTAACGTTCATAAATATACACCTGCAACGAATGTGTTTAAAGATTTTTTAACGTCTTCTCATGCTTTTGAATTTTCTGCTAGATTAACTAATTAACTGCTTAATGGTTTAATGTATTGTTATAGCTAATAATTTTAATAATCACACACTCTTGTGTGTCGCTTTTCGATGTGGTTTTAACGATTTTCATTTGTTTTAAATAAAACCTACTAACATTAAGTCAAATGCCCTAGATTAAAAAAATGCAGGAACCATAAACAATATTTATAATTGTTTCTTTAACCATAAATTATTTTAAATAATAATTAAATAAAACGATGTTTTTTAACTACTTCCACTTTTGTCTTTATTTAGACAGCGACCGGTTTCGCCAGGCTCGCTGGCATCGACAGACTGGTAACACTATTGTAAACTTATTGTAAACAAATTCTATTGTAAACAAATTCAGTAAAAATTTAAACAAAATTACAATTTTTTCAAAAATTATAAATGAATATGTAAGAGATAATAAAAATTAAAACCCATTGTATTAAACACGAACCTCCAAGAATACCTGTAATACCAATAGTTAAATTCAGAAAAATTTTACATAAATATTTGAAGATTATTTTTGTATAGAATCATGTTTACCACCCCTGATCTGTATGTATATAAAGGACTAAGTTTACAATAGTGTTACCAGTCTGTCGATGCCAGCGAGCCTGGCGAAACCGGTCGCTGTCTAAATAAAGACAAAAGTGGAAGTAGTTAAAAAACATCGTTTTATTTAATTATTATTTAAAATGAACTTCCATCAAGAGATTTCAGTAAAATCATTTGATTATCATAAATTATTTTATTTGCGATGACAGCTAAGAAGATAGTGGACAATAGTGTTCATGAACCGACCCTGAAGTGAAATGAAAAATGGAAATGATAAAATAAGGCTGAAAGTAGAACTGAGAAAATAAGGAACATTAAGATGGTTTAACCATTTCCAACCCTTATGTATGGAAGAGTACTAGACACCCAACACTTATGCATTGGAAGCGAAGCATGGAACTGGCAGAAGAAGGATGAAAGCAGAATAAATGCGGTAGAGATGAAGTCCCTTTAACATATGTATGGTAGAACGATGTACGACAGAATTTCAAATACTGATATAAGAAAGAAATGTAGAGCGGAAGAAGGTATTATGAATAAAATTATAAAATAAATGCTGCGTTGGTTCGGAAATACGAGTCGAGGCAGACCGAGGAAAACATGGCATGACTAAATTAACACAATTTTAAAGGTTGGTCATGTAAGAAGTCAGAAAAATCGACGTGCGTGTATGACTCGTTGTATGAATGTGGAGGAAGCTAGATGGGTTCGTCAGGATAGAGTAGTGGTGCGGTCCATTCTCTCTGCCTACCCCTGCGGGGAAACGGCTTGATGGCTTCTTGTTGTTGTTGTAAGATGGTTTGAACCTTTGAACACATGGAAATAATGGTAAAAAAAAGTTGTTAACGATGTAAACGGAACTAGAAAACTCTATTGAAGACAGAAGAAAACGTGGCACGATCAAATGAATTAATGAATTTATCTGACTCGTCAGGTGGCCAACATTTAATATTTGATTCATTTGATCGTACCACGTTTTTCTCTATTTTTTGTTCTGTGTAAACATATTATTTCTTTAACACTCTTTCATAAATTTGTTCATAACACTTCGCACTGCATTCACTTCTTATATTTGAGTTTGACACTCTATCATACACTGATTTTTACACATTCATCTAAGAGATGTCATTTCCACAGCATTTATTCTACAATATTTGCATCCTTCTTTTGCAGCACCATGCTTCACTTCCATGCATGAGAATCGGTACAAGAACACCATTGTGCACTGTCATTTTATGTTTTTGTTTTGGATGACAACTTTAACTGCACCATTCATTGCCTGCCCCAAAACTTCTTTCAATATCCCTCTCCACAAACTTATCTACTTGTTTGTATATATTTTTTCTATTTAAAATTTGCATATTTTTTATTACTGAAGTGCATTATGCAGAAATACGACCATTAGAAGTCTATAGAAAACACTGAACCAATATTTCTTTTCGGCATCGACAAAAGACGTGTACTGAATACAGCGAAACAAATTAAAGAAAAAAACATAGTGTTTTACTCAGGTATTCAAGAAAAAAAAACAATAGTTCCTTTTTTATTATCTGTATACAGTACACTCCCGATTTTCCGGGATGGATGGTGAAAAAATTCCCGTATAATCGATTTCACGATTAATCCGAAAACAATTTTTTTCTCTCTTTTTATTAATGTCTCGTATAGTTTGATCACACACATTATATTGATTTAATAAATATTTAACGCTTGTACCATTTTCAAACTGTTGAATTATTTAAAAAAATTGTTCAATTGAAAGTACGACTCGTTTGCGTTTATCCATTATACCGTAGACACTTTTTCACAGTAAAATAAAAGTATGACTTTAGAGCCAAAAACGTATGCTGGCGGCGCGGCGGCGCCAATGTGAACTAAACGCCAAATGTCACTATGGCAGATGCATTATATGTCTCTATCATCAATGTCTCTAAATGCGTTCTCATTCAATGTCTCTAAATGCGTTATGCGTAATGCGTTATGCTATCATTTACTAGAGCATTGAGAACTGTATATCATAGATACACAATGAACAACCAGCAACTGGCACATGTATCTACGATGAAGGATCTCGGAATCATCTATGAGAGTAGGCTGACTTTTCGTGCACATATCGAGAGGATTTGTGACATTGCACTGAGGATGTTGGGGTTCATCGTCCGGACCGGAAGAGTTTTCAGGGATCCCAATGTGCTCAGAGTCCTATACAACGCATTGGTTCGGAGCAGGCTCGAAAGTGGTTCTGTGATATGGAGTCCTCACGAGGCGAGAGGGTTCAGAGAAAATTTCTGAGGTATCTCTACATGAGGGAGTATGGTAGCTATCCGTGGCTCTATCCCACGGTATTTCTTCTGGGAATGCTCGGAACCAATTCTTTACAGCTTCGAAGAGATGGACATCTAATAACCCATTTCTTCAGATTGATTAGGGGATACTTCGAGAACTCGGCCGTACTGGAGGATGTTGGTATTTTTATCCCCGATAGATATCTCCGACAGCGACAGCACAGATTGTTTTACCTACCGGCCGCCAGAACCAATCTGCCTCTGGTGACACCGGTGGGAAGAGCAGTTAGTCTGCTGAACGCGGTCTCCTCGGAGATCGACTTCTTTCATGTTAGTGAAAGTACGTTCAGGGGGCAAATACTATTGACTTTAGAAAGTATCTTGTCTTCCTAATGTCGAACCATCTCTAATGCGTTCCTGGTACTTTGTTGTATTTTTATGATATTTTACCTGTACTTAATAGATGCCTTAAACATTTTCCTGTTTGTAATATCTATTGAGTTAATAAACTGATTTGATTTAATTTGTTTTGATTATAAGTCCTGTTGTGAAATATTTTTGTTTTTATAAAATATTTTTTCAATGACTCGAAGCGTGATAGTTCGATCGCCACAATGCTGCCCTGGCATACCTCTCGGGTTTCCTCTACATTCATACATCGTACCATGCACGCACGTCAATTATTCCGACTTCGAATGTGGCCGCCTTTTAGTAATCGATTAATTTGGTCGTGCCATATTTTGCCAAGCTTATAGTATGTCACAAAATATATACCTACGTATGTACATCGTGTATTGCAAAAATTCTATGAAGTTATACATTTTAGCACCTTATGACCCATTTTTTGCTTCCCAGGGCTCCCTACTCCCCCAGGGCCAGAATTACCCCCTCAGCCTCATTCAGAGCCCCTTTAGGGACCAGGGAGCCCACTTTGGGAACCTGTGGTCTAAGAAATTATCAAAATAATTCGTTAAATTAAAATAGAATTGTACTGCTGATGGCTTTTTTAACTAATAAGTTTGTCGACTCCTGGTCTCAGAGATTTTATTTCCACAGCATGTATTCTATTAAAATGAATGGGTAATAATATATTAATGACAACTTACGCTGAAAACGTAACACAAAATAAACTATAAGGAAGCATTAATATTGTCTTGAATGTCCGTAACAATTACTTCCGAAACCGTAATATCGTAAGTCCATCGATCTAAGATCATTGTGACTTGCGCGATGTGTGATCGAGCCAAATGGCATATGATAACTAAACCGAAGAAAAGACAATCTATACAATGGCGTATCATTACACCTAGACATGCGTGGGAGCGTTCGGGCAAACGTTCGCCAAGCATTCGGACATTTCACGTATTCTAGCTAGAACAGTGCTTCCTTACGGGGGGCAATTTTAATGTCTCGGGGGGCAATGCAAAAATCATTAATATAGACTTCACGAAAAAGCGGCAAAAGCAGGTAGATTAACATGTCCAAGAGTGTCCACAAATGACTCCACCCCAATCTTGCTCCACGGTGTCCCCCCTGTGACCACGAACAGCTTTTGCTACCCCGGTAGTATGATAGTTACGACCTTCGTGGCCGAGTGGTAAGTGCATTGACTGCCACCCCGAAGGTTCCGGGTTCGATTCCCGGCGAGGGCAGTGTGATTGTCACACTGTCTTTGGTCTGGTGTAGAATTCACGTGACAATAAAATAGCAATAGATCAGCTACCTATCACATGTCACTAGAATCACTATTATAGCTATAATATCCTTTACATTAATTTGGCTCATGCTGTCATTATGTAAAGAGCGATTCAACAAAATAATAATAATAATAATAATAATAATAGCAGCCTCGGGAGGTACGGAGGAAGATGTAGCCAGCAGACTCAACAAGGCAAGGGGAGTTTTCGCTATGCTTCGCCCTGTATGGCGTTCCAGTATCATTTCGAGAAAGCTCAAGCTCCAAATATTCAGCAGTAGCGTTAAAAGCGTACTGCTGTACGGATGTGAGACTTGGAAACCTATTCGGACGTTATTGGAAAAATCCAGGTGTTTATAAATAGGTGCCTTCGCTCAATATTCAAGATCTATTGACCCCAAACAGTGTCAAATGCCGTTCTCTGAACCATGGTAAATGTTCTCTAATTAGTGATGTTGTTATGAACAAAATAATGAAAGGATCATTAAGATGGTTTGGACATATGGAAAGAATGAGTGAAGAAAGAATGGTAAAAAAATTATATGTTAACGATGTAAATGGAACTAGAAATAGAGGAAGATCGAGGAAAACGTGGCACCATCAAATAAATCAAATATTGAATGTCGGCCATGTGAGGAGTCAGAGAAATCGACGCGCGTGCATGACACGATGTATGAATGTTGAGAAATATGTCAGGAAAGAAAAGTGTGGCAGTCCATTCTTTCTGCCTACTCTTTCGGAGAGACGGCGTGATGGTTAGTTAGTTGTCTTATTCGAAGACCAGTCATGTTATCATAAGGCTAGTTATCTAGACATTACCTCACTTGAGAGTAAGAAGGTTCCAACTGTCAAAAGTAAAAAGCTGAGAAAAATGAAGTCAAAGTTTTGTTGGTTTTGGGTGAGTATCTTGGAATAAAAGGGTTCCATCTGAAGCAGATGAAATTCTTTTGCCGAGAAGCGTGTAAATTTTCTCTGGCGACAGTTGTAATAATAAAGTTCTAAGTGTAAATGAATCCTTCTTCAGTGAATCGTGTGTTTTGAATGATCAGATGGAACTTGATTATTTTCGTAACATCAAAATGACGATACTATTACATTTTTTTTTTATTGTACGTATAGATAAGGTTAGTAAGAACCCTTTTCACGAAAAAAACCCAAACGTGAAATTTTGTTAGTTGGAATCCTCTTACTCTCAGGTGACGATTATCCAACTCGGCGAACATTCTACGAATATTCCGCGAGCTGGCTCCCACACACAAAAGGAGGGAAGCCTCGCATATAAAGTCGCGTCTATGATTGATAAGAGTGGCATATATATTTATCGCGAGTTGAAATGGTTGCAACACAGCTGTATGATAAAGTGCACTGGATGTGTATGCAATGTGCGAATAATCTATATAAATATTAATGTAAATGTACGTGTTAAAAATTTACAACATTAGAAAATAATACACCGATTGCTTAAAATTTTTGACACAACGTTGCATTCAAATACGCGCGTGTTTTGATCTATCATTCTCTATAAATAAAAATGTTAATATTATATAATATTACGCATATACCTTCTTCTTCTTCTTCTTCTTCTTCTTCTTTTAATAGATCTGACGATCTGTGACACAGAAATCATATCTCGTCGGATGATGAGATCCAGCTGTCCCTCCATCTCTTAGGCGGTCTTCCAGGTGGGCGGTGTCCGGAGGGGATTTCATAAGCGACTGTATATGCAAGTCTGTCACCATCCATTCGGGCTACATGGTCCCTCCAGTATCTTCTTCTGGATCTACTCCACTGAACGATATCCTCTATTTCGCAAGTTTTTCTTATGTCTACGTTGCGGACACGATCTCGGAGAGTCTTTCCAGTAATTGATCAGAATCCTCATCTCCGATGTTCTTAGTAGTCCCTTGGTTCGCACAGTGTCAGCCCGCCTCTCTACAGCGTACGTCATGATAGGTCGCACGCATGTTTTATAAATTCTGATCTTGCTGTCGATACGCATGTGCTTGTTCTTCCAGACCGGATTCTTCAGGCATCCTGACACGGCAGAGGCTTTACTGACTTGTTCTCGTACATCGATATAAAGGACATTTTGGCTGCAGATCTCTGACGCATATACCAAATAGGTATATCTTTATTTATTTATTTATTTACTTGAAATAGTACACATGTACACACCACATGTTCTAATAAAAACAATTAAACATTCAATTAAAATAATAAGGTTACAATATAAGGTTACATTTTGTTTACATATTCATTTAATTCTATTCAAATTGTTTTTATGCTCTGCACACTTTTGACATTCTCCGGTATATCTTCATAAATTTTAAATACTTTATACGTAAGAGAATTCTGATATTTGGTTTTTTTTCTGAAGAGCCTTAGTTCATTTTTCTTTCCTGTTTCGTATGGATGTTCACGTTGGTTACTTTTTATCTTCCTTAAAAATTCTTGGGAAGTGTGCCTATTAACAATTTTATGAATTAGTAATAAAACGTTGAATGTAATTATTTTTTTAATGGCGTAATTTTTAGCTCTTTAAGCATCACTTTAATTCTGGCATATCTGCTTCTTCTCAAAATTATTCTCATTACCTTATTCTGGAGTATGGTTAATCTTCTCATATCTTCTTCATTTGCTAAAATAGTATGCTGCTTCAGTAATTGATATGAGGGAGACAACAATTATTTCGTAGATCATTATTTTATTTTTATCGCATCCCAAATAAATTAAAGAAATATTTATTAAATGAATAAAATATAAATGTATTATAAACTGTTAAATTAATAAACGTTGTTTTATGTTTCACAATTGTATTTTTATTTTACGCGACAGCTGTTTCGTCAACCTATGTTGACATCATCAGGTGTTACAATAATATATCAAATGTCAAATTTTCGTGATTTTTCGAACCATTATGTGTATTTGTTCCTATGTCAATTTGAATAATTTATTTGATATAATGTTGCAGTTCTTGCTGGAGTTGAGTTGGTACCTAATTATTTTAATTAAAATAACGGTTAGTTACTATTTATAGGAGAAAATATTAAAGGTGTAAAATGTAATACATGTAAAATGTAATGTGTAACTAAAACACGTATTTGAAAACAAAGAAACTCCAATATGTCTAAAGAGAAAAGTCTATGGGATGGAGACTATGACCCTCACCAAGAGAAATGCAGAGAGAATAAGAGTCACGCAGCGTTCCATGGAAAGACATATGCTCGGCGTCAGTCTCCGAGATAAAATCAGATATGAGGAGATTAGACGCCGAACAAAAATAACGGACATCATGGAACGACTAGCGAGACTGAAGTGGCAATGGGCGGGTCATGTGGCGAGACAGAGTGAGGATAGTTGGACCCAGAAAATAATTAGGTGGAAACCATGGGAAAATAGAAAAGGTCGAAAACAGGTAAAGAAAATAGGCCGACGACATTGCTGCCGTGGGGGTGAAAATGTGGCTGCAGGTGGCAGAAAATAGAGACGAGTGGAAAGGAAGGGAAGAGGCCTATGTCCAGCAGTGGACCGATGAGGGCTGACGAAGAAGAAGAAGAAAATGTAATAATAAAAAATAATAATAATCATAATAATAATAAAAACATTAATTAGAAGGAACAATTTATATTTAATTTAATATAATTTATTACTCCACTATCCACCGCTTTTTAAATTAACTGTAATTAGATATTTAAAACAATCCAATTTCAAGAAATAACAGTATGGCGTTCGATCCTTTCTTCCTCCAAAGGTTCGTTAGTTGTAAAATAAAACAATGTTGGCACCAATAGCGTTACGTTATAAAATAATTATGGAAGAATTCTAGCAGCTATCGTGAATAATCAGATTAAATAGAATTCCAATGCCACTTAAACCGCAAAATACTTGTCTGCTTTAGATAAATAATGTATTTCTCGAAGCAATATAAATAATCTCCTTTTATTTCCTCCTGTTGCGGTCAGCAGTAATAATTGTAATATGTTCGATTAACTAATTGAAATAATATTATAATAGTATACTGATTTTATTACCCCAACGTTCAACTAATTTACGAGCAAACAAACACTTCTCACCATTTCTAAACATTTCAAAATAAATTCATAATGTACTTATACAGTTTTTCAATAGGGACGCTCGAACTTTGACAGCGTATAGCGGCCATTTTGGTCAAGCGATAACTGTCTCAGAATGTGCGGAAAAACAATGTATGATCGAATATCTGACGATGAAGTAAGAAAGAAATGCATGATAAATAAAATTAAGAAAGGGTCACTAAGGTGGTTTAGACCCAAAACCCCTTTTATTAATACACATATTATGTACCTGTATAATTAAGAGTTGTAGTAACATATTTAATTTGGGGCTATTAAAATATTGTAAATATAACCCCACTCCACGAGTAATTTCATTGCCTTAGATCCGGGAACGAGTTGAAAACATTTTTTTTTTTAAACTTTTAAGTGTTGACACCAGAGAGCGCCAGCGGCAAAAGTCAGAAGAACGACGAGTTTGTGTGTACGATGTATGCATACAGAATAATCTAGAGAGAAATGTTAGGGTATAAAAAAAATTCAGTTCTCTCTCTTCCTATGCGATGATTACTTGATTTTATTTGTATTGTTACGACGATAAAGTTGATTCATTTTGTAAGTTTTCAAATGTCCAATTTCTAAGTTTGTATGTGTGGAATGTTTAGAAAGGATGGGCGAGTGGAGAGGGATATTGAAAGAAGGGTCGAGGCAGGCAACAAAGGAATTGTGCATTTGAAGTCATCGCAAACAATAGCCGGGGCAAAAAAACGCCAAAAATAGACAGTGCACAATGGTGTTCTTGTACCGACCCCTATGTATGTAAAAAAGGTAAAAGAATGATGAAAGTAGAATGAATGCAGTATTTCTTAGACGAATGTGTGTATGATAGAGTGTCGAATTAAAATATTTGAAGTGAATGCAGTGCGAATGAAAGTTTTATGAACAAAATAATTAAAGGATCATTAAGGTGGTTTGGATACATGAAAATAATAAATGAAGAAATAATATTAAAATAAGTATATGTTAACGATGTACATGGAACTACAAATTGAGGGAGACCGAGGAAATCGTAGTACGATCAAATAAATTGAATATTGAATGTCGGCCACTCGAGGAGTCAGAAAAATCGACGTGCGTGCGGTACACGATGTATGAAAGTTTAAAAATGTTATATTGGCAAAACAAAAGGAAGAGGGGTCAGAAAAATCGACGTGCGTGCATTACACGATGTATGAAAGTTTAAAAAAAGTTATGTTAGCAAAAAAAACAAAAGGAAGGTCTAGGTCAACCTGCGGTACTTCGGTCAACATCGTCAAACATCTCGGCTCACAAGAGCGGCCTTGACGTCACATTATTATCTTTATAGAAAGATCACGATCTTAAAACGGGGTGCTTTCACACAAATCAGATTTTCGCAGAGAACATTATAGTCTAAGCTTAATTAAGACGAGGGACGCACAGCTTTCAGTTTTGGCCCGCGCTGTACAAGCGGGTATCCCGCAGAACATCGGACCCTCCGCCTGACGCAGTTAAGATTTTGTATATATACTGTAAAACGACGCCTATCTTTACAAAACCATGCTTACTCTATGCTAGTGACATCTATATAATTTTTTAGTAAGAAAGTTGATTTTACTAATATTTGATTACGTAAAATGTTTTTAGAAACATTATGTTTTTATGTAATACTTTCACAGATGTCACTATACATAATTCATTTCATTTTATTTTTATTTTTAAAAAAGACTTATAAAAAAGATTTCAATCAATGATATTAATATTTTTATTTTACAATCTTAAATATAAACAGAAAATAGCTCATTTTTATGAAGAAGGAATTTGGTCGTGTCCAGGCTCGAACCCATGTCCCTGAATCAGAAGCCAAACGTTCTAATAAAAATATATGTTTGTAGAAACATTATGCTTTTATTTAATACTTTCACAGATGTCAGTATATATATTTTTAATTCTTTTTTTTAAAAGACTAATACCAAAGACTTCAATCAATGACATTAGAATTTTTATTTTACAATCTTCAATATAAACAGAAAATATCTCATTTTTATGAAGAAGGAATCTGGTCGTGTCCAGGCTCGAACCCATGTCCCCTGGATCAGAAGCCAAACGTTCTAATAAACATATAATATGTTTTTTAGAAACATTATGCTTTCATTTAATACTTTCACAAATGTCACTATATATATTTATAATTCATTTCTTTTTTTTAAAGACTAATACCAAAGACTTCAATCAATGAAATTAGAATATTTATTTTACAATCTTCAATATAAACAGAAAATAGCTCATTTTTATGAAGAAGGAATCTGGTCGTGTCCAGGCTCGAACCCATGTCCCCTGGATCAGAAGCCAAACGTTCTAATAAACATAAATAATGAAAAAAAAATGCTCCCTTAACCACTTCAATACCGTAAGGCCACTGGTGGCCGCATCATCAATACCGTAAGGCCACTTTGCATTAAAAATGATTCCAGTAGGAATTAAAAAGAATGTGTGGCTAGCGACATCTATACACTATCTCTGCAAGTAAAATGAACCTTCTGACGTTGGTCGATCTTATTGACAAAGGGATTTTTGTAAAAGTCGAGCACTAGGGTTACTACTTATGGTGAGATTGATATAAAGGATCAAAAGGTTATCACTTGAAAGAATTAAATTTCAAGTGATAATAGACAAGAACTGATACAACATACTTTGATATTTTAATGTTTGCTTTAAATAAATATTTATTTTTTATAAAAATCTAAAAATTATATTTATTTATGCTTGTGACAACCTTGAAATAAAAATCAAATATATGAAATTTCGATAATACAACTTGAAAATTTTCAACTTGATAATATATCATTTTATAGGTAAACTTTAGACATAATGCATAAAATCCATTAGTCTTATTTTTTAACAATTTTTGCAATTCTTGTATTCTCCATGCGGTCCGCGTGGTCTCTCCAAAAGCGCCTTCTGCTTCTTCCCCATCTCACTATGTCTTCAACACCACAGACAGACCTTATCGTTTCATTTCTGATCCGATCTCTGAGGGTTTTACCTGCGATGGAGCGTAGGGTTCGCATTTCTGGTACTCTAAAAAGGTTCTTAGTTCTATTGGTATCGGCTCTGACTTTTATTCCATACGTCATGATGGGGTGGCCATGTTACATTTTGTTTACATATTTATTTAATTCTATTCTAAATTTTTTTATGCTCTGCACGCTTTTGACATTCTCCGGTATATCTTCATAAATTTTAAACGCTTTATACATAAGGGAATTCTGAGATTTTTTTTTTTCTAAATGGGAGCCTTAGTTTATTTTTCTTTCCTGTTTCATATGGATGTTCATGTTGGTTACTTTTTATCTTCCTTAAAAATTCTTGGGAGGTGTGCCCATTAACAATTTTGTGAATTAGTAATAAAACGTTGTATGTAATTATTTTTTTAATGACGTAATTTTTAGTTCTTTAAGCATCACTGTAATTCTGGCATATCTACTTCTCAAAATTATTCTCATTGCCTTATTCTGGAGAATGGTTAATCTTCGCATATCTTCTTCATTTGCTAAAAATAATGTTCACATCAATTCGTTGAATGCCTCCAAATCATATTAGTGACCCTTTCTTAATTTTATTTATAACGCATTCATCTGCCTTACATTCCTTTCTTACGTCATCATTAGATATTCTATCATACCATGTTTTTTCTCACATTCTTCTCAGCGACCTCATTTCTATGCCATTTATCTTACTTTTATCCATTTTCTGGCAACTCCAAGCTTCTTTTTTTTGTACACAACAGGTCGTTTCTACCCAATTACTGTACATATTTTTATTTTTTTAGGTATTATATATTGATTCTGGTGAGATGTGATAGGTCAATCTATCTCCATTTTATTGTCACGTGAATTCTACACCAGACCACAGACAGTGTGATAATCACACTGCCATCGCCGGGAATCGAACCCAGGACCTTCGGCATGGAAGTCAGAGCTCTTACCACTCTGCCACGAAGGTCGTCTTCTTCAATACATAAGTGTCGGCACTAGAACTCCATTGTTCACTGCCATCTTTGTTTCAGTCGATATATTTCTATTTGCAGTAATGACTTGAGTGTAACCATCTATTTTGTTTCCAGCTCCAACCCTTATTTCGATATCTTGTAGTTATAAAATAAATTTGGTGAAAATAATAAAAATAAAATAATAAGTAAAAAAAAAATGCGGAAGGTCATGGGTTACAGCACAGTGTTTACTGCCTAAAACACGTATAAGTAGCAAAGTCACTGGTACCATTTAAGTAGAAGAATAATATCATTTCATATGATCTTATCTAGTGCACAGACCCACGCTGTGCAAGTGGCTCCTTGTGCTGCTTCGGACCCTCCGAAAACCAAACGATTTAAAACACTATATATGCTGTTGTTCAAACATCACTTTACATAATTAGTTGTCATCTATGCTGGTGACATCTATTAACTATTTTTTAAAGCTGACACTTTACTTTTTCATTGATTTCATAGATGTCACTTTCATAAATACAATAAATTACATTTTCGTATATTAAACATATATTTTATTTTAACTAACTAACCATCACGCCGACTCGCCGAAGGGGTAGGCAGAAATAATAGATTGCCACACTTTTCTTTCCTGACATATTTCTCTCGATTCCTCAACATTCATACATAGTGTCATGCACGCGCGTCGATTTCTCTGACTCCTCACATTCAATATTTGATTTATTTGATTGTGCCACGATTTCCTAGATATTCCTCTTTTTCTGGTTCCATTTACATCGTTAACATAATATGTTTGTTAACATATTATGTTAACGTAACATAACATCGTTAACATAATTGTTTTACCATTCTTTCCGTATGTCCAAACCATCTTAATGATCCTTTCATTCCTTTGTTCCACAACACCATCATTCGCACCACATTCACTTCTTATATTTTCATTCGACACTCCAGAGTATCCACACATTCGTCTAAGAGATCTCATTTCTACTGCATTTATTCTACTTTCATCCTTCTTTTGCCAGTTCCATGCTTCGCTTCCATTCATAAGGGTCGTTAGAAGAACACATACGAGTATATATTTTATTTTAACATGTGAAAATGCAATCGATTGTTTTTATGAATATGTAATAAAGTGACATCTGTGAAATCAATGACCAGGCAAAGTGTTAATTTAAAAAAATGTCAATAGGTGTCACCAGCATTAATATAGTTTAGTTTAAAGGAATACGTCACATTTTGAATGTGTTAAATTTTTATTTTTGAATTTTCGATGCAACTTTGAAAATACGTGATTTTACGCCATGCTTATGAAAAACTTCTATTTTACGTTTTACTACGAATTAAAAAAAGTTTTATGTTACACATATCACACTTCTGTATCCTTACACATCTCTCTGGTTTCTTTCGCATTCGCATATCGTTTAAAATTAATTAAAAAATAAAAAATAAATTCGAAACATAGCAAATTCTGAAGAATATCTAACGTTTTGGTGAAAATATAAAATATCAACACAAAAAAATATATTTTTGTATAAAAGTATGGAAGGTCATTTTGTGAAAATGTTTATGGTGTAATTGAGTGTTAAAAGCTATTTTTCGTCAATTAAACATGTTTTTTTAAAATTATTTTTAAAAGACTAATCCCAAGGATTAAAATAAATAATATAAATTTATTTTTACAATCTTCAATGTGAGCAGAAAATAGCTCATTATTATGAAGAAGGAATCTGGTCGTGTCCAGGCTTGAACCCATGTCCCCTGGATCAGGAGCCAAGCGTTCTATCCCCTAGACCACCACCCGAGTTTTAATGAGGAATTCCGCTATAAAGGTTGTACAGTTTACACCCACACTGGGCAAGCGGGTTTCCCTTAGGATCTCCTGATAAGTTTAAACGAAAAGTATTTATTTGTTACAATGGCTAAAAAAAGAAAATCCCATTTACTTTATCAGCTATAGACATCTATGAATCAATATTAAAATTACCGCATACTAATGCATTAAATGAACACAGATGTCTCAATACATTAAAATTAAATGATAAATAATGGTTTAAGATATACTAGGGTCATTCATAAAATAAAGTTCCCATATACAGCTTTAAGGCAGAAACTACCCTATTATTAACACGCCACGCCATCCGATGCCACGTGATGCGTGTTGAGTAGAATCAAATTGTAGTGTTTTCTATGGACAGAATCACACTATGAACACCCGACTCAACGCCATGCGCGCACACGTCACCCGATCCAGACGAGCTAGATCGACATGTTGCCGGTGGTGGGAGTAAACACGCCACGTCGCGAGTTAATAGTATGTTTCTGCCTTTATTGTTTTCCTTAGCATTATACATCATTTTAAAGCTTAAAACTTACTCTATTTTTCTACATAATCGCCGATTCTGTCTAAACACTTTGCAGACGATGCTCCAACTTTTGTATCCCCAAGTCATAAAATTCTGCCGCCATTCCTCTGAGAAATCGAATAACCTCTTCTTTGACTTCATCATCAGTATGGAAGCGCATTTCACCCAAGTGTTCCTTTAATTTTGGGAATAAGTGGTAATCACTAGGGGCTAGGTCCGGACTGTAGGGTGGGTGGGGCAAAACAGTCCAGCCAAAATCTGTCAGCAGTTCTTGAGTTTGATTTGAGACATGAGGTTGAGCGCTCAACACGTTTCTGCTTGTGGTTTTATGTGAGCATTCGTGGTACCCACCGCGCACACACCTTTCAATAGCCTAATTTTTCAGTTAAAATTTTGTGAATTGTGGTGTTGGAAGTCGCAGGAATACGAAGAGCAAGTTCGTTAATGGTAACCCTCCGATCCACAAGCTTTATGCTCTCAACTTCACATCTGGCGGAAACACCGATAGGAAGCTCCATCTTCGATGGCTGCCAGGCCGACACTGAGGGGTGAAGCGTGGCGGGAGTGGCAGGGATAGAGAGTGGAGGAGTTGATGAGTCAGCCAGTGTTGCCAGATTTCTTTATTGACAGCATAGGAAACCTTACTTTACGAATTACCCTCGTACATCAAGAGATTTTTAAAGAATTAAAACATCACATATAATAAAATACTGCAGTTAATGGACCAAGATCGAATGTTTAGGAAGAAAAATAAAATTTCAATTATAAAAAGGTTTATTTTCTTATTAACTAGACTACATTACATAGAAATACACGAGTATCTCTTATAATATAAGTAAAATCTTAGTACTGGTTATAACACAGTATGAACTTTGACTGATATATCTGATACATACAAGTTCAATAAAAAAAAAAACATGAATAAATAATATACATTAACATTTTCAGCCATGTCTTCATATGAATTAATGATTTAATATGGAGTTTTACATCATTGCTCAAGAAACAGTAAATATATTACAGTAGAGTCTCGGTTATCCGACCTACCGGGGCAATGCCCCTTTCCTTTACCCGACTGCACGCATTATATTCGCGCGCCAGGCGACAGTCCTCAGTGCTTACGTAGCTCTTTCGCTGAGAGGACGTGTTGCGCATTGTTTCCTTTTTTCGTTTCTGCCGTTTTGTTAGACTGTAAGTTGCGTTTTGATTTTGTCGTCTTTAAAAGTTGTGGTGATGGCTTCAAAATGTAAAAAGGTGGTTGTGTCAATGGAAGAAAAACTGAAAGCCTTGAAGGGATTCGACAATGTTACATTCAGTTATGTTACATGTACATATTTGAAAAGTTTTTGATGTGCATATAAAATTAACACATTTTCAATGTCGTTTTTATCATTTTCCGTGTTATCCGACCTTTTCGCTTATCCGATCTTGCCGCGGCCGGTTTAGGTCGGATAATCGAGACTCTACTGTATAATTTTCTATTGAAAGGTTCACTAAGGAAGATTTTATAGCTTACTTTATTGAAGGTTAAGACGTCAAAACTTTAGAAATCCATTGTAAATTTGTAAGAATCAATAACACTGTTTTTATTGATTGATATTAACACTGAATTAATAACATTATATTCACAAACAAAACTATTTCACACATGTTTATTATCTCTATCTAAGATAAATTCGGAGATAGCAACAACAACAAACTATCACGCCGTTTCTCCGCAGGGGTAGGCCGAGAGAATGGACCGCCACACATATTCTATCCTGGCACACGTCTCTAGTTCCTCTACATTCATACAGCAAGTCATACACGCACGTCGATTCATCCATTTACATCATTAATGTACACTTTCTTAACCATTCTTTCCCCATCCATGCGCTCCATATGTCCGAACCAACGCAGCGATCCTTTCATAATTTTGTTCGTAATACCTTTTTCCGCTCTACATTCCTTTCTTATATCAGCATTTGAGATTCTGTTGTAAATCGTTCTATCACACATACTCGTACGTCTTAGGGACATCATCTATACCACATTTATTCTGCTCTCATCCTTCTTCTGCCAGTTCCATCTTCGCTTCCATACATTAGGGTTGGGACCAGAACTCCATTGTGAATGGCCGTTTTCACTTTCATTGATAAATTCTTGTTTCCAATAACTATTTTAAAAGCTCCATTCACTTTGTTACCTGTACCAACCCTTCAAAACCCTTAAAAAACACATTAAAATAATGTTAATGTCTATGATATTGGCTTTATTTAATAGATAATTTTATGCCATTATTGTTTAAATATGATTTCGGGCATATGAGCTAGCTCAAATGAAGCGCAATTGTGAAATCCAATTTTCGACAATTGTTGTCTTTGTGGATGCATATTATCCACTAGAGTGTACGTGGTGCAAAAACGATCCATAGTTTTCTGAATAACTTGCTCGGATGGACGATTATGTCAACCATAAAATGGACGTAGTGCATGATAAGTTTGGCGAACCAAACCAAAAATAAATTTGCACAATTCGCAAGCGCTGTTCTGACGTCATCTATTCATGGTGAAATGGCAAAACGTACTGACTACAAATCAACTGTCAATTGTCAAATTGACGGTCTGCAGAAACAATGTTGCCAGTTTAAAAACCAAACCTCTTAAAAAAACACCCTATATAACTTTAGTTTAGTTATGTTTTAAACCTAGGATGGAGGAAGTCACCTCCGATACATGTATGAAATATTTTTGTTGGTAAAAATTATATTTATATAAATAAAGTGGATAAAGTAATGTTACAAATACTTGATCCAATGTTTACTTAAGCACAATCTAAAACAAATAAAATTCACATTTAAATGTTATTCAATTGATTACAAGTCAGAATATTTGCAATAAAACTTTTTCTGTCAAGTGAAATAATTGTTGACAACCGATAAATAAATTACTAACATGGTGAGGGCACGATACAGGAAATTGTCTTTGGGTTGGGATTTTGTAGGATTGCTTAATAGTGTCCCTAAGAGTTGTCCATAATCAAAGTAAGTTCTTCAAATTTCTTGAAAAAAATAGTAGACTCCTGATTTTCCGGGGTCGAGTTAACCGGGAAGCGGATTATCCGGGACACTTTGAGTCAATGAAAAAATATTTTATAAAAACAAAAATATTTCACAACAGAACTTATTATGCATCTGTCACAATGACATTGGTAAATTGGTTCACATTGACGCCACCGCCAACATACGCTTGTGGCTCTAAAGTCGTAATTTTATTTCACCGTGAAAAAGTGTCTTTGGTATAATGGATAAACGCAAACAAGTTGTACTTTCAATTGAAGAAAAACTTAAATAAGTTTGAAAATATTGCAACCGTTAAATATTTATTGTATTAATATAATGTTGGTGATCAAACTATATGAAACATCATTAACCGCCCTACCATTGGGTTATTTTCTGAGAAATATGCAAAAAACAAGCAGGTTTTTTATTAATGAAATTTAATTATATACTAATTTTATTTTTTTAAATTACAAAACGTCAAATACTCGGCCGCACACTTCGCATGCCCCTTGTAAAACTATCATATTTATGAAGATTTGTGCTCAAGTTTTGATGGCACACGCGCGTGTCCCTAAAACTTTGTACATTTTAGGTACATTACTTTTTCTCAAGACCGTATGTGATACGGGATATCGTAGAATGGTACATGGTCGGGTGGTGGTCCAGGGGATAGAACGCTTGGCTCCTGATCCAGGGAACATGGGTCCAAGTTGGACCCGACCAGATTCCTTCTTCATAATAATGAGTTATTTTCTGCTCACATTGAAGATTGTAAAATAAATTCTAATATCATTGATGTAAATCCTTGATATTATTAAAAAAAAAAAAAAAGTGAACGTATCACGTACGTTCAAATAGGTAGGGTGGTTAATAAAAAGAGAAAAAAAATTGTTTGCAGATAAACCGGTAAATCCATCCATCTCAGAAAATCAGGAGTGTACTGTATAAGAAATTTAGCCACCTGTATCAATAGCCATATCGCTCGCAGCTCAGACCATTGATGGACAAAATGCCTCCTTGGCTGGTATCCAAGAACTGCGACCTGAAACCCAGGATGTCCCCACATTAAAGAGAACGGAGGTATGACATGGATGCGTGTTGCGTAGGATCGACAGACATGGAAGCATGATGATCAATAGCCAGGTGGCTGAGCGGATTGCTTTGCCTTCTCTATTTTGCTGATCGGCTGGTCTCTGGTCCGAATCTCGCATCATGTGTTTTTTATTTATTAATTAATTATATATACATATTATTTTTTGTTTTGTTTTAAATTGTGGCATGTTGCAGCGGGAACTTGGAGGCATAGGACCAACCAAGAGATCTGTACGATGACCCAGCAGCCCCTTATAACGCCCGTTATAAAGAACAACAAAGAATCTACTGGTTTGAGAATAGAATACTTAGAATGTTCCGGGGACTCAGACCCGGTGTTACAGCGAGAACTTGGAGGCATAGGACCAACCAAGAGATCCGTACGATGAACCAGCAGCCCCTGATAACGAGCACCGTGAGAGCCGGTCGCCTAGCATGGATTTGGCAAGTATGCCAAGCCGGAGAGACTAGAGCAATTAAGACGCTGTACGCGTCTAGACCAACCGGAGTAAGACCTCTTGGAAGGTCTAGACAGCGCCTAATGGATAATGTTCTTGCTGATCTGGTTAGGTTGGGCGAATCGGACTGCTGGGAGCAAAAGGAGCAGGATCGAGGAGCTTGGAGGAAAATCATTAAGGAGGCTAAAACTCTTCAAGAGGTGTATGATTATAGAAGACTGTTTTAAATTTCCTATGTCGTGTCCTCCACTTGTAAGTATTGGGAAAAGCATTTTTACGTTATGTAAATTGATATCACTGTCATTGTTATAGTCTTACATTATAATTAAAATCACGAGATTCAATCCTGAATGGCTCCGCCAAGGATGAGGTTGATAGCGGCACTGACGTCTCCCGAGCAGATGATGAGCGCCCTGAGGTTGGTTCTGTGGTCAACGAGGCCCATTTCCTGCATGCTGGTCAGTTGCTCCGTGTAGTTTCTTGTGGCAGGGTTATCGGTGGCTGGTGGTGCGGCGGGAGTGCTAGAGGAGGAAGATGCCCCATCCGAAGACACAGAACTGATGGCCTGCGAGAGAGCGTTGCTGATCATGTCGGTCGTTATGAGCGGGCGTGTTGAGGTGGCTGAAAAAAGAGAAATATGTTTAATAATACTAATCACACTAATCAACAAATATTTATACAAACAAACAAACAAACCATCACGCCGTTTCTCCGCAGGGGTAGGCAGAGAGAATGGACCGCCACACAACTCTATCCTGGCAAACCTCTCTAGCTTCCTCCACATTCATACGAGTCATACACGCACGTCGATTCCTCAGACTTCTAACATGACCAACCTTTAAAATTTGATTAATTTGGTCATGCCATGTTTTCCCCCGTCTGCCTCGATTTCGTACCCCATTTACATCATTAACGTATACTTTCTTAACCATTCTTTCTCCATCCATGCGTTTCATATGTCCGAACCAACGCAGCGATCCTTTCATCATTTTGTTCATAATACCTTCATCCGCTCTACATTCCTTTTTTATATCAGCATTTGAGGTTCTGTCGTATATCGTTCTACCACACATACGTCTTAGGGATATTTATTATAAGAATAATAATAATATTAAGCTAACTTTTAAAGCGCCGTTGTTGTGATGTAATCACCTCAAGGGCGCATTAAGACATGTTTTAAATCTAAAAAGCTAGATATGAACACTGCATCTGATATTCGCGATTGGTTAGAAAGTATAATATGTAGAACAAAATATACAAGTTTTAAATTGAATGTGAAATATGAAAAAAAGAGGTTTTCAGCTTCGATCTGAAATCTGTCTGAAATATTGAATGTATCATGCATTTTATGTAATGACGATGTTGAAAAAGCATTTTGTGACACAAAATACTTTTATGAAAGATGAATTAAAATGTTTTAAAAAAGAAGGAAAAATATATATTTTCAAAACGGAAATTACATTTCAGAATATGTAGCTAAAAATTAATTATAAACTTATCAAAAAAAAAAAGTTTTTTGAAACCCTTAAAACTATAGAGATTTTTTTATATTTTTTTAATAGTATTAATATTTATTTCACACTTCAACACAAGAACACTATTGTGCACTGCCATTTTAGCTTCTTTTGGATAGGCTTTTGTTTGTGATGACAACATTAAGAGCATCATTCACTTTATTGCTTCCCCCAACCCTTTTTTCAATATCCCTCTCCACTCGCCCATCCTTTGTAAACATACTACCATAAAAAAACAGAGTTTCTTTAATCATATGGGATCATGTCCTTACTTGCTCCGCCCGACTGCCCCTCAGCCGCCAGCAGCGATCCTAGGAAGTCTCTGAAGCCCGTATCCTGCGAGGTGTTCCCTGCTGATCCTGAAGCTCCTGCCATAGCAAGGGCTGCAGACAGCTGCTCTGGGGTAATGAGTCCTCCCCCTGCACTCTCACCCTCCTCATCTTCCCCGTCATCCTCCCCACCCACGTCAACGTCTTCATCTTCATCAGAGTCTACATGCATTCCTGATAAAAAGTGACGACTCCCTTAAATCACAAAGACCACAGTGACACACAAATAATTTGATAGATAGAAAAGAAATAAAATAATTATATACCCAAGAGAAATAAAATGCATTTGAAAGAAACAAGAACAATAAATAAAAAAATGAAAACACCGTTTATTCCACTTTTGAATTTATTTTCTTAACATGTTTCAAAGGCTTTACACCTTCATTTATATTGTTCACCTAATGATGAAGGTGTAAAACCTTCGAAACATGTGAAAAATAAACTCTAACGTGGAAAAACTTGCGTTTTAATTAATAATATAAACACCATTAACGAATTTCACAGTTTTAACACTTGCAATTTATAAATATAAAAAAATACTGTAACTGTAAAAGACAGATTGGACAAAAACTACCATTATTCTGTAATTTTTCATTGAGAAATAATTTGTTTCTATTCTGTATGCAAATAAAATCGCTAATACACACCTCTTTCCGCATGCATCTGACTTTTGATGACCTTAACGAGAGTGGGAACTAATAGAGGATGTTTCTTGATCACACTCTCAAAGGTCTCCGCATCCTGAAGATGGTACACCAATTCCGGAACAGTCAGAAATGAAAGAGCGACTGGATCCTCAGCCATTCCCGGTTCTAATTCCAGGATCTTTTCGATTGTGGAACCATCACAAAAGATCTGAAAATTAGAAATAACTCACTAATAATTGACATTTCGCACGCTTAATAGTAACCTGACCGATTATGGTTTAGGTCACAATTGAGTTAATATTAGAAAGATAATTAATTGTATCTCAATAGAGACGTAGATGCAAATTGGAAACAGAATATGGTTGATCAAGGTGTTTACAGGACTAATGACCTGTCATTGGTTGAGTTAAGCACACGCTTGATGTAATACAACATTCCCCATTCCACCCTTTTTTCTTATGACCACCATGTCTGACAAACTTTTGGAAGTTGTATATATGTTAATCTGTAAGACTACTCTTTACGTATTAGAAAGAGGCTTGTGTTAACGCTATCAATCTATTTTTCACAATGTTAAAGCTATCCATTCGTACGTACAATAATCGTTCACAATGTTAACGCTATTCATTCGTACGTGTTTTTCGACTGTTTTTGTTAAAACACCGACTCATGTCAGATTTTGAAAACTTGCTTTTTTGAGTTAAGCCAGTGTTCTATTAAGCGTGTGATTTATTGTAGACATTTTATTGAAGCATGGACGTAGGCCTCCTCCAATTGCTCCCATGCCTGTCAATCCTGGGCAACACAAATCCATGCTGTTACGGAGGTCTCTTTATTGTATTCTCTCCATTGAAGTTGGGGACGTCCTGGATTTCTGGTAACAGTTCTGGGACGCCAGCAAATGAGGCGTTTTGCATCTGTCATCAGAGCTGCGAGCAATAAGTCCTGCCCATCACCATTTTAGCGTTGCCACTCTTCCGATGATGTCTGGCACTCTTATTCTGGCTCTAATAGTGCTATTTCTCACACTCTCTGCTATACTGATTCTCAACATTGCTCTTCCACAGCTCTTTGGACAATTTTCAATTTAATGGCGCTTTTCTGAGACAGTGATATCATTTCAAATCCAAAAGTTATCACCGGTAGGACGCAGCAGTCAAACACCTTTCATTTAAGGTTTATGGAGGTTTGTGGATTTGTTTTGTGGTTGTTTTGGGTTTCTTCTTCTTCAAGTGCCCTATTGGGTCCGCCCAACGTTGGAGATCACCTTGGCGAACCTGTCCCTGTCCTGCGCCGCCCGGAACAGCTCCTCCACACTTTGGATGCCGGTCCACTCCCTCACGTTCTGCAGCCAGGACATCTGTCTCCCACCAGGCCCTTGGCATCCCTCAATTTTCCCCTCTAATATCAGTTGGAGAAGGTGGTACTTTTCCCCACGCAGTACATGGCCCAGATAAGAAATCTTCCGAACCTTGATAGTTGATAACAGCTCCCTGTCAACTCTAGCTCACCTCAGGACTTCGGTATTAGTAATCATGTATGTCCAGGGAATTCTGAGCATTCGGTGATAAGACACATTTCAAATGCTTCCAGTCTGTTCATTGAGTTGACTTTTAAGGTCCACGTTTTGGGTTTAAGCATTGCAAATCTTAAAATAATGCCAGACATATTTTTTTTTCCACACCTTGTCTGGTTTTTCTGATGACTACCATCACTCACGAGAAAGCCCTATATTAATTTCAGCAAGAGGAAATTAAATGGGTTTCCACAATTGTGCTTTCAGCGTTATGGGTGGGTTGGCATGGTATAATCATTATGCTGTTAGTAGGTGTAGTATTTAATTAAGTATGAGAAAAGCTATGTAAGATTTAAGATCTTGTTAAAGTCTGCATTGTTCCACCAGTCTTTCCCTAGCACGCTCTTAGGGTTATCAATTTCGTCAAACAACAAATATTTTAAGAAATTAACTCAAAAGACATTACAAACAGCAAAATGTTTAAGGTATCTTGAGTACAGATAAAATATTATAAAAATATAACATAATACCAGGAACGCATTATAGATGGTTCGACATTAGCAAGACAATATGCTTTCTAAAGTCGAGAGTATTTGTCCCCTGAACGTACTTTCACTAATATGAAAGATGTCGATCTCCGAGGAGACAGCGTTCAGCACACTAATTGCTCTTCCCACCAGTGTCACCAGAGGCAGATTGGTTCTGGCGGCCGGTAGGTAAAACAATCTGTGCTGTCGGAGATATCTATCGGGGACAAAAACACCAACATCCTCCAGCACGGCCGAGTTCTCGAAATATCCCCTGATTAATCTAAAGAAATTAGATGCCTATCTCTTAAAATCTGTGGATAATTGGTTGCCGCGAAAGAAATGTCGCGGGATAGAGCCACGGACAACTACCATACTCCCTCATGTAGAGATACCTCAGAATTTTTTTCTGAACCCTCTCCAGCATAACGGAATATCTCGCCTCGTGAGGACTCCATATCACAGAACCACTTTCGAGTCTGCTCCGAACACGCGTTGTATAGGACTCTGAGCACATTGGGATCTCTGAAAACTCTTTCAGTCCGAATGATGAAGCCCAACATCCTCTGTGCAATCTCACAAATCCTCTCGATATGTGCACGAAAAGTCGGAAAAGTCAAAATTATCAAAATGTTGTTGAAATTATGAAAACTTCTACTTATAAGAGAAGCTTCTTTCGGAAATCAAAATGAAAAAAGAAAAAAAAAAGTATTATATTATACAGATAAACCGTTGGTAATTTAAACTGGGTTCAACATACAGCTTACACAGAATTTTTGTTATATTAACTCATCATCAGCCGTCTGTCATCCACTGCTGAATGTAGGCCTCTCCCAAAGCCCGCCACCGCCCCTTATCCATTGCCGCTCCCATCCATCCATGTCCAGCAATCCTCTTCAGATCGTCGGTCCAGCGGGCAGGGGGACGTTCAACTCTACGGAATCCTGTACGCGGTCTCCACTCCAGAACCCGTCTTCCCCATTGGCTGTCGGTTCTCCGACAGATATGGCCAGTCCACCTATCCGTAGAGCCACCTCAGTCACCTTGGTTTGTTGTCGAATAAATTCGTTTCTAAATCTGTCCATCAAGGTTATTCCAAGAATGGCTCTTTCCATGGCGCGCTGGGCAACCTTGAATCTGTAGACTAGACCTTTTGTCAATGTCCACGTCTCGGCTCCGTACGTCATGACTGGCAAAATGCACTAGTTGAAGACTTTAGTCTTGAGGCATTGTAGTATTTTGGAAGTGAGAGCATGACGTAATATTAACTCACTCACTGAAAAAGATTCTTACCTCCATTGCATTTGAAAATGAAGTCACAGATCTAGCTGGTAGTCCATAGGTCCTAAATAGTAAATTAATGCTATCCGCTGTTACTTTAGTTTTTGATTCCACGACAGCTTTGTCCAATTTCTTTATCTTGCTAAAAACGTGGATCATCTCCCCACATTTAATTCCATAGTCTTTCAATGATTTATTTTCATCTAAGAGTTTGCCATGGTATATTAATTCTGCAAACAAAACAAAATGTTTAAAATTATACATAAGGATAAATAAAATAAAATAAAATATCGTGGTAGTTATTTTGAGTTACCCAAATCTTCCGCGGGATTGTTACTTTGTTTGGATGCTTCGATTTTTAGTGATTTTACTTCATCGTCTAGATTGAAATTTTCAATTCGAATATTTTTTATGGCTCCAACGTCCAGTTTAATACCTAACATAATGTGGTTACTCATTTTAAATTTGTATTAAATCACTATCTATACGGAGAAACAACGAAACGAAAAAAACAAGAAAATGAAAATTGCAAAACAAATGACTGGCAAAGTCGACAATAATAACTTGACGTTTAATTCAGTGTTAACCTGTCACTCTGTGTTGGCAGCAATAAAAAACATCAATATATCTAAGAAATTATTTAATATTTTTTAGTTCGTAAAATAATATAAAGAAAATGTACTTGCAACACTTTTATTAAATGTCAAGTTTTGCCGGCGCTAAACAGCTTTCTTAGAATTTAGACTTATAATTCGGTAAATTTTGATAAGAGTTCTGAGTTAAAATAATACAATTCATTTTCAGCTGAATTGTTGTTTTAATCTATATGAACTAAATGCTCGCAAAGTCGTTTTTAACGGTTAGACTTCTCTTCTTGTCAACTATAAGTATTTGTAGTCAGATTTTATAGAAATTATTTTGCAAATCATATTTACAGTTGTTTGCCGCTCCTATTTGCCTCAGAATCATGAGTTTTTCGCACAAGTCTATCAGAGATTTAGGATTTGGATTTAATGAAGGTAAATTAATATTATTCACCACTTGAAATCTTATCTGTGCTTTGTATAGATTTTCTTTGCTATCATGAATTTCACTAGTATGTATTAACACATTGTATGCGGGTGCTTTTGCGCTAGAAAATTTACTGTAAATTAAGACCAATATAATTGTTCCGTTGTTAAAGAACTTCTAGTTCAAGATTTATTTTGAAACTGTAATTCTGATTCTCTAGCGCAGGGGTTCCCAAAGTGGTCTATATAGACCCCCTGGGGTCTACGGCAACTTGCAAGGGGTCCATGTCAGTGAAAAAAAAATTGGGGGTCTATGAAATGAAAATGGGGGTCCACGATAGTGGATCTCATGTCAATCAAATTAAAGTTGTTGATTAACTCTAAAGACATTACAAACAGGAAAATGTTTAAGGCATCTATTGAGCACAGGTAAAATATTATAAAAATACAACATAGTACCAGGAACGCATTAGAGATGGTTCGACATTAGGAAGACAAGATAATTTCTAAAGTCAAGAGTATTTGTCTCCTGAACGTACCTTCACTAATATGAAAGACGTCGATCTCCGAGGAGACCGCGTTCAGCAGACTAATTGCTCTTCCCACCGGTGTCACCAGAGGCCGGTCGGATGGTCGAAATCGTTGGCGACCCTTTTTTTAGCTCATTGGGGAAAATATGCCGGTTGAAACGTTTGGCGACCTTTTTTTAAAGTTTATTTGGTAAAATCGAATATCTGATCTTTGCCAAATGAGCTAGAAAAAAAAGTCGTTAAAACGTTTCGACCCTCCGACATGAGATCCATTATCGTGGACTCCCATTTTCATTTCATAGATCCCTAATTTTTTATTTATTAGGAAAGCAGGGGGTCTACACAAAATGGAAGAATTTGGCAAGGGGTCTACGGGACAAAAGAGTTTGGGAACCTCTGCTCTAGCGTGTCCAAAAAATCCTCAAAATCTTCCCTTGCCAGTTAACATATAATAATGTAAAAATAAAATCTGTTGAAATTTCAATTGTCATAAATGAAGATAAAACAAAATTGATGATTGCTTCTAATACCACATATCCATACCCCCAGGTTTTCTCAGCTGCAAATTACAACTTTGAAATAATTAATTCATTTACATACTTAGGCTCAGCAGTTACCAGTGATAATAACACCCGAGAAGAAATTAACAGAAGGATAATGGCAGCAAACCGATGTTACTACGCTCTCCAAAAGCAGTTAAGATCCAAATTACTGCGAAGAACCACAAAAACACTATTGTACAAGACCCTGATCAAACCAGTCCTCACATATGCCTCTGAAACCTGGGTGATGACAAAACACACTGAAAGGTCCATCGCAGCATTTGAAAGAAGGGTTCTTAGGACAATATATGGCCCAGTGAGAGACCACAATGGTTGGCGTCGTCGATATAACCGAGAGCTATATGATATCTATAAAGAGCCCGATGTGATCAGATCCATCAAAGTAGGGCGCTTGAGATGGGCTGGTCACATAATCAGAATGGACGACGACAACCCTACAAAACGCCTCACGCTCTCAGTACCACAGGGACGTAGAAGACCAGGAAGGCCCAAAATGCGATGGATGGACAGTGTCAACACGGATGCATCGGTGTTGCAAGTGAGAAATTGGAGAATGGGGGCATCAAACAGACAAGAATGGAGGAAGCTCCTGGATTCAGCCAAGGCCCACCCAGGGCTGTCGAGCTTAGGATGATGATGAAATTTCAAGAATCACATATTTTTACAATTCTCGCACACAATGTGTTAAAAATATGCAAGATAATTTTACAGATAGACATTTTTTTTATATTCAAATGAATAGTTTGAATTGTCAGAACCCATAATTGAAAATATTTTTTGAAAATTATATTAATATATTTAATATTATATTTCAGCCGGCCAATTGCGAAAAATTGATCCATCAACCGGCTCATTAACGGACATACCATTCCAGTTTAACGTGAGCGAGAAGCCCTCAGAGAATCAAAGAAATTATGAAGAGTTGGGTGAAGCTATAACAGATTATGTTTATGAACGGTTGCAAACAGAGGCAGGTCTAATAAAGTTGTCGGTGCCCAAAACGGGAGATAAAGATTTGAGGAGCTTCATATATGCTAGTGAAGATGCCCTGACTAATAAAGATAAACTATTGGTCCTGATTCATGGATCTGGTGTGGTCAGGGCAGGACAATGGGCAAGATCGTGAGTAACTGAACATTTAACATACATTATAACAATTATGTAACTAACTAACTAACTAACCATCACGCCGTCTCCCCGAAGGGGTAGGCAGAAAGAATGGACTGCCACACTTTTCTTTCCTGACATATTTCTCTCGCTTCCTCAACATTCATACATCGTGTCATGCACGCGCGTCGATTTCTCTGACTCCTCACATGCCCGACATTCAATATTTGATTTATTTTATCGTGCCACGTTTTCCTCGGTCTTCCTCTATTTCTGGTTCCATTTACATCATTAACATATAATTTTTTTACCATTCTTTCTTCATTCATTCTTTCCATATGTCCAAACCATCTTAATGATCCTTTCATTATTTTGTTAATGACACCATCATTCGCACCGCATTCATTTCTTATATTTTCATTCTACACTCTATCATACACAGAGTATCCACACATTCGTCTAAGAGATCTCATTTCTACTGCATTTATTCTACTTTCATCCTTCTTTTGCCAGTTCCATGCTTCGCTTCCATACATAAGGGTCAGTAGAAGAACACCATTGTGAACTGCCATTTTAGCTAACATACATTATAACAATTAATTAAATAAAATATTATATTGTAATATATGATATATGCAGTGGCGGTACTCTTGCTTAAGAAATTTTAAATCAAAATCTCTTCTGGCTTACAGAAAATTCAGCTCTCGTGGCTATTCCTCTTACATCTGATGGGAACATTGTTGGAAGGTGATTTGGTGGGTTGTTGGTTTATGCGGGGACATGATTACTTAGATTTGGGGGTTTTGATCCAAAATTTCTTACGCAAGCCGTGCTTCTGGGCTTCTATGGCAGTACCGCCACTGGATATGAGTGTTAAATGCAAATATAAAGTCAATAAAAGTTTAATGAACAAAATAATGAAAGGGTCAATAACCGTTTGTGTGCTGGGCCTTTTTTCATAATGGGTACTAAAATTGCGTGTTAAAAAACAGGGAAAAAAGTGAAAAATTGGGATGCTAAATAAAAAATCATAACTAGCGGACGCAGCGCACCATCCAAATACCAGAGATATACTGCGCGTCATATCGTCGATATATCCACGACACGCAATTTACGATAGAGATATTCGTTCGTCGAAATATTGACGAAACGCATTCAAATGTCTATTAATTTAATAAACTGATTTGATTTGATTTGATTGATTTGAAATGGTTAAGATAGTGGAAAAAGTGACACGATCGAATCAATCATATATTAAATGTTGGCAACTTTAGGTGTCAGAGAAATAGACGTGCGTGCATGACACGATGTTCGAATGTTGAGGGTGTGAGAGAAGTATTTCAGGAAAGAACAGTGACATGAACAATACTTCTTCTCCTTATAGACCTTTGGTCTGTTCCTGAAATCAGGCCGGCCTCTCTTGGGAGGTTGACTCCCAGCTATCTCTCCATCTCTTCGGCGGTTTTCCGGGGAGACGACAGCCGGCAAGAATCTGATGCGTCACAGCGTGTGGGATTCTGGTGGGATCCATCCTCTGCACGTGCCCATTCCAGTATCTTCTGCGTTGTCTGTCCCATCTTGGGACATCCTCCACCTTGCAGATCTCGCGAATGGCCGTGTTCCTCACCCTATTGCGAATAGTCCTTCCTGCTATCATCCTCAGCGTCCTCATCTCTGCCACCCATACTTTAGCCTTCGTTCTTGTGGTATCCGCTCTGGTCTCAATGCTATATGTCAGTATAGGCCTTACACAGGTTTTATATATTCTTACCTTACTGTCAGTTCTCGTATACATGTTTTATGAACAATAATTTTTTTTTAATCAATAGAATATTTTCAAGTGGATTCGAAAATAGATTTTTTTTACAAGGGTTTGGAGGTTCCAAATTGGAGGGAAATGAAAAGTACAATACACAATTGAATTAAAACACAATTAAGCTTATTGCAAACACTTTTTGTTTAAATATGAATGTATTTTTTTGTAATAAAAATAATGACAATATTTTCAGGATTATAATCAATGACAATTTTGAATATGGAACACAGTTGCCATATATAAAGCATGCAAAAAGTCTTGGATATGGAATATTAGTATTGAATTCCAATGACAACCAGCGCGTCATTGGGGAAAAGCAATTTCTGATTCCTCTGAGTTCCACACCTGAAGAACATGCCAATTACGTTTGGAGCGAATACATTAAGAATTCTCCGGCAAAATTCATAGCTGTAGTGGCACACAGCTATGGAGGAGTTGTCACCATTGGATTGGCTCAGAAGTTTCCGGAATTTCTACAGAGAGTAAAGGCAATTGCGATGACCGATTCCGTGCACAGTTTTCGAAGGGAAGGAATTTCTTCAAAGGTCGAGGCTATTTTAAAACAGGTTTCTATCTCTTAATAACTTCACTTAAATTAATTTAGTTAGCATTTCAATTGTGGCTTCGAACAATTTTGATGTTCCAATTTTTACAAAACATTTTTCCAAGAGATTGTAATTTATTTTTGTCATATATTATTTCTAGATTGGTAAAAACTGGATATCCAGCCATGATCCTATAGATGTTAAGCAATCATCGCCAGAGTACGAAATACCCAGAGTTTCTGCAGGTTAGTAAATCAATCATTTTATTTGTTTTCAGTCTAACTGAAATTGTTTACAAAATATTGTTTTAATAATTTTATCATTTCATAGATGGCAGGCAAACGCCTTTATAGTTATTTTTATGTAGATTTAATATTTTTCCAATAGATGGCAGTAATAGTTCTAAAACATTATATTTTTTCTTATTCTCTTGAAAATTTCTTTGATTCTATAAACAATTAATATTATTTAGCCCACATTATATCGGTACTTGTTTGGCAAAAGGTCCCAGATGCGTTTTTTTGTGAAATTGAGTTAAATATACCATCAGTATTATTTTTACACACTTTATGTTTTGACAAAACGTTATGGCTGTACTTTTTTTTATGTACAATTGCATTCAACCCCTATTTTTTTTTAATGTATACTCGTATATATATTTTTAATTTAGTTACTGATGTATCTTGTAGATAACGTTATGCTACGTTAATTGACATTTGAAATAAACGATTTGGAACACAAATAACATTTCTATAAATAATCAAAATAATGTAAAAATCTTATTTTTGCTCTCCTGTAAAATTCATAAAAAAGCAGTTGGGACCTTTTGCCAAATAGGTACCAATATAATTCCTACTCATAACATGCATAAAAATTCCTAATTTAATTTTCAGGTCACTCCAAACACGAAATGACATCTCATAGTGCATTTCCGTCTGTTTTTAAATTCTTGGAAGACAAGTACCAACAGCAGAATTAACATAGAACAAATATTGTTTTAAATATTTTTATCAGTTCTTGAATGTTGCCATGTAGCTATAATATTAAGTGTTTCCAGCAACTGAAATAAAATTTCCAATCTGCATGCAGGGTCCCCCAGTGATAACCTTCTGTGTTTTATCTTGTTTTGTTATTAAAAATAAAGCGAGATGTTTATATAGCCATTATATACATATTTATCAAAAGAATGCTTACTTAACCTCTAAAACGCATTTATATATCATGGAGGTACAGTTAAGAGCTGCCAGACTACACATCTAATTTCCAAATATATGTAAACAAATAAATTTATAAAAAATAAATATAATTGCTCTCTTGTCTGAATTAAATTTTTTAATCCTTTTGATAGGTGTGCTACGGAATAATTACTTCAAAAGAAAATATTTTTTTTTCTAGAAATTATATTATATTTTATGGGAATGACATGTTTCACCTGGCTAAGCAATTATCAAATCAAATTAGTTTATTTTCTCAAAAGATATTACAAACAACCATTATAGTTTAAGGTATCTATTGAGAACAGGTAAAACTTAAAAAATATATAATACCAGGAACGCATGAGAGATGGTTCGACATTAGGAATACAAGATACTCTCCCAAAGTCAAGAGTAATTGTCTTTTTGTACTTTCACGAATATGAAAGATGTCGATCTCCGAAGCGATCATGTTCAGCAGTTTGATTGCTCTCCCCACTGGCATCACCAGAGGTATGTTGGTTCTGCATGCTGGGATATAAAACAGTCTGTGCTGACGCTGTCGAACATAAAGATGGATAGCCTCCAAGATAACGGAGTTCTCAAAAGGATCCCCTGATAAGTCTAGAGAAATGGGTAAGTGTGCACCCATCTCTTCTTATCTGCAAACTATTGGTCCCCAGCATGCCCAAGATGAATGCAGTGAGATAAAGCCACGGAAAGCTACCAAACTCCCTCATATAGAGATATCTCAGAAATCTTTTCTGAACCTTTTCTAACATGAGCGAGTATCTCCCCTCGTGGGGATTCCGTATCACCGAACCACACCCGAACCGGCTCCGGACCAATGAGTTATACAAAATTCGCAAAACAGGGATTCCTGAAATCTACCCGTTCGGAGAAAAATCCCAACATTTTCAGTGCAACTCCACATATTCTCTCAATGTGAACATGGAAATTCAACCTACTTTCAAACATTTGCTAATGCCTTAGATAGACGAAACATGCCATTCCCATAAAATATCATAAAACTTCTAGAAAGTGACGTTTTCATTAGTATTAATTATTTAATATAGAGTTTTACATCACTGTTTAAGAATCAATAAATAAATATACTTCACACGTTAAATAATTTGTTTCTTTATATAAATAAATAAAAGTATATTTTTTGAAAAGCTTAAGGATGCATAACTCAATGAACAGAATGGAAGCATTTGAAATGTGGCTCCATTGCCGAATGCTCAGAGTTCCCTGGACAGACATGGTTACCAATACCGAAGTCCTGAGGCGAGCTAGAGTTGACAGGAAACTGTTATCAACTATCAAGGTTTGAAAGATTTCACATCTGGGTCATATACTGCATGGGGAAAAGTACTACCTTCTCCAACTGATATTGGAGGGGAAAATTGAGGGATGCCGAGGGCTCGGTAGGAGACAAATGTCCTGGCTGCGAAACGTGAGGAAGTGGACCGGCATCTGAAGTGTGGAGGAGCTGTTCCGAGCGGCGCAGGACAGGGACAGGTTCGCCGAGGTGATCGACAACGTTGGGGGGACCCGACAGGGCACTTGAAGAAGAAAGATGGATAAGTATATTTTTTCATACTTGGTTGTTAATCATAATAAATTCATTGTGTATACATGTTTAATGTGCCTCTGCTGTCGAAAAAACAGGTGGATGCAGAACAGAACTTGCTTAGGCTTCGTGAGGAAGCAGCGAAAGTGGGTCTCAAAATTAAAATGGCCAAGACCGTAGACCTATGAGTGTACACAAATGACTCCACCCCAATCTTGCTCAATGGTGTTTCCATTGTGGCCCAACCAGCTTTAGCTTCCTCGGTTGTAAGAAAATACAAATTGTGTTTGACAGTGTTGAAGGCTCGACACCAGAGAGCGCCAGCGTATACCATATATCAGACCTCTGTGTGACACCCGTGCCAACGGAAAAGCAACGTTCACTCCAGTAGAAATAAGTGCAAATAACATACCAATTCCAGTCAGAGCAAATAATGCAAGTATCTATGATCGTGCTTTCAGCGTTGCGGGTCCGTTGGCATGGAATAGCCTCCATGTTAGTATTAAATATGAGGATAGTAACATTCGATTTAAGAAAATTCTAAAGACTGCACTGTTCGGTCAGTCATTTCCTAGTGCGCCCTTGGGGTAATTGATTTTACAAAACGGCGCACTTAAAATATAAGTCATCAAAATAATAATAATAATAATAGCAGGCTCAGGAGGCACAGAAAAGTGTGTCACCAACAGACTCATTACGACAAGGGAGGCTTTCCCAATAGTTCGTCCTGTATGGTTCTATTATTATTTCGAGAAATCTTAAGCTTAAATTATTTAACAGTAGCATTAAAAGGGTACTGCTATACGGATGCAAGAGTTGGAAATCTACTGCGGACATCATTGTAAAACTCCAGGTGTTTATAAATTGGTGTCCCAGCTGAATATTCAAGATATTTTGGCCCCAAAGAGTGTCAAATGCCACTCTATGGGCAATGGCAGGTGAAGTGTCAACCAGAGAACCAGTCGCTAGGCGCAAATGGCTATGAATCGGTCACACCTTGAGACGGAACCCAGGCTGCATCGCTCAGGGTGCACTAGATTGGTCCCCTGTGAGTGGAAAGAGGAAGCGAGGCAGACCTAGAGCCACCCGGAGAAGAACCCTGCAGGATGAGATTAAGCGGTCTTACTTGGCATAGTTTTAGGCATCAGGCATGTGATAGAATCAGGTGGAGAAGGATCCTGAAGCTCTATGCACCAAGGAGGTACGACAGAACAATAAGATAATTTGGTTTTAAGTCGGTCAACCTCTCTTTTTTCATTTTGTATATTCATGTAATTTTTCATAACCATATATGATAAATGTTGAAATGGTCGACCAATTTAAATACCTTGGCAGCATTATCACTAAAGCGCTTGACCCAAACATTGAAATAAAATACAGAATTGAAGTTGCACGAGCTGCATTTAATAAAATGAGAAAATTTTTTTGCAATGATAATCATAACTTGAAACTCCGAAAAATAATGATTAAGTGTTATATATGGTCTGTTCTACTATATGGTTGCGAATCCTGGACTCTAAAAGTGAATATAATGAACCGGTTGGAGGCATTCGAGATGTGGATATACCGCAGAATGCTCCGTATACCGTGGACCGATAGGGTCAGTAATGTAGACGTACTACAGACAGCCAGAGCCTATAGAGAGCTGTTGTCGAATGTGAAAGTTAGAAAGGTCTCATATTTGGGTCATGTGCTAAGAGTAGATAAATACCACCTCCTTGAATGATATTAATGGGTAAAATAGAGGGATGTCGGGGAGTTGGTAGAAGACAGTTTTCCTGGCTGCAGAACATAAAATAATAGACAGGAATGACCAGAGTTCAGAACCTGTTCTAAGTGGCCTTTGCCAATGCCGTCTTAAAAGTATTTACCGATTCGAGACGGCATTGCCTTTGCTGCAGTGATCACCAAAGATGGAGGGATCTGACACGGCACCGGAAGAAGAAGAAATACTATTTACCTTTCTTAAACTTAATCAAATCAATTTTGTGTTATTCCTGCATTCAAGCAGTTCTTATCTATAGAATATGCAGCTAGCAAATTTGTAAACGTTCTATTTCATTTAATTATGCATTTTAACAAATACATCTTCTATATCAGAACTTTGATAGAATATACGATTATCATGTTTTTCTCATATTATAAATGTTATTATTGGGCACAAATCTATTGTCAATATATGGTTTTATCATAAACATTATTATATTATTTAGTTGAAGACAATGTATCGTTAATTTAACATATAATGATCCATTAATGCATCCACAGCTTGTTATTAATCGTGTTTGTGAAACATTTCTATCAGTCATTCTTATGTTGAAGCTTTGCTCGAGTAATCAAAGGTCAAATGGGAGGTTATCTGGAGAAGCAAACAGTTTTAAATTATTTCCACATTCGTCTGCTCTCAATTCATAATAATATTTTATGATCAACAAGAAGTTATCCAATAATTATAGTAGACTTATGTATACACTTGCAAGTTAATGATGATTTCTTGAGAAATAATGACGTTAATTGTTTAATTGTGTCGTAGTAAGAAAGGCAAAAGGAATTTATCCTATTACAGAAAAATACTATCTTTTACTAGAGCATTGAGAACTGTGTATCATAGATACACGATGGACAGCCAGCAACTAGCACATGTATCTACGATGAGAGATCTCAGGATCATCTATGAGAGTAGGCTGACTTTTCGTGCACATATCGAGAGGATTTCTGACATTTTATTTTTATTTTAAAAAGACTAACACTAAAGATTTAAATCAATGATATTAGAATTTATTTTACAATCTTCAATGTGAGCAGAAAATAGCTCATTATTATGAAGAAGGAATCTGGTCGTGTCCAGGCTCGAATCCAAGTCCCCTTGATCAGAAGCCAAGCGTTCTATCCCCTAGACCACCACCCACATTGCACTGAGGATGTTGGGCTTCATCGTTCGGACTGTCAGAGATCCCAATGTGCTTGTTGTATACAAAGTATATAAAAAAATCAGTTTATTTACTCAAAAGACATTACAAACAGCATAAATGTTTAAGGCATCTATTGAGTACAGGTAAAACATTCAACATAATACCAGGAACGCATTAGAGATGGTTCGACATTAGGAAGACAAGATGCTTTCTAAAGTCGAAAGTATTTGTTACTTTCACTAATATGAAAGACGTCGATCTTCGAGGAGAACGCGTTCAGCAGATTAATTGCTCTTCCCACCGGTGTCGCCAGGGGCAGGCAGGTTGGTTCTGGCGGCCGGTAGGTAAAACAATCTATGCTGTCGCTGTCGAAGATATCTACCAGGGACAAAAATCTGAACATCATCCAGCACAGCCGAGTTCTCGAAATATCTCCTGAGTAATCTAAAGAAATGGGTTATGAGATACCCATTTCTTCGAAGCTGCAGAGAGTTGGTCCCAAGCATTCGCAAAAGAAATGCCGCGGGTTAGAGACACGGGAAACTACCGTATTCCCTCATGTAGAGATACCTCAGAAATTTTTTCTGAACCTACTCCAGCATAACAGAATATTTCACCTCGTGAGGACTTCATATCACAGAACCACTTTCGAGTCTGCTCCGAACCAATGTGATGTATAGGACTCTGAGCACATTGAAGAACAACAATGTTCAATTTATTTATTGTTTCTTGAACAATGATGTAAAACTCCGTATTAAATAATTAATACGAATGAAAATGTCAGTTTTCTAGAAGTTTTATTATATTTTATGGGAATGACATGTTTCGCCCTTCTAAGGCATTATCAAATGCACATTTGATAATGCCTTAGAAGGGCGAAAAATGTTATTCCCATAAAATATAATAAAACTTCTAGAAAACTGACGTTTTCATTTGTATAAACAATGTTTAAGATGAAAATACTCCAAATATTGGAAAGTATTCAGCCTCCTTAGGGTTGTACATATTCTTGTGTTCCTGGGTCAATGCATTCTTCCAAATTGACGATTTAAATGTATATAATATGTTTGTACTGTCCATTTGGAACATAATGAATTTGCATTTGAATCATAGGACCTATACTTATGGGCCTTAAAATAACCTTAACTCTCCTCTTTTCTTTCTATTGTTGTGGCAGATTTGGCCGAATTTACGCCATCTCCAGGTCTATTGGGAGTTACAGTTTTAGTAATGACACAGTTATTTAAATAACTTGCACTTGAATCTGAAACAATCATAATTGTATTGTTATTAGGGAAATCAAGAAATAAATCATAACAAATTTATTACCTAAATGAATTTTTACAAAGAAAATGATAAAAATAGAGCTTATCTTTCTGCAAAGAATAACTGTTATGAACTGTTTATACAAAATTATTTTAAATGCTGTATTCATTATTCATTTGTGTACCGTGAGTTTCTTCTTCTTCTCTTGCTGCATACCCATTGTTTGCAATCACTGCATTTCACTCCTGTCCTTTGAAGCTTGTGAGGGTACCAACGGTCTGCGATCCACTCCACTGTTTGAGTTTCCTAGCTATGACATTTTTTTGCATCCTACGTCTTATCTTCCCTAGATCTTCCCCTCAATTATAGAAACAAAAACTTCTTCTTCCTCTTAGTTTAGGTCGTATGACCTGTTAATGACGGTGGGCTGTCCTGGGATGATGATGTCCAGCCATCTCTCCGTCTCTTTGGCGGCCTTCCTGGTAATCTTGCTTGGGTTTTCATCTTTAACAATTTTTGCTTCTTTTATTCTCCATGCGGTCTACGTGGTCTCTCCAAAAGCACCTTCTGCTTCTTCCCTATGTCCTTAACACCACAGACAGACCTTATTGTTTCATTTCTGATCCGATCTGGTGATGGAGCGTAGGGTTTCACATTTCTGCTACTCTAAGAAGGTTCTTAGTTCTATTGGTATCGGCTCTGATCTCTATTCCATAAGTCGTGATGGGGCAAACACATGCCTTGTATATATTTTGACTTTACTTGTGGTTAGCATGTATCTGTTCCTCCATATGGTGTCGCGCAAGCAGCCAGCCACGGCTGTCGCTTTGTTGGTTTGTGCTTGCACCTCGTCATATAGGTCACTGTAGCTACCGATCTCTATGCCTAGGTAAGTGAATTGCACTCAACTTGCTCAGTAGGTATGTTATCGATGATCAGTTTACATCTGAGTGGCTCTTTTGATGTTGTTAATAAAAAAAAAAACAATTTCAGAAAATACTCTGGTGGAAGTTTATGGAACAGATACTGGAATCTTGAGCCAGAGAACAAGGGTTTGATACCAGATATGATCTGGTTTCTTTGTCATAAATTAATGTTATAACTTCAACAGAGATTGTATGCAGATTTCTGAAGCTGTTGAACAATCTGAAATATGACAAAATATATTTTTATATACAATACACAATTTTGGACTAAATTATAAAAAAAATATTGTTATACTTAGGAGTATTAATGAGCTATGGATCGATAATATCTAATAAATTATATTTTGCTTTCTTCTTCTTCTTCAAGTGCCCTGTCTGGTCCTCCTAATGTTGGCGATCACCTCGGCGAGCCTGTCCCTGTCCTGCGCTGCTCGGAACAGCTCCTCCACACTTCGGATGCCGGTCCACTCCCTCATGTTTCGCAGCCAGGACATCTGTTTGCTACCGGGCCCATGGCGTCCCACAATTGTCACCTCTAATATCAGTTGGAGAAGGTGGTACTTTTCCCCACGGAGTAAGATTTCACATCTGGGTATTATTTTGCATTAACAGTGAAAAACTGTATCCATTTAAATCAATATTTATATTTATAGAAACATAATTCTATGTGCTTAATGATTTCGCTTATTCTAAGCTTCAACATATAGATACACAATAAAAAATATGATGTATTTTTAAAATGTATAATATTATTAAACTCAAATGAAGACAATATGATAATGAGAGTAGTCACTTTAAAAATTTAATTTGTATGTAGGCGAAGGAATTCTTTCATTATATTTTTTGTATTAATTAATAATCTTAATTTAAAATATTTCAAATCTAGATAAACTTAAGGCATTAATGTATTGATGGTTGAGGTATTAGTTTTGTAAAACTCCATTATTAATTTATAATACTAAACACGATTGTTTGGTGGTTTTACTTGGATTAAATTAATATAAATGATATAAATGGCGTCGAAGCAAGGGCAGACAGAGTCGATTTCTCTGACTTCTCACATGGCCGACATTCAATATTTGATTTATTTGATCGTGCCACGTTTTCCTAGGTCTTCATCTATTTCTGGTTCCATTTACATCGTTAACATATAATTTTTTTACCATTCTTTCTTCATTCATTCTTTCCATATGTCCAAATCATCTTAATGATCCTTTCATTATTTTGTTCATAACACCATCATTCGCACCGCATTCACTTCTTATATTTTCATTCGACACTCTATCATACACAGAGTATCACACATTCGTCTAAGAGATCTCATTTCTACTGCATTTATTCTAATTTCATCCTTCTTTTGCCGGTTCCATGCTTCGCTTCCATACATAAGGGTCGGTAGAATAAAACCATTGTGCACTGAGGAAAACATAGCATGACCAAATTAATCAAATTTTAAAGGTTGGTCATGTCAGAAGCCGTAAGAATCGACGTGCGTGTATGACTCGCTTTATGAATGTGGAGGAATCTAGATAGGTGTGCCAGGATAGAGTAGTGTGGTGGTCCATTCTCTCTGCCTACGGCGTGATGTTTTTTGTTTGTTTGTTTGTATTTAATTCAATTTGTGTTTATTTAAAAGTTGTGTTAAATTCAATTCAAATGCGTTTAATTCTATTTTTTTTTATTAAACAATCGTGTTTTGAAATAAAATCAATAAGGAAGTACATCCAGCAGCACAAAAGCGAACTATCTCTCGCGAAGGGAGATTCCTCTCTAACCTGTTCAGTTAATCTGCTGGCCTATGCCTTCTAGACCCGCAATTTAATGGGTTAACAGCTCTGATACACTATAACACCGCTGCACCCATCAACGGAGTCAAGTATTCGGTTGATCCATCAACCTCGGAGGGTCAAAGATGCTGACTCCATGGACTCCTTGTCCACATGTCACCAGGGAGCGTGCGAAGCAGATAAATAATACATACCCAAGTTGACTCGTGATAACTTTTTTCTGCACAAGTCATATATAATCTATTCTTCTACAATGAAAAGTATACAAATATCTTATTCATTAATATTTTTTATTAATTCAAATTCTTATTTATTTTCCTTGAACAATGACGTAATTTAAAACTCCATGTTAAATAATTAAAACAAACAAACAAACCATCATGCCACACTACTCTATCTTGATACACCTCTTTAGCTTCCTCCATATTCATACAACGAGTCATAAACGCACGTCGATTCTTCCGATTTTTAACATGACCAACCTTTAAAATTTGATTAATTCGTACATGCCATGTTTTCCTCGGTCTACCTCGACTCCGTACTTAAGACCAAGGTAGGCATGGCATGGCCAAATTAATCAAATACCAAAAAGCGGCCACATTCGAAGTCGGAAAAAATGACGAGCGTACATGTTACGATGTATGAACGTAAAGGAATCTAGAGAGGTCAATACGTCAGGACAGAGCAGTAGGTGGTCCATCCTCTCTGTCTACACTTCCACTCCTATCCCACTCTTTTTATAATATCATTTTCTTCTACTTCTTCAAGTACCCTGTCTGGTCCCCCCAACGTTGACGATCACCTCGGCGAACCTGTCCTTGTCCTGCGCCGCTCGGAACAGCTCCTCCACACTACGGATGCCGGTCCACTCCCTCACGTTTCGCAGCCAGGACATCTGTCTCCTACCGAGCCCTCGGCGTCCCTCAATTTCCCTCTCCAATATCTGTTGAAGAAGGTGGTACTTTTCCCCACGCATTACATGGCCCAGATGTGAAATCTTCCGAACCTTGATAGTTGATAACAGTTCCCTGTAAACTCTAGCTCACCTCAAGACTTGGTAATCATTTCTGTCCAGGGAATTCTGAGCATTCGGCGATAGAGACACATTTCAAATGCTTTCAATCTGTTCACTGAGTTAACTTTTAAGGTCCACGTTTCACATCCATACAATAAAACAGACCACACATAGCATTTGATCATTCTCTAGCGGAGTTTCATGTTTATGTTATCATTGCAGAAGAGTGATTTCATTTTATTAAATGTAGCTCTTGCTGCCTCAATTCTGCATTTACAATACATTTAAATATTCTCTTATAAGGATTAATTGTATTATATCTCAATAGAGACGAAGATGTAAATTGTTTTCTGGGAACAAAATATGGTGGCCGAGGCGCTTACAGGACTTATGACCTGTCATTGGTTGGGTTGACC